>CM062814.1:558395400-558995400 GCA_031772625.1 Pinus tabuliformis | reverse complement strand
CCGCTCCCAAGTCTGCTTTGGTAAAACATTCATGTCTGATGAGCCCCAATAATGGGTAACTTATTGGGCTCATTTTACCTGTTATTCTCCATAAATCCACCATTCTCCATAGTTTATGCATGGTTTTGAGTATATTTATGTTAATTGGATGAGTGAGAGTAGTCACTTGACCATGAAGGCTAATACGTGTTTATTGCATATTTTTGGACAACTTTTGGACCAAGGTCAAGCATTTATGAGCCTTTTGATAGCCCAATATGAGGGGAAAAGGCCAAGGATTCATAAGAACGATGTCTCCTACACTAAATGGTCCTTCCTCGAGTTCTCCACCATCAACTCAGAGTTCAACAGCCCACCAAAGTTGATTTCCAAGGGCAGTCGAGTAGCTTTTGTGAAGTCACTGAGTACTTGCAATTTTGAGCGGCTAAGCCCCTTGAATTAAGGAGGACTGTTGGAGGTCCTCATAGTGCATAAGTAGGAAGGCTTCCAGCATTCATAGTTTACTTTTTGAACATATGGTATTGTGCACTTTAGGCTGCTCTACCTTTTAGCTCATTTTGGAGCTTCTGCTGTAAAACATTTGTTGTGACATGGTTATTTTCTGAGCAATGGAAATCAGTTTCAGTTTGCATTAGCTCTAAGCTTCTTCTTAAGAGCCTATAGCTCTTGGGGTTGGGCCCAACCCAAGTGCCAGGTCTTCTTCTGTGTATTGTTATATTTTTTTGTTGTCTTCATAAAATAATTTCTGCTAGTAGATTAAAATCTTGCTTGGTTACCTAGGTCATTTTTGAGGATTAAAAGCGCTTTTCATGTTTTATAGTGATTTGATAGGTTGGTAACAAAAAATATCTTCGAAAAAGTCCATCAAGCAACCCTAGATCTCACCTCTCCCTCCTCCAGACCATAAGCTGAGACCAAGGTGTCCTTGCTTCCCCAAAAACACTATTCTTGCTTCTTCAGGCAATTGCTAGTGTTAGTTTCTCAGTTGCAAAAGTTGATATCAGATGCGATTACATGCTTAGATCCATTCTTGCTTGGTTTTCATAGTTGTTTTACATGATTTTCTACCAACGAATTTCTGTTCATCATGGTTGCTGGTTCCTAAGTCAAAGTAGGTTAGAATGGCTAGATATTTGGCTTACATGGTCTTTGTTTGGTTAGTTTCATGAAATAGTGTGCAGAGCACCTGTGATACCTCCTTGCCTACCATTCCTCCATCAGTGCAACCTACTCCATCCCCTAACTCAAATTCTTGCCCTTTGTTTGCCACATTTTGTCACTTTGACCTAATTTCCATATTTTTGTGCAACATTTCTCTATCCATCCTTGAACAAATCCATGCAGCCTCATCACTTCTTAGCTTCATTTTCCATGTCCTAGACCCCTCCACATCCTCATCCAACCTCCATCTCCACTTTTCCACCTTTCTCGCACCATCAACCCTTCAAAATCCCCTTTCGGAACATCCTGTAGAACATCTTGTAGAACCCCTACAGACTTCCTGTAGAAGATCACGTGAGTGATTTTTCGAGGTCTGAACACTATGAAACTATTTGGAAGGATGTTAGGGACCTCTTAGGCCCTCTTCTTACCTTCCCAACCTCCTACAACACCTACCCCATTTCCTTTTGCCAATCAACCTCTGCATAGTTAAAAACAGTTAAAGCACATGCACATATGGTTTTTACAAAATTACTCAAAAATACAAAAAGATGTTCCTTTTCAGATTTCACTGTAGAAGTAGCTTAGAAACATGCACTTTACCTCCCCAAGAGTCAATGGCATCCCTTTCTGTAGTTTCCTCCTCCTTTTTTCCACGAGTAGTGGTAGTCCGTAAAACTAGGGTTTGCTAGGGTTTGCATTTCCTTTCAGCTTTCAGCCTCTTTCTGCAAGTAGATTATATTCCTTTGAGTTCCATTCATCCATCACAATTAAAAGCTTCTTCTAAGAGCTCATAGAAGTTGGCTTAAGCTCCTAGTGGACTTGTGTCGGCTGATCTAGTGATAGCCTACGGCAAGAGCTAGTACTTGTGCATATAGCACCGTCGCTTCCAAGTTTGTTACAAACTACCAGGTTGATAAAAGTAAAGAAGGGAATCCCAGGAGTTGCAGCATTATTGCTGCAATACTGGAGCCCACCATCTTTTTGGTGCCATTGCTGGGGAAGCGTTAAAGTATTTGTAATTGTTGTTTTTCTTCTATTTTCTACTTCAATCTTCTGTTAAGTAGTTTATTTCAGCAAGCGTAGAGTAGTTCTTTCATTTCCATCCTACAATTTCATTTCCACAAAAGTAGATTAGACATTTCCTACTTTCATTTCATTTCAACAAGCATAGATTAGGTATTTCCTACTTTCATAGATTAGCATTTCAATTCCACAATTTCAATTCTGCAAGTGTATCTTAGCATTTCATTTCTGCAATTTCATTTCAGCAACATAGATTAGTCATTTCCTGCTTTCATTTCAATTCTGAATTTTCATTTCATCAAGATAGATTTTAGTTAGTTGCAATTCAATCTCTTTTAGTTTTGCAGGTACAAGCAGAAAAAACACCAGAACTCCACCAAAATTCCATTTCATGCCTCGTAGGAACAGAGACAATACAGGGAAATTCTTACCCAACACCCCCACCGCATCACTGAGTCACCCTTCTCTCTTCTTTGGTGGCAGTGATCCAGAAGAACCTATAGGTGAATCTCCAGAGATATATGAAGATCCTATAATAGAAGAAGAGCAAGAAAACATTCCTCTAGAGACCATGGCTGAACACAAAAACGGTATAGGAGATGAGGAGAGAATAGAAGGTGCCTTTCCCATCCGAGAGACCAACGGGGACATGAAAATGAAAAACGTAAGTCCCTCAGCCTTACCTCACTTCCATGGATTGACCACTAAAGACCTTGATACCTTCTCGTTTGATTTTTCTATCAATTATCGAACTCATGACTATGCAGAAGATGAGCAAAAGTTGAAACTCTTTCCCTCTACCCTCAAGGATGCAGCACTACGCTGGTTCATGGGGTTACCTGGAAATAGTATCACAACTTGGGCTCAGATGCAGTAAGCCTTTAACAACAAATATCGGGACTACTATAAGTCAAAGGAAACGAAAGGAGAGATCTTTCTGATAACCATGGGAAGTGATGAGTCTTTAGAAGACTATGAAGAAAGGTTCCAACTTAGTTATAAAAGGGCCAGGTGCACACTTGACCCTGAATCTCTGAAGCTGGTTCTGCTCTGAGGAGTCCCTGAAGACCTTCTAGATACCCTCCATTTGCTAGCTAGACGAGACATCTACCAACTACCTTATGAGGACATAAAGACTGTGTTTAGAAACCACTCTAGGGCAGCCCGGAAAAGAGGTAGGGGGAATCCACTTTCAGCTAGTTCCACCTTCTCCAAACATGAGTTTGCAAATCAAATGGAAGACCTCAAAACTGAGATGAGACAGACCATTGCCATGCAATTGGATACTTTCCAAATCTAGCAAAAGAAAGAGGAAGCTGAGAAGGCTTTGGACATCTTTTGTCCTAGATGTACAAGGAAGCATCCCAAGAACGAATGTTCATTGCACTCAGTGGAGGTATGCTTCGTTTGTGAGAAAGACAACCCCACAAACTAGTGCCCAACCTTACCCAGACTTAAAGCCATGTACCAAGGGGCTGAAGGAGCCACTGAACACTCTACTTCCTCAACCAAAGGAGGCCGCATGGATCCAGACCTTACTAGTAGGGGATGCAAGGAACATCCCAAACTTATTACAACCCCAACCAATCTGCTCACATGCCTTCTTGGGTCCCCTGTGCTCATCCTTCTTGGTCCGCACCTCCTCCTTGGTCTTATCCATCTCAATACCATACTCAACCTACTGCTCATTCGTTCCACTCTCATGTTCAGCCACAACCTCAGTGGAATGCACCTCAACCGGGGTGGAGACCCTAATACAACTCTCCTCTTGCTATTTTGCCTCCACCACTTGCTCAACCACAACCATTACCTCCTACTCCTCCAAGACAACGCCAGATGCCTGCTCAACCACACCCGAACCCCAACAACAGACAGGCCCAGCAGGTATACACTGGAGAGACGACATGCCCTACCTATGCTGTGGAGATTCAAGAGATCAACCTTCGTTTTGGAAAGGTCCTTCCAGATCACTAACCTCCTCCCCTGGAGGATGAGGAAGGGAAAGAAGAAAGTGAACCCAAAGCCATTCCACCCTTTCCTGAGAGACTAACAGTAGCCATGCAACCAAACCCAGAGGAGACTGAACTTCTCGGAGAACTTAAACAGTTGTGTGTGAAAATACCACTTCTCCAGGCCATTAAAGATGTATCAATCTACAACAAATTGATCAAGGAGAAGTGTTTCAAGCACCCAGGAAGGTGCAAGAGAGATGCCCCGACTATCAATGTCATAGGACAACTGTCCAATCTAATGTTGGGACAAATAATCTGTCCAAAATATTTGGATCCCGGGAGTCCTCTAGTGATGTCCACATCAATGGAACCATAATCCCCCACACCCTGATCGATCTAGGGGCTTCCATTAATGTGATGACTAGGGACACTATTCTCAAACCCAACCTTTAGAGTTCCTTAAGAAAGACCTCGACAATATTGCAGTTAGCAGACCGCTCCATCGTGACTCCCGAAGGGATTGTGGAGGATGTCCTGGTCTCTGTTGATTCTTGGGAGTACCCTACAGATGTTTTGGTCATTCAGCCAAAGGAAAAACTCATTGGATACCCCCTCATTTTGAGAAGGCCTTGGTTAGCTACTGCGGATGCTTACATCAGTTGTCGAGCTGGGAGCATGACCATCAAGAATGGGCCTATGTCCAAACATCTAGTCCTATATCCTCCTGCCCAACCTCTATTAGAACATGACTCACTTGTCTAGTTGGAGGAGGAAGATGAGGATGAAGTCTACCATGCACCAGTGTGCACAGTAGAAACCACCCAGGGAGGTCCTCAAAATGAGGATGACCTAATTGAGAATCTGATTCAAAATCCACCTCCCAATGTGCTGCCATTAGAGGAATTGGTGGAAGGTACCCAAGCAAGCACTTTAGTGGAGCTCTATGTGGCTGATTCGACCTATCCCAGGGTTAGGAATGTGGAATTTGGCCCTGAAAGAACCTTGAAGATCAGCTCATCCTTATCTCCCTCTGAGGAGAAGGAGCTATGTAGCTTATTGAACCACCATTTGGATGCTTTCGCTTGGAGCTATAAGGAGATGAAAGGAGTCCATCCGTCGATCTGTACCCATCAAATTTACATTACAAAGGATTGTAAATCAGTTAGGCAGCCTTATAATATAATGAATCTATCCCTTAAGGACATTGTTAAAGAAGAATTGCAAAAGTTGTTGGATGCAGGATTCATCTACCCCATCTCAGACAGCGAATGGGTTTCTCCTCTGGTGCTTGTGCCCAAGAAAAATGGGAAGTGGAGAATCTGTGTAGATTATCGAGAACTTAACAAAGCCACCAAGAAGGACCATTTCCCTTTGCCTCTCATAGATCAAGTGCTAGATGGGCTGGCAGGAAAGAAGTTATTTTCTTTCCTAGATGGGTTCAGCAGGTATAGTCAGATCCAAATCAGCCTGAAAGACCAAGATAAGATCACTTTCACTTGTCCATGGGGTACCCTTGCCTATCGGGTCCTTCCCTTTGGGCTATGCAATGCTCCTACCACTTTCCAGAGAGCAGTACTGAGGATATTTGCTGAGTTGGTTCATGATTTGGTAGAAATCTATATGGATGACTTTACTCCATATGGGTCCAACTTCCAAGAAGCATTGACTAACCTGGGAAAAGTTTTAACCAAGTGTATTGAAATGAACCTATCCCTCAGTCCTGAAAAATGTGAATTCCTAATGACTGAAGGGACCGTGCTAGGTCATATAATTTCTCAGCAAGGATTACAGGTGGATCCTAACAAAATTGCTATCATCCAAAAGGTTCCACCTCCTCAAAAGGTAAGAGATGTTTGGAGTTTTCTAGGCTTAGCAGGATACTATAGAAGATTCATTAAATATTTTAGTAAGCTAGCCTCACCGTTGTTTGGTCTTTTGGGGAAATATGTTGAGTTTAAATGGACTGACAACTGCCAAGAGGCTCTAGATGAGTTGAAAGATAAGCTAGTAACTACCCCAATCCTGAGAGGTCCCAACTGGGCCCTACCTTTCCACATCCACACTGATGCCTCAAACAAAGCCATAGGGGCAGCCTTAGGACAAGTTGAAGAGAAGCTACCATATGCCATATACTTTGTTAGAAAAAACCTGTCCAAGGTAGAATTAAACTATATTGTGACCGAGAAAGAGCTCCTAGCTATAGTCCATTCCCTAAACAAGTTCAGACACTACATCACTAGTTATGAAACATTTGTACACACTAATCATGCTGCAATAAGGTATTTGATGAATAAACCTAAGGTGAATGCTCATATCATTAGATGGTTACTTTTATTGCAGCAATTTGACTTAACCATTGTTGACAAGCCAAGAAAGGAAAATGTTGTTGCTGATTTTCTGTCTAGATTAGATTTGCGTGTAGGTGAAGAAGGGATGGTGGATGACTAGATGCCAGATGAACACTTGTTTTCTATTTCAGTACTCTCTCGATGGTTTGCTAATATAGCAAACTATTTGGTCTCAGCATAGTTCCCTCCACACCTATCCTCAAAAGAGAAGAGCAGAATTGTGAGGAAAAGTGCCCCCTTTACTTGGATTGGGGTCAACTTGTTTAAACTCAGCCCAGATCAGATCCTGAGGCATTGTGTTAGGGAGGAGGAATTTTTTGACATTCTCCTAATCTTTCATGATGGACCCTGTGTAGGCCACTTTGCAGCAAAAAAGGACTGCCTTCAAAATTCTATAGGTAGGCTACTATTGGCCCACTCTTCATCAAGATGTCAGAAGATACATTAGCCAATGTGAGTGATGTCAAAGTATGGGGAAACCGACTCCGAGGGATGAAATGCCCCTCAAACCTCAAGTGACTTGCAAGCCATTTGAGAAGTGGGGCATGGATTTTTTGGGTCCTATCAACCCTCCTTCAAAGAAAAAGTCTTACATCATTGTGTGCATAGACTACTTGACAAAGTGGGCAAAAAAAAACACAATCAAGGTAGTGACAGAAGAAAAAGTGGCTGAGTTTTTAAGGGAAAATATCTTCTACAAGTTTGGCCACCCAAGAGAATTAGTCACAGATCAAGGAAGTTAGTTCACCTCTAACCTGATTGAAGACCTACTCGCTCATCACAAGATCAAGCACAGAACTTCCACCCCTTATCATCCACAAGAAAATGGGCAAGTGGAAGTCACTAATAGGGCTTTAGAAGAGATTTTGACTAAAGTGGTGAGCAGCAGTAGAAAGGATTGGGTAGATTGCTTGGTTGAGGCCACCTGTACCTACAACACCACTTGGAAATCCACAACAGCTTTCACACCTTATGAGCTCGTCTATGGGAAGAAGGCTCTACTGTCCATAGAGTTTGAGTACAACACATTAAGGTTGGCAGCTCAGCTGGACCTGGATCTCAGCCATGCACAATAGGAAAGGTTACTACGGCTTAATGGATTAGATGAACAGAGAATGCAGACCCTCCTCCACTCATAAGTAGTTCAACTCTAGAGAAAGATATGGCATGACCGACACCTTAATGAAAATAAATTTTAGCCAGGAGATTGGGCGCTGTTATATGACTCAAGATACAACAATTTCAAAGGGAAGCTGAGGACAAGGTGGCTAGGACCATATGCAGTGGAGAAATGCAACGACAATGGTTCAATTCTTCTTAGGACCATTGATGAAGAATTCATCCCCATGCTCATCAACTGGCATCGATTGAAAATCTACAGGAAGACAGCTTCCAAGCAGGAGTTCATTGAAACTCTAGATAAATTAGTGCTAGTAGTGGAGCAGGGCCCTGTCTCTAGTCCACCCACACCTTGATCATCAAAAAAAAAAAAAAAAAAAGAGAGAGAAAAAAAACAGAAAAGAATAAAAATATCCTTTGGTGAAAACCTCTTAGAAGCACCCGGGGCAGACAGTGAGGGTGAAAACCTCCTGGAGGTACCCCCACTATCTCACCAAAAAAAAGAAAAAAGAAATCGACCTAATTTCTGTTGAATAATTGTAGGTTGTAGGGAAGACGTTGCAGGTTAGAAGGGTCGCACAAAACAAGGACAGAGGTCAGCAACAGGCTACAAGCATCCCTCATAGGCACTTCCTCCATGACCACTCCCCTTTCCTAGGATTTGATCACATTCTAGTTAAGATTTCATCTTCTACAAGAAGTTTTGGGCCTTCTACAGGAAGTTCCATGTCTTCTATAGGAAGATCCTGTAGGACCTTCAGATAGGCCAAAATTGATCTTGGAAGGGAATCTGAACGTTGGAATCTGCCTGCTAGGCCTGCAAACACCCCTACTTCCATCCATCACCACATGTCACCCTCTTTTCCTCATACACCCAACAAAACCTTTTATTGACAAATCAAGAGCAGTTTTTTTCACTTCCCATACCTGTCAATCTCCATCTGGACTCCTCGTCAGTCGAACCCCTCGATAGCAGTATAGCCCTACTCATGTTAGCTTACATCCTAGGAGGAGAAGCAACTATAGAACACCCTACAGGAATCCTGTAGCAGTCGATCCCTCTAGGAGACATACTCTGGAGATAGGGACAGCTGAAAACGACAAAGGAAACATGCAAAGGGCTCATCTCGAATGAGAACATATCATCGGTAGCCGAAGCCAAGCAAAACCTATGCATGCAGCAGTAGCAAAAAAAGGAATGGGTTCCAAAACCCATGCATGCAGCATCAACGAAGGAAGGAATGGGTTCTAACACCTGTGCAAGAAGCAGCAGCGAATGAAGGAGTGGTTCTAAGTCATGAAATCTGCATAACACGGCCGTGACCACGCAGGTAAGTGTCTAAACTCATTCACCAATTACATAAACTATATTTTAGGAGTTGCATGCCTATGGAAATGGTTCGGATTGAATGGAATCGGTGGCCAGTCAACTGGCCACCCTTGGCCAGTTACATAGCCTCATGGTATCCGAACGAGCCAACTACATTCAAAATTGCTGACGAGGTGTGCATTCAACACGTGTGGAGTGTCCATTTAGAAAAAATCATCGGGACTGGTAGTGGTGGTGGTAGTTAATGACAGAGGGGAGGTGATGGCGGTCAGAAACACACAGAGAAATTATGGCCATGACGTCTAATCAACGGTTCAACCTAGCCACCTCATCCCCTCACCACGAATTACGCCGCAGTTAATAGATGCTCAGCTGAAACTCACACCACCTTTTGTTCTTTTTTCACTTGCAATGTCCTCGACTGAAGTATGCGTTCTCTACTTCCAAAAACTGTTAACCAGTCATCCTCTACCGATTTTTCTACCTATTTTTGAGAATCTCCCACGTATCGGGCTTGCTCAGAGGCACAGAAACATTCTACAGGAACTGAGGGGGTCTTCTATAGGAAGGGTTCTACAGGAAACCCTGCACAGCTTTCCGGAGCAGAGAAGCTTGGGATTCTTCTTCGTCTAATTTGGAGATCCAAACGAGGTAGGCTCAAAAAACTCTTCTATGCATGGTATGATTTGAAAAGGTGGTGAATTGAATGGTATCAGATTGGGGAATCAGAGAAAAATATGCCTAGGGATTGGAAGTAAAATGTTTGCCTGTGTGTCGCACTAGGTTTCTGAGTTGTTTCTGCATCAAGATTCTCCTCCACCTCCCTATTTTTAAAATTCTCCTGTAGGGAAGCTATGCAACTATGGGGGCCAACCTGTGTATGAAAAATTTTGAATTTGCATATCTGTATGTGTGCTGAGAAGAAAATTGAGCTCTGTACTCTATTTTTAGAAACAAAATTCTTCCTTTCATAAACAGACAACCGAGTTCTGGGAAACAACAGTTTTGAAAACCAGGGAATAGTTTCTAATTAATAGTGGATACCCGAGAAATACCTTCTTGAGTTCAGGGGGAAAACCATAAACAACATTCCTTTTTCTGATCAGAGCATAAAGAAGAGCTCTCACCATGCCAGGGGGATTCATAAGGAAAGAACCCTCGGACCCCAGCAAACTGCACGAGCATCCTAAGGTGGTGGACCTTTTCACCCGAGCCAATTGGATGTCATTCTTTGACAAAATTCGAGGTCATAACGAGGAGATAAGGGAGGAATTTTTAATGTCCCTAAGACCTCAATCAAAGACAGGCCACAGTTATTTTTAGGGGTTTGACCCTAGAACTTACCCCTAAGCTCATCAGTCATGTTACTGGTCTACCATTAGGGCTCCCTTGGAGCAAAGAAGAGAGGTCATTGGGCCAAGTTTCCAAGAAAACATTCTTCCTACACGAGGAATATCCTATAGAAGAAAAAAACATGGTTCGAAGAACCAGCTTGCCTCCTCTCTGGAGTGAGGTCAATTTTCAAATTATGAATTACATTACATGTGAAGGGAGGTTTAGCATTGTCTATGGTTATCATTTCAGGTTGCTGTGTGAACTACAACATGGAATTTATTTACCTCTAGACAAGAAACTGAGCATCCCCTATTTTCTTCTTCAGTCACTAATTGAATGTGGTACAAAATTGAATGAAGGGATCCGAGATCAGTTGGCCCATCATGGGCTCATCAAGCTATTACTAGAAGATGCCCTGCACACCTACACTATTCCCATATCTTGGGAAATCTTCCAAAACATGTCCCGGGATGACGATATTAGAATTATGGCCGAAGACATCACCTCATCAAGTAGTGCAGAGGGAGAACACACTAAAGAATGTAAGAAAACCAATGGTGAAGGAACACGGGACATTCCAGCACAACAAGGACAGAAAGAAAATGGGGGAAAGGGCCAGATTGCTGAGCCTAAAACAGAGGAAGAAACAACAGAACAAACCCCTAGGGAAAAGAGAATGCAGAGGAGAGCAGAGAAGGCAGAAAAACCCCAAATGAACGCTGTCACAACCAAAGCAGACACACGGGAACAAAAGGGAAAGAGACATCCTAAAATGGCTGCAATATAGACAGAAGCAGTTGACACAGGGACTTCTACAAGAAGCATGGAAAAAGGATAGCAAAAGGAGAAATCAACTGAAATATTGGCAAGGGAGGCAGCAGCTATGCTTGCCTCCTTAAGCACACCTCCAAAACCAAAAGGGAAGTGAAAGAGGCAAACCTCGATGTAATTTAAAGAAAGGAGGAGCACACGGATCAAAGTGGGCAGACCCCAACCACAGTCAACGAGCAAATTGTCATTGAGGACACAACACCTAAACCAAAAGAAGGGTCTCCTTCAAAGATATCCATCACCTATGAACGAGGAAGCCCAAAAACCTCCACATGGAGAGAGAGAATTAAGGTGATGGACTCAGAGACTGTTCTACAAGAAGTTGAGAAATATCTATAGGCAACTCGGGCTAAGCTAAAAGAGACCAAGAAATTGGAAGAAAAGGCGGCCAAACAATCATAGGGAGAAGAAAAGACAAAGGAAATATTGGAACCAAGCCCTCAGCCTAGCTTGGGCTCATACTATAACCTGTTAGAAGCCAGGAAAATAATTCCCCAGAAATTTGCAGTACCACTCTTCTTTGTACTAAAAGAAGAAAGAATGAGGACTCACACATGGATGAGGATTGCCAAGTCCAAGGGTGTGGTAGACATAGGCCACCTGGAAGAACAAGTCAAGGAGTCAAGGAAAGAATTGGCCATGGTGAAGGATGTGGAAAGCAGTCAAAGGGCCAAACTAAAGGAAGAGAATGAGCTTCTGAAACAGTAGCTACGGCTACAGGGATGTTATAAGGAATACAGGCCCTCCATTCTAGGAGAACAACAGAAACAGGAAAAGCCTCCAGTAGACAAAGAAACCTCTAATGAACAACAGAGAGTGGACAAGCTACAGGCTAAAATTGAGGCACTAACAAAGCAGATACAGGAGAAGGAGTCACAGGCAGCAGAGGAAATACAACCTCTAAAGAAATAGGTACAAGAGAAGGAAGCCCAACTGGCCTGCATGGCCAGCTGGGTAGTAGAGGCCTTGCAATGTAGGCAACCTACCAAGTCATATGCCTTATATCTTAAAGATCAATGGTTGCAGCTCCAGATTAACACCTTGGCCCAAAGGGGCACCATTCCATTTCAAAATTACCATCAATTCATGACTTTGTCTGATAGCAGCTCAGCAGAAGATAAGGCCAAGTTATCCGAATTCTATTTACACAACTTGGCCCTTCCAAACATGACTCTGTGGGACTCCAATGCTACATTGGGAGATGTGAAACTTATGGCCATGGCCTGTTGGTTAAATAATGAGGAAAAGAGGGTAGCAGAGATTTAGAATATTATCAACAGAGTGCTAAATGAACCACTCATGATCAGGGCAGAACCAAAGGATACATCAGCTTTAATATATGCCCATCAGCACCTGGCCAACAACCCTCAGGTTTGACCTAATTACATTGAACAACAAGCTCAAGCCATTGCTCACTTTAAGGACATGGAAAGACTATTGGGGGATAACTATATTCATTCTTGCATAAGGAGGTGGAATACACTGCCCCACAGTTTGGAAATAAGAGAATACCACTCCCCAACCAGGATGAGGGAGGCCTTGGCAAGGGTACCCCTCTATAAACAGTCAATGCAAAATCTGTAGGCCTATTGGATCGGCCTAAAGTTAAGTCCTCCCTTGCTTTTAGGACTACTGGAAGGAGTCAAAGAAGAAGAGGAACACAGGCAGTGGGAGGAAGTAGAAAGAAAAGCAAGATTTCATGACCGATAAGAAAACATCACCTCCTAGGCCTGGGATGTGAGAGAGGTAGTCAAAGCAATCAAAGATGATGAGCTAGATTAGTTGCTCAAAGGATGGGCAACCCATTTACAAGGGGAGTGATGATGAGCCTCAAAAATGGGTAACTTATTGGGCTCATTTTTCCTGTTATTCCCCACAAATCCACCATTCTTCATATTTTATGCATGCTTTTGAGTATATTTATGTTAATTGGATGAATGAGAATAGTCACTTGACCATGAAGGCTAATATGTGTTTATTGCAGATTTTTGGACAACTTTTGGACCAAGGTCAAGTATTTATGAGCCATTTGATAGCCAAATATGAGGGGACAAGGTTGAGGATTGATAGGAAGGGTGTCTCCTGCACTAGATGGCCCTTCCTCGAGTTCTCCACCATCAGCTCGGAGTTCAGTAGCCCACCAAAGTTGATTTCCAAGGGCAGTCGAGCAGCTTTTGTGAACTGGCAGAGTATTTGCAGTTTTGAGCAGCCAAGCCCCTTGAATTAAGGAGGACTGTTGGAGGTCCTCGTAGTGCATAAGTAGGAAGGTTTCTAGCCTTCATAGTTTACTTTTTGAACATTTGCTATTGTGCACTTTAGGCTGCTCTGCCTTTCAGCTCATTTTGGAGCTTCTACTATAAAACATTTGTTGTGACATGGTTATTTTCTGAGTAATGGAAGTCAGTTTCAGTTTGCATCAGCTCTGAGCTTCTTCTCAAGAGCCTGTAACTCTTGGGGTTGGGCCCAACCCAAGTGCCAGGTCTTCCTCTATGTACTTTTATATGTTTTTGCTGTCTTCATAAAATAATTTATGCTAGTAGATTAAAATCTTGCTTGGTTACCTAGGCCATTTTTGATGATTAAAAAAGATTTTCATGGTTCAAAGTGATTTGATAGGTTGGTAATAGAAAAGATATTCGAAAAAGGCCATCAAGCAACCCTGGATCTCACCTCTCCCTCCTCGAGACCATGAGCTAAAACCAAGGTGTCCTTGCTGCCCCAAAAACACTATTCTTGCTTCTTCATGCAATTGCTAGTGTTAGTTTCTCAGTTTCAAAAGTTGATACCAGATGCGATTACATGCTTAGGTCCATTCTTGCTTGGTTTTCATAGTTATTTTACATGATTTTCTACGAACGAATTTCTGTTCATCATGGTTGTTGGTTCCTAAGTCAAAGTAGGTTAGAATAGATAGATATTTGGTTTGCATGGTCTTTCTTTGGTTAGTTTCAAGAAATAGTGTGCAGAACACCTGTGATACCTCCCTACTTACCCTTCCTCCATCAGTGCAACCTGCTCCATTCCCTAACTCAGATTCTTGCCCTTCGTTTGCCACATTTTCTCACTTTGACCTAATTTCCATATTTTTGTGCAACATTGCTCTATCCATCCTTGAACAAATCCAAGTAGCCTCATCACTTCTCAACTTCATTTGCCAGGTCCAAGACCCCTCCACATCCTCATCCAACCTCTATCTCCACTTTTCCACCTTTCTCCCACCATCAACCCTTCAAAATCCCCTTTGGGAACATCCTATGTAAATCCTGTAAAACCCCTGCAGACTTCCTGTAGAAGATCACGTGAGTGATTTTTCGAGGTCTGAACACTGTGAAACTCTTTGGAAGGGTGTTAGGGACCTCTTAGTCCCTCTTCTTACCCTCCCAACCTCCTGCAAGCGCCTACCCCATTTCCTTTCACCAATCAACCTCTGCACAGTTAAAGCGCATGCACATATGATTTTTACAAAATTACTCAAAAATACAAAACGATGTTCCTTTTTAGATTTAACTATAGAAGTAACTTAGACACGTGCACTTTACCTCCCCAAGAGTCAATGGCATCACTTTTTGTATTTTCCTCCTCCTTTTTTGCACTAGTAGGGGTAGTCAGTAAAAATAGGGTTTGCTAAGGTTTGCATTTCCTTTCACCTTTCAAACTCTTTCTGTAAGTAGATTAGCTTCCTTTGAGTTACTTTCATCCATCACAGTTAAAAGCTTCTTCTAAGAGCTCATAGAAGTTGGCTTAAGCTCCTACCAGACTTATGCCAGCTGATCCAGTGAGAGCCTGCGGCAAGAGCTAGTACTTATGCATATAGCACCGTCGCTTCCAAGTTTGTTACGAACTACCAGGTTGATAAAAGTAAAGAAGGGAGTCCCAGGAGTTGCAACATTATTACTGCAATACTGGAGCACACCACTGTCTGACCCCAGATCCAAAATAAACTGATCCATTTCATATTCTCCAATCTGCACGGTCAGTTTCATCTCACACTTTGTCCTTTCATTATGCTTACCAATCTTACGTACCACACACGGTTCACCCATAGTGTTTCTGACGCACCTATTTATAAGTTCTTGTAACCCTTTTACATCCTTGCTATCGCACAATAGCTTCATGCACGTCTCTAGAAAGGTCGTAAGCATAGAAGGGTCCATTTCTTGATCAAGCTTATCCTTGCTCCCTAAGGTAGAGGCCTCAGCAAAGCTTTTCTTTGCTTCCATGAACAAGTCGCGTGTGCACTCCAAATCAACTTTAGCCTCCTCCATTGAAGCTTTGCGAACCCATGCACTATCTTCGGGCTATTTCCCCTTATCGTCTATCCTTTCAATTCCACTTTGGAGCACTATATTCAAATTCAAATACTCCCTCCGAGGCTTAGACTTCATTATTTGCAGGTTATGAGTCGGTTGTAGTGGTAGCACCCCTTTGTCACGTATTCTTGCTATCGGTGTAGGACAGTCCTCCATCTCATGCTAAAACAGAGAACAATATTTGCACGATTGACGCATTGGATTCGTGTATTCATGAGCATAGTGTCCTGGCCCTCCACAACTATAACAGATCAATTATCCCTGACCTCTATCAGGTCCTCCCCAGCTTGCCCTTATCTGCGCCCCTGAAAGCATGTTCGCACCATCCCTGTGCTCTAGTTAGAGGGCCATGGTTTTGCCTGAACTCTATAGGTGGGTGTTATTTCCATCATCAACTCGTAACTTTGGCAGTTGTGCTTATCATGCCCTACCAACCTACATAAGTTGTAGAATAGTTGTTGCGGTGTTTTTACAAGCTTCTGCAGCAAATGACAATTTTTAGTTGTGTGTTTCCCTGCTACCTGACAGATAGTGCACCACAACGTAGGCCTCGCGCTCTATCCTACCTTGGCTTCTGGCCTCAAAAGCATTGGTCCCTCTCCTACATTATAGTTCAAAAAGACTCGGGAGTGGTCTTTGTCATGGCCCTGAACTTTACATTTCAGGCACCATATTTATTCACGTGCCTTTGGTCAAAGTATTCTATCCTGCTTCAAACTTTACATTGCAAGGCAAAGATTTTGCAATAACGCAAGGATATGTTCAACCCCCAGATTTGAATCTTGCATCGACGTTTCATGTAGTCTTATGGAAATCTCCATGCCCTCTGCCTGAGTCGCAATATTCTGTTGCGATAGTGTAACCCTTAGATGAGGCAGGAGCGAAGCCACGAACCACTCGCACTGTTGTCCATTTGTTAAGTTCATATTGACTTTGTGGATTTTACACTTCAATCTATGATCTAATTCCTAAGGTGTCTCACCTGATTTCATCATGATTTCCTTGAACCCCACAATCGACTATGCCTTGGATTTAGGCCTATAGAACTCTTTGTTCAGCGTGGTTTGGATCTCTGCCAACCCAGTGTTTGGGTTATCATTAGAGTACTTGATGTAGCAAGTTATCACATGATCCTGAAAAGCACTAACCAATGTTGCCTTCTTCATGTGATCATCTGTGATGCCTTGAGTTTCCTCATTTCCCAAGCCCTTAAACAAAGGTAGCTTCACTGAATTCACCATGTCGGATTGTGGTGAAGGTGGCGGTGGTGTGGGTGAAGTCACAGGTGATGGGGGTGTAGTTGGAGGTGGCAATCGTGGCAATCCCTATTTCATGGACTGAACTGCACTTCATGGAGAATCCTGTGCTACTCCCTCTTTGCCACCCAATGGCAGTGAAATCAGTGGGCTATATTCCTTCCTTTGTTTCTGTAAGTCTTTCCACTTCGCATAGCTCCAAACATGAAGGTAGCTGCATAACCCGTTTTTTACATAATAACATCTTAATCTAGGTATTTAAAGAATTCAAGTACTTACCTCGTGACCTTTTAAAAATCATCCCTTCGTCTCACTATAACTAACTGAGGTGTCGACCATGAATTCAATCACAAATCCTCCTATGATACGATCGAGCCAATGATCGACAATGCAGGAAATCTTATCCTCACAGGCTTGCAGTCTATGTACTAGCTTCAGGGTCCAGAAAATAGGAGCAACAAGTCTCCACCTTCCTTGGCTATTCGCTAGCTTCGCAATCCACTCGTATAACTCAACTGGAAAGGAACATAAAGGGATCTCATGGATTTCCGTATAGAGGTACCTATCTAGCCACTGTTCCTTTGTGAGCCATGGATTTTTGTTCTCTTGTGGCGCAAATTCCTGGATCTTTCTATCCAACCAGTCTTCGACCTCTTTCTTAGTTAGATTCCAATGACATGACATCACACATCTCTCATGCATATTCCATTCCTGGCAATGGAACCATTTGTTGGCTTTGTGGGGCTTGACCAAGATTCATCGTTAGTTAGCTAAACAAATCTCTACACTATTGGCCCTTTTGGCATCAGCCCGTAGAGTGTGGACCAAAGTCTCACCAGAGGTAGTATGGGGGGATGTTGGAACCAAGTTTCCACACCCTGAGATGGTCATGATGCCAGTTTATATGCTCTATTCCTACTTTCATGTAGGTCACTAAGCTTTAGGGCTTTGTCAGTGTACCCTTTATTCCGCCCTTTGGTACCTCCACGAAGGTGTATGATTGACCTTCGCGTAGCCTTAACCTATGATCCAGGTACTTCTGCACTGCTACGATAGTGTATTATATAGGTTCCAAAGTTATCTTAAGTGTTTTACTTATCTTACTAATCAACCACAGTTAGCGCCGCATAAAATGATATCCTTACTTGTGTCTAATTAACCAATATATTCACATACATTTTTGCATCACATGAACATTATAAGTTAAGCCTAAAATACAATATAACCAGATGCATTAAGAAGAAATAAATACACAAAATTTGTAGAATACTTCTCTTTATTGATATCTTCAAATTATAAAAAGACTCTATCCGCCCTGTGCACATAGTTGCAGGGGTCCATGCACTCAGCTGTGGACTTCCACTGTAGGCCTTTACATACTTAGCTGTAGAGCCTCTAACTACACTAAGACCCGAGAGCAGTTAGACTTGAATGCTTAACTCCTTACTTCATTCTTCGCTAACTACTTTCAACTACTTAGAGCTTACTTACTTAGCTCCTTTTTATACAATCCCATGGTCCGTGGACCACAGGTAGATCTTTATAGCTGGCTTTACACTCTACAAAATAAGGGTGGAAAACCCTTTATGACTCTTGACACCTTCATGCTTCGCGACGAGAAAATGTAGAGACTTTACAATTTTATTACGAAATTGTCCCAAAACATGGGATTTTAGCCCCAAAACTGTCATTGGGGGAACCTGTTCCCAACAGGTAGACACTTATGATTGAATTATTGAGGGTTGTAGTGGCTCATACATGCAATAAATATCCACTAAAATTGTGAAATGCATAGATGGAGGTTAACTATAGAAGAGGATAGCATAGTTGGTTGAGGAAAGCAGAGAAATATCGAGTCACTTTCCCAAGAGGGAGTGTTCACTGCATTGTGAAGGGAGGGGCACCTTTGCATTGTGCAGTTGGATTTTGAAAGAGGGTGAAGGATGTCTTTGTTTTCAAATAGAATTGTTCCATTCACTATGTAAGATATAACTAACCAAGGGTGAGTGTAGTTATTTAATACAAGCAGCAAGGGTTAGTGACCATGCTTTAAAGGTTCTCAATGTGTAATGGTGGGAACTAAGCTAAAGAAAATATTGAGTGCACAAGTATATGAGGTATAGGCCTCATTAATGATTCTCGTGGATAAGTACTTCTCATAACCTATTAAAATAGTAATGCTTTCATAACTTGCATTGAGTAGGAGGACCAAGAACAGCTCCGAAATGACTATTTGTGGAGCCAGTCGAGTTAGAGAGGAGAAAATATATGAACAAGTTCAAAACACTAATCACACACATAAATGACATTTATGCAAGCTAGGGGAATTCATATGACTCATTTTCAGCAAACTCACCTTGAAACAACAACAAAGTGACACTTATTTCTAAGTGGAACAGTTGAAACATGACATTGTCTCTTAGAGTACAAGTTGCAACAGAAGTGTCGACTGTGATAAGAGAGCATGCTAAGATATAGGAATGTCTATAGTGAATATTATCATGATTTATAGGACCATTTACGGAGGCAAAGTTTACTAAAACATCCTCTAGTGATGTGAAAAGATGAGACACATACAACGATGGAAATCATTAAGTAGACACTTGCAACAATAAGAAAAGTTTAAAATAGCACTTGCAAAAGCTAAAGAAATTGAAAGGAGAACATGCCTGAGTGAAGATAAATTGAAAAAGACACCTTTTGAAGTGAAATCAAGAAAAATGACAGTCATGATAGTGAAAGCGACACTTATGTAAGAAAAAGTGTACAATAGCGACAGCTGAGAAAACTCACTGAAATAGAAGTCTCATTGCAACCAAAATGAGAGGGGTTGTTGAGTGATGAGGTGCACTAAATGTGAGAATATGTGGAACATTACACAAGAAGTATCCGTATGGAATTCGCAGTCACCATCAATATTTATTGTGCAAGCCTTGCTTTTAGGAGTTGCGCAATGCCTATCTAGGTTTGCATAGAAAGAAGTCCATTTCAATAATAGAACAAAATTCCATAGGATCATAAAGAGACAACCAAAAATGAGACACAATAATTTTACCTTGGGTAAACCCATATGGGGGAAAAACCTACCAAAATTTTCATTAGAGAAATTATTTACTTTAATTGAAATACATCTAATTCTTCAAGTTAAACATAAATTCAAATTGTCTAATAACATAGCCATGGTCACACCTGCTCAAACTACCCTCTAGACAAGTCAATCTATTGCCCAACCAATTTGGCCTGGTTTGATATGATAAGACCAAAATTCATTCTATTTTTGCATCTAAAAAAATCTTGGAGCTGTTGCTCTAGTATGCCAAAAATCTCTACCTTAGAATTATCCTTACTCTGCCTTAGATTTGTCCTATTCCCTAAAATAGTTTCGTCCTTTTCTCTCCGCCTCAGATGGTGATCAGAATTTCCTTTTAAAGAGGACGTAAAATCCGTTATATAGTATTCTAGGATGCCAAAAGGGTTCCTTTACGAGTTGTGTTGACTTAAAATCTTGGAGGGATGACATGATATTTTGGAGCCAAAAAATAAATTTTACAAATTCAAAATTCCCTCTCTTTGGAAGCCAACATGAAGAATGTGCATTACATATATTTTAATAGCTAAAACATTTAATTATGAATACCAACCATAGCTAAAATGTTAAACATAATATATACAGTCTCAATGATACCATACCAAATTAGATTGGTGTTCAATGTGCATGTACTCAATATAACACAAAACCACTATCCCTACTTGTCAAGTAAGTTAAAATTAAATTGGGAGACCAAAAATGAGAAAAATATCCTAAAATGGAGTGAACTAAAAGAAGGTGGAGTTATAAATTAGTTCAAACTAATTAATAACTCCCACATGAAAAATACTAATTAGCTAAACTATGTTAAACACCAAAATAGGACGGAAAGTCAACTAACAAGGAGAAAAGGGAGAAACATTGTGGCTAACTACTACAAAGTTAGGAGGAATTGCCATTTCATTATACGAATTCCTAGGAATGGAATATTTGAAATAATGGAGTGAAATTTTCCATGTCATCCTATGTGGCACCTCCTACTAAAATTGACCCACTAAAAATAGAAAAACTTAAAAATAAATTGGTTTCCAAATGATAGAGAATGTCTGGTAATGAATGAAAAGTGTTCATATATGCCCATAATAATATACGCATGAGGATTTAATTATTTCCAAAGTGTAGATACTTATGAGTTCCTAACAAAATAATAAGTGCAATGTACCCTAACACCCCCCCCACCACCCAGATCTCAATAAGCGAGTATGGTAGTGAAAGAGTCTCGACAATTCTTAGCCATGTTGCGTACATATCTACAACTATGTAAAACCAATAAATGAGCCCCCCTAAATTTTATCCATGCTAGGTATTCATGAAATAAATTATGCAAGGCACAGTATGAGGAGAGTGAGGTAGAGTGGGAAAACCCAATGGAATGAATCCCCTCCCCCCCGCTTGACCCCCTTAAAAAATACAATGCATATTATTTCAACTATACAATTGTTATTAAGAAGGATGTTGTTGTTGATCAAACCCATCATGAACATTCCATTAGATCTATAATATGCCATCATTACTTAATTTTTCTTTTGTTGTTTGAGCCTTGTACTTGCTAAAAATGGCAATTAGAGGTTATGGAGTACCAACATATTGAAAACTATTTCCTTGTGACTTGGAAGTTTCACCCACTAGTTGACTAGCTGATTGTAGAGTAGGATGTTGCATAAGTAACATGTTATATAGATCTGTAATGGGTTTTTAATGAAATTTTAAATTAGATCCTCACATTTTATTAGAAATCTAGGCTAAATAGAAAGAAAAATTTTCTTGAGGATGTCCCTCAAAAAGGTGTGCTGGAGAAGCCATTGTAGTAGGACTGGTGCAAGGTATCAAAGTAGAATTATTTCAGACAACCACATGATTAGAGGAAATTAAGTCCAAAATCAATTTACAATATTTTTTTCAAAGAAATAATAATAAAACCATGATCCATACCTTGATCCTTTAGTGGGTTGTCATCAATCTTCTTCTTGATATTGTTTGGAATGTATTCATATAGATTATGTTGTTGAATTACCTTAGCCATGAAATCAATTGTATTCACCATACATGAACCCTATTGATGGAAACCACTATTGCAACATATGAAGATTTTTCTCTCCTTATATTTTTCTCACTTGTAAATCTTAGTTTACTGACTAGATTAAGAGATTTCTCCATCTATATAAGCAACATCCCTTATTTTCTTCTTGTCTTTATTGTTGTCATCCTTTACTATAACTTCGTAGGGTGTGGATGGATTAAGAGCCCCAAAGTGTATGGAATTATTCTTCTCTTATATCAAGGACTCAATAAAATCATCCAAATATGACATCTTCCAATTCTTACCCATAGAGAGTTTAGCAATATGGAAATAAGAGATAAATGAATAATATTGAGGACCTAGTTTGGAAAAGTAAAAAAGGATAAGTTATTCCTCCTTCCTATCTACCCCACAACATTTTAGCTATTTCATCAGAGTCATGAATAATGAAAATATGTATTTTAGGTTGTGAAAATGGTTGGGATCTAGAGAAATCAACTGATTCTCTAGCTAATGTCCTCTCAACTCATATCTCTTTCCAAACAATCCCTCCAATTTTTTCTGAAATTCAATATGTGTTGAGCATGAATCAACATGGAAGAGTAGATCACGAGCGAGAGAAAAAATAAAATATTGCATAGACTTCATCCATCCTGTTGAAGTATTTTAATTTCTCAATGGTTGTTCTAGGATCAATTTTAGTCTTATATTAGTATTATAGAGTCCCTTATTGAATAAAAGAAGGAATATTAGCTTCCATTCAAAGTAATTGAAATGAGTAAGGTTCAATTGTGATTTGGTCCCTTCTCTTTGGACTATTCTAATATTGCCAAATTTGCAATAAAATATTAGTATTCTTCACACTCGTGATTCGATTACATTTTGGATTTTTAGCACAATCATAGGATCTAAGTGCGAAAAGAATGTTTGAATGTTATTTATACTTGTGGGGTGAGCACGTATAAGGTTGTTTAGATCATCAATTTAAATTTTAACCATTCTTTTAAAAACATTATCCAAATATGTAGTAGAACCATACATGTAATCAATAGATAATAATCAAGTCACAAAACAAGAAAAACATATTCAAACCACATAAGGGTAGAAAATCACATTTCTTATTCTCTTCTTAAGTCTTCAATCATTTATTACATTCATTTAGTGGCACCCCCCAGTATGCAAGCACCTTTTTTCTCTATGATCTAACCTAATTGAGGCATTGACCTTAGTTACATGTGAGCACCAACTCGCTTTGGGCTACAACCTGATGGAGGAACCAAACCCCAAGTTAATTTTCATGCACCCACCTATTGGATGCACTAACTCACAAATAAATTTACATGCATTGACCTACTAGAGGCACCAACACCTAAATCATTATGGACCTCCATTTCATACCATTTTCAAAATGTATCCACTGACTTTAAGTTCATAATCTCTTTCACCATAGCAAGTTCTTCATTCTTCAACAACACACTAAATCTTGTAGCTCTAACACAATAATTGTCATACTTGGCAACAACAACTTCATAAACACATCATCAACATCACACTTAAAAAAACACTAACTTTGTCATAAGCAATGCACCCTTGCAATAGAAACCCATAATTCCAAATGCAAACTCTGACCTCTACAAAAATATTCATTCGACAACAAGTTCACTATCTCAATGATCACATAAACAAAAATAGACTTTGATTTCTTCATAAATACATCTTCAAGCTTAACAACATACTACTTCTCAAGACTAGACAAAAAATGTCAGGTACATATACTAATAGTGTAACCCCTTATTGCTATTAGTGCAACCCCCTTATTATATTTTTGTGCCCATGTAGTCCCCATATTGTTATTATTGTGCCCTTACATTATTATTGTTATGTCAGATCTGATTATATTACGACCCCTTAGACTCCTATATATAGAATGGAGGTCGTGTCATTTGTATCATCCAATAATTGTTCATTTCTGTAATGTAAAGGACGTTTCCCCCTCAAAGAGGCTTATTTTTAAGGCATTGATATATATTTCCTATCTTTTCGTGACTTGTTGTCATAACATTTGGTATCAGAGCTTTGGATTCTAGTGTTTTGCTGCTCCAAATAGGTCATCATGGAATGTTCGCTATAATGTTTTTCTGTGATGTTTCAGAAAATAAAAGAAAAACACATTGGAGCCAAAATCTTAGCAAATTTTGGGTCCAAATTTCAGATCTTGTTACACTATATTTTTGGAGATATGATCTGAGAAAGTTATGGTTTTTCAAAGCTCCAAAATTCCATCACAAACGAGACATCGTGGAATTTTCACTATAATTGTTTTCTACGAAGGTTTAGATTCTGAAATTAAAACTCATTTGAGCTGAAATCATGGTGAATCTTCGGCCCGAATTTTAGATCCTGTTTTGGTATGTGTTTATAATCCAAGACATTTAGGGTTTTTGCAATATCCCGAATTACATCCCAAATAGGTGACATTCAGAAAATCATCATAACTTTTCTTCTGAGCATCATATTGAAGTTTCATCAGAAGTTACAGAAAGAGGACGACCTGTAGATTTCTGTGTATCTGTTTCAGGTTTGAAGGTGAAAACAATGACATGTGGCACTCTGTACAAGTTTCCTCTTCTGAAAAGGTATATAATTAGGTAATATTGGGATATTTTGGATAAATATTTCATGGAGTATCCAATTTCAATTAGGCTAGTGACATTGGAAAGAGGACACAGAGGGCTACCGCAGGTCATAATTTCAGAACTGAGAGATCCAAAATTATAGATTTATAGTCATTTCAAGATGGAGCTCCTAAAATTAAGAAAAAGTGATATGAGGAAGCGTGATGGCAAGGATCCGGTAAATTGGATACTATAGATGGAGTAATATTTTGATCTACATGAGGTGAAACTATTACAAAATGTATGTATTGCATATTTATATTTAGAACCAAATCAATTTTTATGGTATGAAGGGTCTTTTTCTCGTAAACCACTTGTCACGTGCTCAATTTTCAAGGAGGAAATGAGAGCAGATTATGAGGATACAAAGAGAAACGCCTTTGTTAGCCAATTGATAAATCTCAAACAAAAGGATTCAATGGCAGAGCACATAGAGGACTTTCAAAAATTGAATATAAGGGTAAATGTTATTCTAGAGAAGCAAATGATTGATGTGTTCATAGGGACTTTAAAGGATAACATTCAACATGAGGGTTCATCTTTGGGAACCTGATTCATTGGAGAAGGCATTAAGGTTGGCAAGAAAAATTGAAAGAGGAATTATGGAAACAAGGAATCCCACCACTCACAACTATAAATATGCAAGTGTTTTTTCTCTTAGCCTTCCACAACCTACGAGGTTTACACCACAACAATTGGAACAAAAAAGAGAAAAAGCGCTTTGTTACATTTGTGATAGAAAATACACTAAAGGTCATAAATGTGTTGAGAATAAATTATTTTACATAGTTTATGAAGTGGAGGAAAAGAAGGATCAAGAAACATCAAAAGAAGAGGATATAAATGAGGAACCAACCCTAGAGAAAGAAGAAATGAATCTAACCATATATTGTAAAGCATTAGCAAGAATTACCACTGCTCAAACTCTCAAGATAGAAGGACATGTCAAGAAGAAAAAGGTTCAAGAAGTGAAAGATCACATCGGAAAGAAGAAATAGATCTAACCATATCTTTTAATGCATTGGATGGAATCACCACTCCTCGAGCTATTAAGATATGATATATCAAGAAGAAAAAGGTAATAGTGTTGATTGATTCAGGTGGTACCCATAATTTTATTCATTGTAAGATAACCAAGGAATTGAATTGCTTCCTGTATCCAGCACCCGAGTGTTAAGTTATGGTTGCAAGTGGAGGAAACATAAATTTCTTTGGAAAGTGCCATAATATCAAGTATGTATTGAATAGCTCAATGCTCTCCATTCCAATGGGTGGTGTTGATGTTGTACTAGGAGTCCAATGGCTACAATACTTGGGTACAATAGCTTTTAATTTCCAAGAACTTTTCATGAATTTGTTTTTGGAAGGGAAGGAAGTTGAATTAAGGGATATCACTAGGAAACCAGGAAAGATAACCAGCTTGAATGAAATGATAAAGATTCTAAAGAAATAAAAATGAGGCATAATTGCACAATTATGTTCGCTAGAGGTTCCCATATCGAAATTATCTATTTCTCCAGATCTCTAAAAAGTCTTGGAAAACCATTCCAAGGTATTTGAGACTCCCAAAGGCCTCCCACCTATTCGTGATCATGATCATTCTATTCATTTGATTCCATGAAGTGTTCCTCCAAACATCAGGCCTTACAGATATCCATATGCCCAAAAGAGTGAAATTGAACGCATGGTTGCAAAAATGCTAAAGGCTGGTATAATTAAACCTAGTCAAAGTTATTTCTCTGCTCCAGTAGTATTGATGCACAAGAATGATGGGTCATGACACATTTTTTTGGATTATATAAAGCTCAACAAACTCACTATTAAAGATAAATTTCCCATTCCTGTCATTGATAAATTATTTGATGAATTGCATGGATTAACTTACTTCACCAAGTTGGATCTTCATTCAGGATATCATCAAATAAGAATGAATACTAAATACATTTCAAAAACCACATTATTGATGAAAGATGCATTTTCATGGACTCCAGAAACAATGAAGGCCTTTGAGCATCTTGAACAGGAAATGTGCCAAGCACCGGTCTTAGCTACACCAAACTTCACAAAAACCTTTATTGTGGAATATGATGCATCAGGAAATGGAATTGGTGATGTTTTAATGCAAGAAGAAAGACCCATTGCTTTCGAAAGTCGTCCAATCAAAGGAAAGCATTTATACAAAGCTATTTATGAGAAGGAAATGTTGGCAAAACTACATGCACTTAAGAAATGGTGACCTTACATGATGAGAAGATCCCAATTCAAATAATATTTCCAAAACTTGACGAGGAAGGGAAAATCATATTGAACCTGGAGCAGTCATAGAAATAAGAACCCGACAACTACAAAATCGATCAATTTCAGAGTATCTCATCAAGTGGAAGAAATTACCCACTAAATATTCCACATCGAAGGACAAGAATTTTATACAGAAGCATCCAGAACTACACGAGCATTGTGGACAACACTTTTTGAAGGAGAGGGGCATGTTAGGTCCCTCTAATAATAGTGTAACCCCTTATTGTTATTAATGCAACCCACTTATTACATTGGTGTGCCCATGTAGTCCCCATATTGTTATTATTGTGACCTTACATTGTTATTGTTATGTTGGCTCTGGTTATATTATGACCCCACAGACTCCTATATATAGAAACGAGGTCCTGTCATTTGTATCATCCAAGAATTGTTCATGTGTGTAATGTAAAGGAGGTTCCCCCTTGAAGAGGCTTATTTCTAAGGTGTTGATCTATCTTTCCTATATTTTTGTGAGCTGGTGTCATAACAAAAAAAACTAATCTCAATTATGCTCAACAACAATAACAACAAGGTAGTCATATACTTATAAAATCATCCCTCATACTCATGGCATCATACTATATTCAATGAACTAGAAACTTCAAACTTGATTTCAAACTGTAATTTTGTCCCTACCATACCAGTCACCAAGCATCAGGCACTTTAGTAACACAGTAGCTCTCAAGCTCAAGAAACAAAAACTATTATTTCAACAAACTTTGAATTTCAACTATTAGCTTTGACTTTAATGTATTTCATCACCAAAAAAATATCTAAGAAACAAACATATGATGGAAAATAATATAGCCTCGTCATACCCTATAATACAATGAGCACTACATGTTTTTATACTGTAGAACTCAACAAGCAACTCTAATCCTAGGTTCGAAACAATATCTTTGATTTATTCAATTAGTATAAGAATCACACATTCACCATCACATAATCAAATTCCCGCAATACTTAGGTAACAATTGTCATACCCAGTCACATAATGATTAACACAAATCTAAACCAATTCCAAGGTTTTTCCCTAAGAAATACTTGAATAATGGAAAAATATTTTAATGAACATTAACGAACAATCAACATAGACTTGTTATATGCGATATATCCTTGTAAATACCCCTTCACATAAACAATGAATAGTTAGATTTTGGCCTTGCACAAAACACTCAATACCTTAGCCTTTCACATTGTACTTAGATCAACCATTAAGACAACTTTAGATGAGTTGTATTTGTGCCATTTCACAATGTTTCCTACTACCATCCCATAGACTTAGAGATCCATGTCTTTCTCTATTTCAGAATATCAAAATACGTTTGAAGTTTTCCAGTAGCCTATCTAAATCACAAGATTAAGGAAATCACATCACACTAATTCAAACAAAATCTACCTATTGAAAACCATCATAGTGATGTACCATAACATAATCATGCATCATTAACATGTGTATCAATATAACCAAGTAAGAAATAACTCTCAACCACTATATTTCACTACATGTCACACATCAAATGCACTATTGTCATCAATATTCTAAGGCTGGCATACTATCACTCAATGGTTTCATATGCATACAAGGTTAGAAAAATCGCACTCCATGTCACACCGGTAAATAATATTAAAAAAATTCCAAACCATCATACAATGAAAACCATCACAACCATTTACCAAAATTTATTAACCATCATTCCAAACAATAATGGAGATCATACTTGCATTGATATATCACACTTCATCATCCAAAACTCAAAATTAACCTTCGACCCTAAATATTATCTTCAAGAACTGAGCCTCTCATCCTCAAATAGAACACGCTTAATCAAACCATCAAATCGATACAATACAAATTCCTCAAATCACCATCACGTTGCATCAACAAACTCCTTGTCTTGACCACATTTTATTGATAATTACACATAGTCAAATCCATCAAAAGACAACTTTCCTACATTTGATTGATGTAATTAAACAAATGTCAAATAGACTCTTGATTCCTTGACCAGATAAAACTAACATTGAATACCATGGGTTTTATCATGGCAAAGTAAATTGATCTGACCATGATAATTTATTTACTCATTTTTTCATTTTTTCTTTACATCAGGGAAACACATTAGGTCCATTTTTCTTGATACCAAACACTTAGACTATCTTGCATGAATGATCCATTAGATAAATGTATCAAGGTTGTGCCAACCTCTACAAAAAAACTACATGAGACCCCCTGCAATCAAAACCATTAATCATACTCATTTCATTAATCACAATATCAAGTCTTAAAAAAAAAAGTTCCGTGCCACTATATCAATCACCATCGTTCATAAAGAAGAGAGAGTAAAATTGTTGAGAAGGACTAATGAGTCGAGGCGAAAATTCAAATTAATCATAAATTATGATGATGTATTATTGATGAACATTAATAAAATATATAGACTCTCTAAGAGTCCAATCAATTAAAATTAAGTTGAGGTTCCATATGAAAGTAATTAATATAACTCAAAAGCACCTTTCCTAGTTGGCAAGTAAGTCAAAACTAGACAGGAAGACCCAAAATTAAAAACATATCCTACAATGTAATGAAATTGAACTATTGGAGTTAAATATTAGTTAAAATTGATTAATAACTCTCACATGCAAAACATTGTGTAGTTAAACTCCAAAATAGGACTGAAAGTAAACAAACAAGGGGAGAATGTAGAAAAGTGATGGCTAAGTGCTACAAAGTAGCAAGGAATTGTGTACTCACTCTAGGAAGGCCTAGGAACTAGATAATTCAAATTAATGGAGTGGAATTATCCATTTCATCCTTCAAATGGAGTCTAATTAGCACCACATCATCCTAGGTCGCACCCCTTGCTAAAAATAGAAAATTTTCCACATTATAGGCTATGATTAGTAATGAATGAAAAGTGGCCATATTTTCCCACAATATTTTGTGAAAGGGTCTAATCATGGCTAGAGTGTAGGTCCTGATGAGGTACTATTGAACTACTAAGTGGTATGTACCCCAACACCATGATTGCTTGATGGTTGGATGAGTTACATGGAGTGCTCTATAGCTATCAAATTCATTGACCTTGAGAATAGTTTCGTTGACCTGTGTAAGCTGCTAGTATATATCTTGATTCATTTTCCTTACTAGCATCATGGCTTATATTCATGGTGTCATCCACATTAGGTGCCTAAGGTTGGATGGAAAATTACCCATATACAAGTTTTCTTAAGATACCTTTGATAAAAGATATCTATTATATTTTTTTCTACAATTTTCAATTTATTTATATTCTCAATTTAGAGATGACTTAATCAAACCATCAAATAGATCACACTTAAGAAAACTACCAAATCGATATAATAGAAATTGCTCAAATCGCCATCACGTTGCATCAACATACTCCTTGTATTGGGCACCTTTTATTGATAATTACACATAGTCGAATCCATCACAAGACCACTGTCCCACATTCGATTGATGCCATTAAACAAAGGTAAAATAGGCTCTTGATTCGTTGACCAAATCAAACTAACATCGAATGCCATGGGTGTTTCCACAGGCAAGTAAATTGGTCTGACCATGATAATTTATTTATTTATTTATTCATTTTTTCTTTACATTGGGGAAACACATTAGGGCCATTATTCTTGATGCCAAACATGCAGACTATCTTGCATGAATGATCCTTTAGGGAAATTTATGAAGGTTGTGCCAACCTCTACAAATATAGTACATGAGACCTCCTGCAATCCAAACCATTAACCATACTCATGTCATTTGTCTCAATATCAAGTCTCAACCAAAACAAAGTTCCATGCCACTATATCTATCACCATCTTTGATAAAGAATGGAGAATATTTTTTTTGGGAAGGACTAATGAGCAAAGGAGACAATTCAAATTAATCATAAATTATGATGATGTATTATTGATGAGCATTAATAAAATAAATAGACTCTCTAAGAGTCCACTCAATTCAAATTAAGTTGAGGTTCCATATGAAAGTAATTAATATAACTCAAAATCACTTTTCCTAGTTGGCAAGTAAGTCAAAACTAGACGTTGAGACCCAAAATTAGAAAAATATCCTAAAATGGACTGAAATTGAAGTATTGGAGTTAAATATTAGTTAAAATTGATCAATAACTATCACATGTAAGATACTGAGTAGTTAAACTCCAAAATAGGACTAAAAGTAAACAAACAAGGGGAGAACATAGAAACGTGGTGGCTAAGTGCTACAAAGTAGGGAGGAATTGTGTACTCACTCTAGGAAGGACTAGGAACTAGATAATTCAAGTTAATGGAGTGGAATTATCCATTTCAACCTGCAACTGAAGTCTAATTATCACCAGATCATCCTAGGTGGCACCCTTGGCTAAAAATAGAAAATTTCCAAATTATAGGGAATGATTAGTAATGAATGAGAAGTTGTCATATCTTCCCATAATAATGTATGAAAGGGTATAACAATGGATAGTCCTATTGAACTACTAAGTGGAATGTACCCCAACACCATGACTGCTTGATGGTTGGATGAGTTAGATGGAGTGCTCTATAGCTATCAAATTCATTGATCTTCATAATAGTTTGGTTGACTTGTGTGAGTTGCTAGTATACATCTTGATTCATTTTCCTTACTAGAATCATGGCCTATATTCATGGTGTCCTCTATATTAGGTGCCTAAGGTTGGATGGAAAATTACCCATATTCAAGTTCTCTTAAGATAACTTTGCTAAAAGATATATATTCTATATTTCTCTACAATTTTCAATTTATTTATCTTCTCAAATTAGAGATGACTTAATCATATCATATGTGGTTACAAATGTAAAAATGGGAATATTAATTTTATTGTATATTATTATGTTTCATTTATTTACTTGAACTCATGCATGCATTCTAATTGTGCTACAATTATTATTGGTCATTAATTTATATTATAGAATGTAAAGTGTATTCCCATTATCTGGTTTGTAATCCATGCAAAGGTATGAGACACTTCTTTTCATGCTTATGCTTTTTTGTAAAGTTAGTTGGTATTGGAAGAATACATAATCATCCACCTCACACAACGAGTCAAGAACCATATGGTACAAAATTTTGTTCCCTAAATTAGTTGATCACATAGGATGATCCACCAATGCATGCAAAAATTTGGTAGTTTTTATTTTAGAGAATGGTGATGATCATGAAAATGAAATAGCCTTACTCTCCCTAGCAAACAAAATGTAATTTCATGGGGATGTAGCAACCACATGAAAATTTAATAATATTAAGCTTTATCCATGATGATTTTACCTAGCCTTAATGCCCCACACAAGTGGTAGCCATTCCTTAACCACCATTGCATTCATTTGGAGTTTAATTCCAAAACAAAAGTGGCATTTGAGGTTCAAATAATGGAATTATAAGTTTTATTAGGCTAAAACAAAGGAATGGAGGATTACTTTGGAACATGACCCTATTTTCCTTTGCCTCTTAGTGATTCAGATTCCCTTTACTTTTCACAACCATCTTAAACCCTTATATTATTTTTCAACATAAATATTTATATAGATTTGAACATATCACATAAATTGCTAATCAACAATTTATATACACTCTTATTATTATTATTATTATTATTATTATTATTATTATATGTGTGTGTGAGAGAGAGAGCAAGAGAGAGATATTTTAATGTCTCTATTGACGATGAGAAATTGTTTAAAACATTCACTTTATTATTTTAAAGTATATCACCATTAAAATAAAAATATAAACAAAATAATAAAATGGAATTATTTATCTTTGATGGGGGTATGGATTGAAGGAAAAAGTGGCATGGGTAGTCGATCCCACCACCCCCGTGCATGCAGAATCATGTAGGGTTATATTAATTCACCATATCAAATGTTTAGCGACAGGAACTATAGAAGGGAGTGACAACTTCCATTGCACTACTTCCCCTTAGAGCATTGGAAAGTCACCACCATTAACAAGTTATAGTGCAATTGTTTTAGTAGTCAGTGGCCAAAAAGTAGGAGTTTCAATTGATACATAGGGTCTGGTAGTTTTCTTAATGTAAAGGGGTGTTGGGTAAGCCAGAGTTATCATGAGCTCCCTATTCAGAGTGGCTGCTCCATATCTTATGTTGTAGAAAGGACAGGTCCTCTAATAGGGGAGTAAGCTGCTCGTTTAGAACATAAATTAGTTCAGGAGTACAAGGATTAGTATGTTGCCAACAACCCTAGTCATCATACAACGACATTCCATCCTTTCCAACAATATGTGGAGATTTGTGTTGCCTCAATAACTCATAAACCTTATAATTAGCATTGCCTTGTAGTTGCATTAACTTTAATGTTAGATTTGGTAGTTGGGTCATCGTGTTAGGAAATTTTCTTCAAATTCAATTTTTGGTTTGGTTTAATTTATATAGTTGGGTTGTCTGTGCTTATATGAAGTCTAGACATAGGCGTTAAGGGGAGATTTATCTATAGTGGCTTGGATTTGTATGAAATTGAACATATCTATCCTGGTCTACTAATTTTTTCCTAACATAAATTGTACTAGTGCTTTGTGGGATTTTGTCCTCCAAATTGAGCTTATGTTTAAGCATAACAACATCTCCATTGTTGTGTGTTGTCCCAAAGGCATACTAGTGTGAACCATTATCATTTTTCCATCATTTAGCGCTCATGCATGAGGAGTAGAAAAGGAGGAGGTAGGTAAGCCCAAGGTCGGAATAGAGCACAATGGTAAACCCAAGAGGTTGGTGGGACTTTCCAATCAGTGATCCCCATTGACATTCAAAGTGAAATTTATACCCTTGAAAACATGGCAACTAGAGACAAATGCACTCTTTCTAATTTTGATCTTTTGGAGGAATTTGGGAAGATGATTTAAGTCCCTCATCATTCGAGGGGATGTAAGAATCAATATCTCCAGGCCTTGTTTATTTATTGGAAGATGAAGCCTTTTATTTGAAGTATTTTGATGGAGAAATAGGATGAAAAGTACAACATATTTTCCAATCTTGCATATGTGAAAATAGAGTAGAGGAATATTATATTCTACATGGAAAGGACAGATGCTCGTATGCCTTAAATTGAGTGCTACATTGGCTATAACCACTTCTTTCACACCCCTTGCATGTATTGAGAGATATTTGTTCCAAACTCTTCTTTTGACTCCTAGTTGTTTTATGTTTGTTGTTAGTCTCTTATGGTTTGATGACTTCATAGGCTCTTTGGTTATGTTGCAAATGTTACTACTTCTTCAGTTTTGGAGTAGCTACTCTATAAGTGGATGGTAAAAAATATATGGTTTCCCACTAAGCATATTGAGACCATCTATTGTAAAGAAGAATGATAGTGAATGGGTGAACTATGTATTAATATCATTTTTTATGAGAAAATAAAATATTAGCTTAAAATTTTGAAATTATTTAAAAAGTAGTATAGATGTCACAAATCGATATTAATATTGTTGTTACTAACTATATTAAAATGTCATGGTGTGTCTTATTCTCTGTCATGATTTTGCACTAGGTTTTCATTTAAAAATACATAAAAATAAATATAAACAATTATTTCATTAAATCTTTTTATTAATATATAAATCTTAAATTTTTCTACCATATGGGGAGCATAAGAGCGGAAGCCAACACTCACATGTGTTAAAATTCTAACACCAACAAAACATCTCACAACCCTCATCAACAAGAGTGGGTAAGGTAACACCAGATAGTATTAGAATGTTGAGTAATAATAAAGAGGAGTGTGAACCGTTCTCAATATTCCATGACCACTAACATTTATGGAACCTACTAATTTTTTTTTTAATATTTATATCATAACAGATATGGAGCACGATGAGATGGTTAAGAATCAAAGAAGGGATTCTTTAGGAGGTCTGTAACTGGATTTCAGGGATGTTGATGCAACCTTAAGGCTGCACGACACTCATACCAATTTCCACCTTAAACTCCGTCATGAGAGGCGGGATAGCCTGCATAACCAGTGAATGTTTCAATCACATTCCTTTGTAAACATTTGGACTACCGACAACCACAATTTCAAAATCTTTTGAATCAAAACCAAGCTATATACTAGAATCCTTTAAAAGATTTATACCTAATTGTCTAGTAATTCAATGGAATAATGTTTCTCCCATTAAACACAAATTCCATTTCAGTCTCAGTGAGAAAATAAGAAATACTGAGAAAAGATCCTGCCAACTGTGCGTTCCTCCTCCATATTTCTTCCCTCGTCCTTCTATGGTTCTAAGCCCTCTTCTCAGGATTGAGAGTCTATCCTTTTTATAAGGTCTATGTGAGCATTTTCTCCCTCTGAGATGTGATTCCTAAACAAAAATGGTCCTGCTTGAATTATTTTGGTGCAATTTCAATGTTGTGCACTGTTAGGGAGTCAGCCATAATCCATTGCATATTTTGTGAGGAGAAGTTAAGAAAAAAAACCTCGAGAAAAAAAACCCAAAACTATCAATCTACAAGGAAAGAAGGGCTTGAATTTCAAAACTCATTTCTCACATCAAAGTGGTTAACATCATCCATCCTCCTTCCCATAGCTCTTAAGAGACAATCTTTAAGCACATATCAATCCATATGGTTCTTGAAACCTAGAAATAGAAACTTGAAAGTGGCAAACAATTAATTAATGAAAGGTTGGAAGAAAAGCTATATCGAACTCACATTGAGAAAAGAAAGTCCTCTTGATAATATTACTAGGTGTTTCCCTAACCCTCTTGGAAGGTGTTTCGGTCGCAAAGCCATTCTCTGAATAGAGGAGACTAAATGAAGAAAACCAAATAAAAACTATCAAAACCAAAGAACCCCAATCAATACTGCAAGAAACAAACACAGTCTTGGAATTCTACGCTGCCCGTAGGCTTACAAGTGCTTCGTGTCCTGTTATTTTACTCTGTCTCCCCCTGCTACGCTCTCTTCTCCACAAATCAAAATGAAGTTATACATATGTCATATCTAACTACTTCTTTCCACACATGAAGGAATTAGTTATACAGTTAGAATTCAATCCTATCTTCATCTAAACAAACTAGACCACTTGGCTTGATCTCCACGTAGGGAGGATCACTTGCCATTTATTCCTAATTCTGTTCAGAATTAGACCACTCTTAACTACTTACACTTATTGAAATTAATACAAATTTAACAACTAAATCTTCCTCCAATCTTGCATTAGCCACAACATGTGACCACCCCGTCACATTGCTGGCCAAGTCTAGATGCTCCTGCATCAGGCTCCCAAAGTTTAAATTAACCATTATCTCCTAATCATGTGCTTTTGATCTGTGTCCTCCTGGATCCCATACTTGAGTTGGTAATCTGTCTTTGGTTACTGTTGTTGTTGTTTGTCCTTCAAGTCTTCCTCCTTTGTGTTGTAATGCCCCATTTTCTATAGCATGACAGTTCTTTTCCTTCTTGATCGACTTTAAAATTTCAGCAGCAACCTCTGGTGTTTCTGCTACAATGCAAAGAGACCAGACCAAGGCATATAGGGTAATATGCCTTGGAAACTCCTTTTAAATCGCATGGGCTTCATTCGGCCGCATGCCTCTACAAAACAACTGGATAATCTTACCAATAGTGGAGGCACAAGGAAAATGGCCATTCTTGTCCATTTCTTCAAAAACACTCCATGCCTCATCATAAAGAGAACTCATGCAAAGTGCCCGAATTGTTAAGTAATAGGACTTACTTCCAGGCTCACATTTGAACTTATCAAACTGTTTGAAAACCTCTAGGGCCTCTTTGGCTCCCCCAAAACGACCCAGATATTGAATCAAAGTATTCAACACGGAATTATCAATAACTCCTTCGTGGTTTTTTGTGGTCTCTTCAATCAAACTTCTCAACAGATCCAGCTTAATCCCACCCTTATTATGCATAACTAAAATAAGGGAAGTCAATTCATGGGGACTTGGCACATAACTAGTCTGCTTGAATGCCCACTGAAGGAAACTAATTATTTAGTTTGTTTTAATAGCTGGGGTATTAATGACCTTGCCTACAAACTTCTTATTTAATTTCAAATCTAGAGTTTTGAGTTCTGCTACGAGTTCTTTGGCTTCCATGTTCTTTTTAAACAATCTCAAGCGGTTGGGTAAGTCTGTCAAAATGACTTGGGCATCGAGAAGGGCTGCAACACAACCAACCAGCCCACAACCCGAGCCAAGTTCCACACACTTTTTGCCTTGAGGATTCAACACATTACAGTCAACAACGTGCTCTTCCCTCTGCATCACATGATTATGTGAGTTTCCTTCCTTCAACATTCGAACTATTTCTTGCTTATGCTTAGGTTCAGCTCTGGAAAACACGCAACTACGTCCTCTTAAAATTTCTCGATGTTTGGCAACAGGAAGAGCCATAAACTCTCTTCCTATGAAGCTTCTGTCCTGAAGATTAACTTCTGGCTCAAAAATCCCAATCTCATGACATATGGCTTCTGTTGTATTCTTGTCATCGCCTGTAATAACCAACACACAAACTCCAGCTTCTCTGCAATCACTAATTTCTCTATGGACCTCTGCACGTGGAGGGTCCCTTATTCCTACAAAACCAGCAAAGATCAAATCACTTCCAATTGATGAGTAATTATCAAGATCAAGCAAAAGCTTGTGGGTAGGATGTTCCTCTCCATCATATGTAGAGAATTCATTAAGCTCTTCTTTATATGCAAAACCTAAACATCGTAGAGCTCCTGAAGTCATCCCTTTGAGTTTTTGCAGTATGCACTGTCGAAAGTCCACATCTAATTGAACAACTGTTCCATCTGATAGCTAAATCTTGGAGCTTCTCTCTAGCAGACTCTCAACTGCACCCTTCACCAACAATGTGTTATTTCCTACATTTGACTTAACAATAACCCCCATTGACTTGCGCATTCGATCAAACTCTAAAGTAGCAACTCTGTGTTCTCTTTCACTCCACCACTCATAGCAACCTAATCGGATTTCTGCAGAAATTGAACGATCATCATCCTTTCGAGCCTTTACATGCTCCCCCAAACCTGGTAATTTCATCTTTTCTACTAGCACCTTCAAAGCTACTTCAGTGGGAACGCCAATAGAGTAGTATTGATGACCAGTATATGTAATGCCTGCATCATTGCACAAAGCAACAATTTTTGCAATTGACTAAAGATTGGCATCCATTTGTCCTTCAAAGACATTCAACATGCCGTCCTTCAAGTTTTCCAGGCCTTTAGACATGTCAAGTAGTTTAAAGACCTTCTGTGGCTCTCTCTGACTCACAACAATGGTTTCCCCAAACTGGATAATTGCACCCATACCGCCAGCTACAGCCAACTTCCCAAAACACTGCATCCATTCCTCATTGTCAAAACTCTCAAATATTTCACTACATAGAACCTTTTCAAACCACATCAAATCCCTCACCATCACTTCTAACAATCTCAGCCAATGTGAAACATGCCCTTCCACATCAGCCGACTTCAACTTATGAACAATCTCAACAGAATTGTAGTTCAGGTAATAAGCTTTCATGGATTGAAAACTACTCTCAACAGTCCTAATTCTAATTTCCCGATACAATTTCAAGCATGCCTAAGCCCTACCATTTCTCTTAAGGAACTCCGCAATCATCTGAAGGCGTTCAATACCAAAAAATGCTTGTCTTGATTGGGGTATTTCACTACTTACCTTGAGGTCCCTCAGTAGGATGTTCTCAAATAGAATCAACATGAACGAGGACTCAAGCTTCTTCACAGCAATATCTAGCAATGCCCCCCCGTCATCTGGATTGCCTTTGCTTCCCAAGGCTCCAATACAGTCCTGTAACCTGCAGCTTCCATTCTTAGCTTCATTCTTTTTGTGGCAATCCTCCTAAGTTGTCATGTTTTCTACACTATCAATTTCATTAAGCAAATTCATTGGTTTAACTTCTTGTAGTACCACCATGGCATTGTTATTAGATTTCTGGTCTATACCAACCTCATCTGACTGTTTCCCCCTAAATAGAATTTCATCTATGAACTCCTTCTGCTATAATAGATCAGCACCTTCTTCCTCTAAAAGGGGTTCTTCATCATACTTCACCTCAAGAGTTTCATTCCGGTTTGTGACAACTTCACCAGACTATCCATCATCTTCTGCATATCTTGCAAACATATACAAACTAAGAGAGTTAAAATCACAAGGCTTCATTGCCTCATGTGCTTCCCTTATCAACATACCTTCGAATTGCTCTGAACCATGCCAATAGTCCATGAGATCTTCAGCTGATCTCTCATTATCCTCTTCACCCAATATTTCTCCTTGTTCTGGTCTACAAATGGAAACTTCCATTTCTACTTTTGCTTCTCTGAGTTCCCCTGGTTCCTCTTGAGTACTTAACATCTGCTCATCTTTTCTCAACTCTTCTACTATCTCTAACTTCACTCGCTGATTTCGATTTTCTCATAGCCTCTGCCACTTTACTCTTTTCCTCATGATCCAACCATACTTCTGGTCTTCTCCACTTCTCTGCAGTATCTCCATCAATATTCCAATATGGAAATCTAACTCAGCTTTCTCTTTGGCAAACTCTTCTTGACTCATCCTCATGCCATTTGCTTTGGCATATTTCCTTCTGTTGTAGCTTCTTTCTAAAACTCTCCTATGACTATCTATAGTCATCTTCTTCTCCTCTCTTCTACAAAAAGCCTCTGCAACAGCAAGTCCTCCTTACTGCAATCTTACCTCACTAAGCTCTCCTCACTCAGTCTTGGTTCTCTATAGAGAACCTCCACTTGAGCAACACCTTTGCTCCTCCTAGGCTTCTACAATCTCTCACTCTCTCTTGAGAACACTTTAGTTGTCCTCTCTGTCCAACCTCTTGTTGGGTCCTTCAGGTTTACTACTGCTTTACTATCAGCGCATTCTCCTTACTCTGTCTTCAACAACTCCCCTGGTTCTTCTCTCACAACTTCTCTTGTTGTCACCTCTTCTTTCTTTGGACACAAAAAACTCCTTTCCACAGGAAATCTTTTCCTGCTCTGATACCAAAAATGATGCAACCTTAAGGCTGCACAACGCTCATACCAATTTCCACCTTAAACTCCATCATCAGACACAGGATAGCCTACATAACCAGTGCATGTTCCAACCACATTCCTTTCTAAACAATTGGACTACAGACAACCACAATTTCAAAATCTTTTGAATCAAAACCAAGGTATATCCTAGAATCCCTTAAAAGATTTATACCAAATTGTTGGGTAATTTAGTGGAACAATGTTTCTCCCATCAAACACAAATTTGATTTCAGTCTCAGTGAGAAAAAAAGAAACACTGAGAAAAGATCCTGCCAACTGTGCATTCCTCCTCTAGATTTATTTCCTCATCCTTCTATGGTTCTGAGCCTTCTTCTCAATATTGAGAGTCTATCTTTTTTATAAGGTCTCTGTGAGCATTTTATCCCTTTGAGATGTGATTCCGAAACAAAAATGGTCCTGCTTGAATTATTCTGTTGTGATTTCAATGTTGTGCACCATTAAGGAGTCAACCATAATCTGTTGCATAATTTGCGAGGAGAAGTTAAGAAAAAAACCTCAAGAAACAAAACCCAAAACTATCAATCTGCAGGGCAAGAAGGGTTTTAATTTCAAAACTCATTTCTCGCATCAAAGTGGTTAACATCATCCATCCTCCTTCCCATAGCTCTTAAGAGACAATCTTTAAGCACATATCAATCCATATGGTTCTCGAAATCTAGAAATCGAAACTTGCAAGTGGCAAACAATTAATTAATGAAAGGTTGGAAGAAAAACTATATCGAACTCACATTGAGAAAAGAAAGTCATCTTGATAATATTACCAGGTGTTTCCCTAACCCTCTGGGAAGGTGTTTCAGTCGCAAATCCATTCTTTGAACAAAGGAGACTAAATGAAGAAAACCCAATAAAAACTATCAAAACCAGAGAACCCCAATCAATACTGCAAGAAACAGACACGGTCTTGGAATTCTACCCTGCCTGTAGGCTTACAAGTGCCTGGTGTCCTCTTTTTTTCCTCTTTCTCCCCTTGCTATGTGCCTCGTGTCCTCTTTTTTTCCTCTGTCTCCCCTTGCTACCCTCTCTTCTCCGCAAATCAAAAAGAAGTTATACGTATTTCATATCTAACTACTTCTTTCCACACATGAAGGAATTAGTTATAGAGTTAGAATTCAATCCTATCTTCATCTAAACAAATTAGACCACTTGGCTTCATCTCCACACAGGGAGGATCACTTTCCATTTATTCCTAATTCTGTTCAGAATTAGACCACTCTTAACTACTTACACTTATTGAAATTAATACAAATTTAAAAACTAAGTCTTCCTCTAATCTTGCATTAGCCACAACATGTGACCACCCCGTCACATTGCTGGCCAGGTCTAGATGCTCCTGCATTAGATGTTGAGGGTATTATGGAGTGTATTGTGCTAGGGAAGAGAAAATAACTCTTTCCTAAGATAGGAAAAACATAGGGAACAAGTATTATGATGTTGTTTATCTAGTGGTTGGTTATTCTACTAAAAGGATGCAATGAATTAACACATTTCTCCTGCACACATGGTATAGGGAACCCACAATCTTGGAGTAGGAGGTGGTAAAAGGTGCAAATGAGGCCCGCATTTCTATCATAGGCAGGGAGAAGCAATGTACATAAACTTGGTTGGAGATCAATGGTGCAGGTTGTGGGTTTGATTGGTAGCATTAAGAACCAAGAGGACAAGGCTAGTAACTCTTCATCAAATCTCTTGTCTCACTGTGCCAAAGCTAAATGACTTGTGAGAGTAGCAAAGTAGTGATATCAAACGTTAGTTTTTGTGAAGGGATGTCAACTGTTGGAGAAGGTGGTGGAAAAGCAAAGATCCTTATAGGATAATCTTTGTTAGAAGAGGTTGATGGCTAGATTTTAAAAATAGTCCACTGAAGGAATTATGATACCAAATTCCTTTGTTTTCCTAACATGTTTTGGAATTCTTTTGGAGGAGGATTACCAACTTCATTACTCATATCATATACACCATGAACATGAAGATCTAATTGGCAAGATCAAAAAGGGAGGTAAAGCCGAACCCACACCTAGCGAATAGCCTCTTATGATAATCCTTTCTATTTTGTGATGTTTACGAATGAAGGACATTAATCATAAGTTCCTAATAATTTGTCCACAAACACTTTCTTATTTTCTTTTGTCTAACACTACATTTTTTAATATTTATAGTTGATAAGTAACTAATTTCTATTTTAACAATCAGCTAACAACGATATAACTATATATAAATAAACTAATCCTTTAACTATAAATAAATAAAACTAAAAACCTAAAAATTTATATAATTTATTTATATAAAACACAAAATTTATAAATATATAAAAAATATATTTTACAAACATAAATGTATGTGCGATAATATCCATTAATTATTAACTAAAGCCAAAATTTCCTATGCCTTAAATAGTCCAGAAAAAGTATTTCACGGAGTCTATTTTAAGGGACCAGAAGATTGAGCCCATTTGATTGTTTCATCGACATTGTTTTTGCCCCAGATCGATCAAAAAATAAAAATTACTTCATAATCCATCTCCATTGTTTCTCTCCCAGAACCCGAACAAGAACAATCTATACATTAGATACATACTTGCGTGTGGCGTCGATCTCTTTGGAGAAGCTTCTTGATCAGCCATGATCCGACATATCCTCCGGCCCTATTGTGAGAACGTTGTGCAGTATATAAATACAAAGGCTGGGCGCTTAAACCATGATATCTTAGCCAACGACTCTCCTATTAAATATATAGGCTGGGTGCTTAACAGTCATATCTTTACGATGTTTAAAGTTTCAGAATTTTTTTTAGAAGTTCATTACTTATATAGTTGTTTAAATCTAAGTGAAAAAAATAAAATAAAATTTTATTTTTAAATATATCATTTAAAGCTATATATTAATACTCCCTTTTGGCATTTCTAAAGTATATGTGAAATTTAATATTAAAATTAATATTTTTAAATTTAAATAAAAAATAAAATATAATTTCTATTTTTAAATATATCATTAAAGGTTATATATATATATATATATATATATATATATATTCAACATTATATAAAAAATAAATAAACATCACAGTGAAAATCATCTTTCTAGAAATGTTTTATAATACAATATTAACTTTTAAAAGTAAATAACTTAGAATTCAAATTCTATTCATACTACACTAGTTACTTGCAAAACAAGAAAGAAGAGCCAATAAAACTATTGAGAAATTCACTAATGAACCAATGACACAACTCAAATTACTGAAAAACTCGTGATGTATTATTTTTAAACATGAATGCAACAAATATAGTCTCTAGATGCCGACCATTTCAAATTAGGATGGTGTTCAATGTGCATGTACTCAGTTTAACTCAGAACCACTTTCCATAGTTTGCAAAAAAGACAAAATTAGATTGGAAGATCGTGAAGTACAAAATATCTTAATATGGATAAAACTAGAAGTAAGTGGAGTTAGAAATTAGTTGAAACTAATTAATAATTCTCATATGTGAGATGCTAACAAATTAAACCAAGTTAAACTCCAAATTAGGACTAAAAGTCAACTAACAAGGAGAGCACAAAGAAAAATGGTGGCTCACAGCTACAAATCAGGAAGGAATTGCATATTCATTATATGAAGGGAAGGAATTACATTTTTATTATATGAAGGCCTAGGTATGCAATAATATGAATCAATGGACAGGATTTTTCCATGTCATCCTCCAATCATAGTTCGATCAACATCATAGGTCACCTTAGGTGGAACCCTCTACTAAAAATCAACCTACTGAAATTAGAAACCCCAGAAACTATTTTTTTTTTCCAAATGACAGGGAATTTATAGTAAAGAATGAAAATTGGTCATATGTGCCCCAATAATATATGAAGGAAGGTGTAATGATGTATAGAGTGTACGTCGTAATGAGGCGTTGATGAGCTATGAGTGTGATGTACCCCAACACCCCAAAAAAAGCCCAACAGGGGAGTATGCTAGTGAAAGAGTCTAAACAATTATCATCCATGTTAGGTAATATGTACAACAACTATGTAAAACCAACCAATGAGTCCTTGCAATTTGTAACAATGTTAGGTGCTCATGAAACAAATTATACAATATGTAATATGAGGACAGTGAGGAAAAGTGGGAAAACCAAGTGGGAAGAACACCTCCCCCCTTGAAAACTACAATGCATACTATTTCAGTTATGTAATTATGATGAAGAAGGATTGTGTTTCTTATCAAACCCATCATGAATATGCGCTTGTATATATCCTATAACATTCTAAGATATTCTTTCTTCCACTTTTTGAGCCTTGTACTTGCTAAAAATAGAAATGGGAGCTCATGGAGTACCATGAAATTGAAAAATAATTCTTTGTGGCTAAGTATTTTCACCCACTAGTTGACTAGCTAATTGTAGAATATGATGTTCCCTATGTAGCATGTGATGTCGATATCTAATGGGTTTCTGATGGAATTCTAAATCTAATCCTAAAATCTAATTAGAAATCTAACCTACAGATAATACAAAATCACCTAGAAGATCTTCCTCACAAATGCAATCCCCTACCTCATCTTATTATGTTACTTTATTTTATTATCCGACATGTTGAGTGATTGAATTTTGTGATTGACTCCAATAAATATTATTAGTATACATACGAGGTATGTATATATTGACTAAATATGAAAACTTTGCATGAATACACAAGTACATTAAAGTTTATAATGTTAGATGATTAAATAAGCGGTTAAGCTTCATTAATGATTAATCTTGATTAGTATTTAATTAACCTCAAAATTTTGAGTTATAATTATTAAGTTATATTGGTATATACTTGTTCATATTAAGTATATTAGATTCTTGTGAACTTGTAATTTTAGTGATATGACCTATTATTAATATTTTATTTTTTAATTATTATTTCATCTCTCAATGTTCGACAAGTTGTCTCCTCAAAGTTATTTTAGAATTAAATATTAATATTTCATTTCTCAAAGTTTCACAATTTGTCTCCTCAAATTTATTTTAGAATTAAAAATTAATATTTAATTTCCCAAAGTTTGACAAGTTGCCTCCTCAAATTTATTAACGGATAAAATATAGGGGCGGGGGGGAGTCAAGATTATTAAATTAAAAGGATGAAGGGTATTCATGGCGTTAATGGTAGGTGGTTGAGGTGGATGAGTGGGGAATACATAAAGGGAAGAAGGATGAGAGGAGAAGGAGATCTTTGGTCTTTAATTTGGCATTGGATGAAATTACATGGGGGGAAAGGAAGAAAGAGGGTTGAGGAGATTGGTTTTGTTTGCGAGATTGATGTTGATTGTTGTTGGAGTGCATTGGACTGTTTTTTGGACACACTATGGTAGTTGTTGTTGGAATTGGGATCGAAAAGCTAGGGAACCTATTGAGGTTCCCTAGGTTAGGAAGTTGGATAGACATTCCTAGTTGGCAAGGGGAAAGAATCAATCAGGTAGACCCATTAGAAGCACCCCAATTGAGCCACTAGATTAGGTATTCTTTTGTTTTTAGTTTTTTTTTATGTAAATTGTTATAAATCAAATTTCTTATATGTTTAATATGATTCAAATTAAATTTTATTTATACGCTATTGTCAAATAATTGTTGTGTTATAAACATGTTATTTTCCTTGTTTTGAAATTATTTTTTATTAATTTACTTCAAGTTAGAGGACCCCAGTTGGATCCTCATATCCTTACCTATGGTATCATATCTAGGTTCAAATATGGACCCTAAAAACCCACCTTCATGCATTGTGTTACCTTCTTATGTAGTAATGCATGTTTGTAAGAAATCCACCTTGCAATCCAAAAAAATGAATTAACTTTACTATATTGTATATGGATCCCTTATTTGCAATACACACAATGTTCATATAGCCATAGTATGAATAAAACAATCAGTAACCAAAGAAAATTTTAGAGCTCATTTCTTTCTTGGATACTTACTGGAAATTCTTAGTGTCACTTGAGAGGTTCAAACTTTGACAAGGAAACCCCATGTACTTTGCAAGAACACACCTTAACCACTATGGTTACTCTCTACAACCATAGCAAATGAGACATGAATGACCTATATAATTTGGTGAGAGTACTAATATCATCTTTCATAGGTTCTTTTCCGTGGTCATATAAGTTCTTTGTAACCCTTAGGCAATCAAAGTCTAGAATATATATTGAAATCGAATTGGATTTGTGGAAAAAGGTAATTACAATTACTATTATTAGTTTTCTTATGTCTCATTATATAGGTACTCATTATATCATGGGATTCCATGGGAACAGTCATTCCATTATCAAGTTTCGACGTGTAATTTGTTCCATTGCATCTGACCTTGGCAAGGTTTTCTTCATCTAGGATACCCTCCTGCAAAATGATAGCATCTTTGAATCGATCCTAGAATAAAATTGAAATGGAATCCTATATTAGAAGTATATTTGATGATATGCATTACAAAATTCCTCATAACACATGCTACAATCCTAAGACATGCAAAACCAGTAAGGCTTCCTAACTCAATTCCTAGAAAAAACATTTTAGACTTACCTTTTACACTATATACATTTACAAGCCTGGAAGGAGATGGGAACTGTGTCGATATTTATTTCTCCACAAGATATGGTACCCAAAATTCTCCCAAGCGCATCATTATGATTCATTAACGAAGTACCCAAATGGTCGCTGACCAATTTTTTGGGCTTAAAGGACCCCTACAATGCTTAACCCAATAGATGCACCATCCTCACATCCTTATATGCATATATGTCATTGAAATGGGGCATAAAGCTCCAATCCTAATCCTAATCATTTATATTTATTTCAACATATTGAAACATATAGGAAATAGTTCTTTTTTTCTTGTTAAAATGAGTAATGTCAATAGAAGTCTCTGTCTCATGAAGATATACATTGCCATGGGAATCAAACCCTCTATAGTTTCTTCTTCATATGGATGTGACATATACAAACTTGGATTTGAATGCTAGCATTGACCTTAATGTTTTTCGTTCACCACTATTGCTACCAACCACAAGTCAATTCTCTGTAACATGCATTATTTGTTTTCCACACTTGAAATATCTATGCTCATGCCATTGTCAAAAGGTTTCAAAGGGTTCTAGAGATTACTTATATCTACCAAAAATATTGAATTTTTATTTTCTTTTGTGAATTTCTTTTAAAACTGTAGCATTGACTGCTCAAAATGTAGCATCATTAGTAGAGCCCTCATGACATATTATCATGTAGGTTGTCTAGAATTATAATGAGGAATTGATACGTCGACATTAGACTGCAACCTTGATAGTTAATTGACAATGTGGAAATCACCTCATATTTCACCTACTTTAGAACCCTATGAATTTTTGAAACATCATTCACCATACCTTTACGAAGAGATTATGTATCAAGCTTGTCAAAACCAGCATATGCAATACCAATACTCTCTTCATATTTGATTATGAGTTTGAAACTTCTAAAGGATTTGGCTTAAGGCATGGGCCTTTTCATTGCTTTGGGATTATTTTCGTATTGGATTTTGTCTCGTCAGGAGTTTCTACCAGGTCTTCTTTGGCCTTTATTGGTATCAATCCATGCACCCCTCACAAAATTATTGAGTGTGGCTTGGAAGAAATTGAGTGTGGCTAATTTTTAATCTCCTATCTTGAACATTTAACAAGTGAATTTTTTTACTTTTCTATTTTCTTTATTTCATAACCTCTTTCTATTAAAAAAATTTATGAGGATTTGGACGTCCTATGTTATCCCCAAGAATGTAAGGGTGAGGAATGTGGGCCTCATGCAAGGTCCCACATTTCCTATCTAGAGAGTGCTTTATTAATACACAATATTTTTGTAGATGGGATCTTTGAATTTGGGTGCTTCTCACAAAAGATTTGGCCACCTTCATCATTGATATATGGTGTGATTGGAATAAAGTTGTATAAATGTATGAACTCAATGATTTTCAAGTATGATGTGATTTCACCATTAATTTTTTATTTATTCGTCCCTTTTTTTCTCATTGTGGCTAGTGTCTTGAAGTGGTTATCAGGACTATTTTGCTTGATTAGAGTTGCAATCATTTGTGATAGGGAGAAAATATGGAATCAAGATGCCTAAAATGGCAGACTAATATGTTCTTCCCAACCTCTAACATTAGTAAACATGGAAGTTTGGAATTTTTGGATGTGACTTTTTGGCTTTCTGAAAATTTATGCCACAATCACGGTACACAACTTAAAGAAGAAAGCTTGTTAATGTGTGTAGTCTTGGTGTTGGTTATGTTGAGTGAGTTTTTTTAATACTATAGTAATTAGTCAGTCACATGGGATGCAGTACTACTAGGATTTTTGTTTGATGAAACTATTTGCAAGAACCCATAGAGCCAAAAGCCTTTCTCCTGCATGGCCATTGTTTTCTAAAAGTTATGTATATCTCACATAGACTACTAATTATTAGTTTGGGTAGTCATAGATTTGTGAGATTGGTGAAAATTATTACCTTCCCTTTCACTATCCACTCTGGTAGATATCTTTCAACACCTTGAGCTATAAATACATCTTTTTTTAATGGAATACAAAAAGAAGCTTATACTTTTAATATTTATTTGCTTCGTATGATCATAACATGATTTTTTCTTGGTATTATCATTATATAGGACATTGCATTATATCATAAAATCACAAAAGAAGAAAATAATCCACAACACTGGATTGTAATAAAAGTCTTACTTTGAAGCCACTTTGAGAACATAGGTGCCTAGTGAGAAATGGAGACATGTTTGAACTCTGATCTTCTCCAACTTGAAATCAACAATCTTCTTTCTTTGTTTAGTTGTTGCCTCTAGGAATGTGATTCCAAGGGAGAATCTTAGATGTGTTGTTTGCAATTTGACCAAGTTAATGTTTTTTCCACTAGAATGTCATTGTCTAAGTATTTCTACTGTAGTATTTTAAATTTGCATGTAAAATCAATATTTTTTAAGAAACTCCTACTCTTCTCTTTGTTACCATAAGTACAAATGGGCACTCTATGCTTGATTTTTCCAAGTGTAGGTCACAACATTTGATGTGATTTGAAAAAATTAGAATTGTGACATATATGTTGTCAATTCCAAGGAGATATGGTTATCTCACATACCATTGGTTTTAGACCCTGTCTACTTTAGGGTATCTTGGCTTCATGTCTGATATACAGCTTGTGAATTTCTTACTTCTCTTTTGAAGCTTAGAATTATAGAGAAACCATTTTCAATTATTTATCTATTTCTTCTAGGTTTGAATAACGTGTATATAGACTTGGAAAACCATAGCCATCTAAATTCTTAAGCTTCTTAGATTTGAAAGACCATATTCAACTTAGATAATTCTCCAGCCATCAAGAGGAACATACCATTTAATTAAGCCTATTGGTTTTTATGCTTTCTTGACAAGTTTTTCTAGAATCTTGATACTTTATTTATAATTGCAACCCACTAAAGGCCATGTATATTTTTATTGTTGAACTAATTTAGTGATGAAAAGGTTGATTTTGTCAAATTATTATCAAAACATTCTACTCACTATAACTTGGGTACCTTTGTTAGTGCTTTTTCACTCAACAAGCATAAAATTATAACAGCTTTGACAACCATGTTGGATTTAGGAACATTCTTGTAACTCTTTTATTCATTATGTCATTGGTTCACTTCTGGGGTTTTCTTTAATGAGAAATTACCAACTTAGTTATCATGCTTGTAATTGTAAGTTTCAGCTTTCACATTTTACTATTCTAAATATTATATTTATATAAGAATGTGGGTACTTCCAACCCTAAAATTGGGTCAAATTAGTGCTAGGTACCATAGAGTGTATAATCATAAACAAAATAACATAGAAAATTTTCAATATCACATTCATTCTTGGCATTAAAAATTTATGTGCATATTTCCATCTCTAAAATCAGGTGAAACTAGAGCCAGGATTAATGGACACAGTGATAAACAAAATAACATGAAAATTAGTTTTATTTATCCAATATGTGAGTAGAGACAAAATGATAACAAAATGATATTGTAATTGTTAAGAAATGATAACAAGAAATTACAGTTTAATTTGTCCTTGAATTAAAATTGAATTCTGTCCTCATAAAAAATTGTAAATAGTTAATTAAGTTTAATTAACTTAATTAGCTTAGGAATTTCAAGTTGGAAGTCTTTCTGTAGTCGTGTATATGTCTCTCTAAATTTCATGGGAACAATATGAGTTTAAATTGAGATGTAATTAGATAACTTAGTTTACTAAGTTATGGTCAGTTAAATTAGTTCTAATTGTTTGCGGAACTAATAGAAGACTAACAGTCGGTTGGTGCACTAGTGTATCAACAAGTGTTACTCCAGTTAACTGAAGATTTCCTCATGAAAAACTCATGCATGCTAGTTTAGAGAAAGACCCAGTTGAGACTAGAGTGGAGGGATAGTGAACTATCAGTTGTATGATTTACTGAGTTGTAAATATCATGCATGCAATCAGAGAAGGACCTCTGTTTGGATTGAATAGTGTTGGAAGCATGAATTCCCTTTAAACACAGGATATTCACCCTAGGAGTTGCACAATGAAATAGGGGCTTGGCAGACAATGGAAATTGGCTAAGTGTTGGCTAAGAATGAGGTTAGGAGGCAGAGAGTTGAGTATACTTGTGAGTAATTTTTCTAGTGACAACAAGATTTGTATCTTCAGTCATATTTATGATTTAATGTAATACGGATATGTGAGGTTTTGAGTTGTGGCCTTCTCGAGGAAAACTTATTATGTTATGTGTCATTGATTTGTCTCCTTCTTGTTCATATTGCTTTGATCGATCTATTGGCTTTCACTGGTTGAAAGTAGAAATAGATTCTCATCCTCTGCTTTAATAAATTGCATGAGATTTTGAACCTATAGGAAATTATACATGGTATTGGAGCTGAATTCAATATACTAGAGGAGATTTCGAAGTTTTGAGTTTTGGGTTACAGGTGAAATTCAAATTTTAAATACATACTTCAGATGGCGTTCTAAGGTTTGTGGATCGAGTATGCCTTGGAAGGTCACTCAAATTATATAGCCTGGAGGGACATAATGGATGTTGTGATGGAGGATAGTAACTTGAGGAATTCGTTTATCAAGCCATTCCTAAGCTAGCAACATCAAATGCACAAAATCTAGTCAAATGGAAGAAGTGTGTGGCGAGTGTGAAGCGGATAATCCTTGAGAGAGTTCAAGACCAGATTGTCTCGAGTCTCCATGGCAAGGAAGCTATGTACGCTATGTGGAAATAATTGATGGACTTGTATCATAACAATAGTGACAAAAGGAGAGTGGCACGGAAGGAAAAACTTCAAGAAATCAAAATGGAGAAAGGTGAAAATATTCCAAAATACTTGACCAAGTTCACTCAATGTCGTGATGAACTTGGAAGTGCTGGGATCACAGTTTCCAAGGATGATATGGTGAATGTTCTTTTCTGGGACTCCCAAAGAGTTGGCATAGTTATCAGGACTCTGTAAATGGTGGAGAGAAGCTGCTATATTGGGAACAACTATGGTCGGATTTGATGCAAGAGGAGATCAAGAGGAACACCAGGGATGGCTCTTCATCAAATACTGATGATGAAGAGAAATGTGCCTTAGCGATTAAGAAGAAGAAGGGGAAAGGGAAATATTCCCATTCAAAATAGGATTCTTTCCATGGAGGTATGAAGAAAGACATGACAAAAGTTAAATTCTTTCACTGTCAAGATCTGGGCCATTTTGCTACAAATTGTCCACTCAAGAAGTCCAAGAAGAAGTCCCTGGGAGGAGTGGCGGGTGAGGCTTTAGCCTCTAAATTTGAATTGATGTTTTCCCTCATTTCATGCATGGTGTCATTAATGATGCAAAGTGTATGGTACATAGGTAGTGGAGCTTAATTCCACATGAATAGAGACAAGGAGTTATTCAGTGACTTATAGGAGAAATATCTCCAGATGCATATCGAGATGGGTGACGACGAGAGGTATAGTTCTACTTGATTGGGCACAGTTACTTTTGAGAGGGATCATTGGGCTCCACTTGTCTTCAATAATGCTATGTATGTAGCTAGGCTAAAGAGGAAGTTGGTATCCATTTCCATGGTTGAGGAGAGAGGCTATGATGTGCCCTTCTCAAAAGGAAAGGTGTTCCTTCGATACATAGCCACAGTTCAGGTAAAGAAGATAGGGGTTCAGGTGAAGAATATTTATAAGCTGGAGCTAGAGGATTGTGTTGCGTTGAGCACGAAGGAATATTTGGTGAAGAGTTGATATGTTGGTGAGTTGTGGCACAGGCATTTGGGCCACTTACATCACGGGGATGTGAAGATCATGCAACAGATCTCCACCAGTTTGCCAAAATGTACACTAGAGCAAGTTAATACATGTAAGGGGTGTACTTTGGGTAAATACACCAAGTATTCATTTCATGATAAAGATAGTCGAGAAGAGGCTATTCTAGAGCCAGTCCATTCAGATGTGTGTGGACAATTCTCGACAGCATCCACTACTAAACACATGTATTATGTTATATTTGTTGATGACTTTTCTTGAAAATGCTGGATATTTTTCATGCATAAAAAGGATCAAACCTTCACAAAGTTTTGTGAGTTTAAAGCATTGGTTGAGAAAGAATCAGGAAACAAGGTTAAAGCTCTATGGAGTGATAATGGTGGTGAGTATGTCTCAAATGTGTTTAATAACTTGTGTGCAGCGGAAGGGATTAAACAGGAATTGATGACACCCCGTAACCCTCAGCAAAATGGGGTGGCTGAGAGGAAGAACATAAGAATAGTAGGGGCAGAAAGGGAAATGTTGCATGATCAAGGTATCCAACTACACTTGTGGTATGAGGCTTGAAACATGGCAGTTTATGTTCAAAATCGTAGCCCACATCAGATACTTGGGATGAAGACACTAAAGGAGGCTTATTTTGGTAAGAGGACAGATGTTGGTCACTTCAGGATCTTTGGGTCCTTAGTATATTTCCATATGACCAAAGACTAATGGAAGAAGCTTGAGCCAACAACAGAGTTGGGGATATTTGTGGGGTACACTGATACACCTCATAACTATGAGGTGTACTTGTTGACCAACAGGATGACATTGGTTCGTAATGATGTCATATTCGATGGAGAGAAGGCCATGTGAGTTTCCCTTGAGATGGAGCTTTAACTACATGCAGTTGAGGATATTTTAACTCCTAAGGTTGAGGAGCCTCAGATTGATGTGGAGAAGCCATAGGTAAAGGATTCGAGAATGGAGATATCCACTCAAGAAGAGTCTTCCAAATATGAGAGAAACCACAATAGAGAGGTGGATAGGTTTTTGTTGGATTCTAGAGAGAATGTGGGTGCAACCACATCATAGTGTATACAGAGGAGGTCACCTGACAGGTACACTAGATACATGGCTCTTATGACTGGATGTTTTGTGATAGAGTCTCTTCCTTTGAGGAAGTACTGCAGCAACTGGTTTAGGTTGATGCCATGGTGGAGGAGCATGACTCCATAGATCGTAATTGTGTTTGGGATGTGGTCCTGAGACCAAAGAATAAGTCTGTGGTGAGTTCCTATTTGATTTATAAGGTAAAAAAATATACAAATGGTAGTGTGGAGAAGCATAAGGTTATATTTGTGGCCTGTGGATTTTTACAAGTAGAGGGGATTGGCTGTGATGAGACCTTTTCTCATGTTTTAAGGTACTCGTCACTCAAATCTATATTGGAACTATTAGCATAGATGGGGTGGAAGATACATCAGATGAATGTAAAGTCAATATTCCTTAACGGAACGATTCAGGAAGAGGTGTATATACAATATCATGAAGGTTTTGAAGTCTTCGATTGTGAGTCACATTCGTGTCAGCTCAAGATATAGGTAGCTACTTCATCAGGTTGGGATTCACAAAGAGTGAAGCATGTTAGGTAGCGGAGGTCCCGTGTAACAATTTTGGGGCTTAAATCCTAGAAGTTAGGATAATAATATAGTAAATCTCCGATGCAGAGCACAAAATGTAATAGGTTGAGTCAAAGGGTTGTCTGCCCCAGAAATAGTATAGAATAATAGGAAGTATGTTGACCTGCCCATGGTGTGTCAACCATAGGAATGTATAAATAGAGTGAGGCTCTAAGGGTAGAGGGCAGTTCGCTGTTTGAATGAATCTTCATGCTATGGTTGGGTAGAGACAATGGTTTCTGTGTCTGTAAGTATGAGTCAAGGGTGTTGGTAGGTAGATAGAGGCTCTGCAACTGTGCGTGCAAAGGCTTGGAAGAGTCTGCAGCTGTGTGTGCGGACCCTTGTAGTTGAGTGCGTGGGGAAAATCTAGTTGTATTAGCAAAATAATTGAATAAAGATAAGTTGGTTTTGAAATACTGTGTTGAATCAGAAATATTGTGGATCTGCTTAATTTATGTTTGTTATATCTGTTTCGTCTGTGTGCTTATGCTTATGTTATGAGTTTATGAAAACCTATAACTTTTCTGGGTGTGTGAACTGGTTGTCTCTACTAAATGTTTTCTTAAAGACTGTAAAAGTTAGATATGATCTATAATAGACTCAGTATTAATAAATAGTAAGGATTTTCCTGGTTCCAGATCTACACAGAAGCAGAGTGGTGCGAGGCCCTAGAACGATGTGTGAATCCCCCAAACCACATCAAGACATCCCAAGGGTGCTGAAACTTGGTTCCAACACCCTCCCCTGCTACCTCGGGTGAGACCTCAGTCCACGTCCCACCGGCTGTTGCGGAAAGGGCTGGTAGCTGCGGGATTTTTTTGGCTAATAACTCTTTCGAATGTGGGTGAGGCCCCAATAAGCCAACAAATGGTTTCGTTTCTAGGACCGTGATCTGCCTAAGGGATGTTTGATGTCAGGACGCTAGAATCATACGAAGAAAGAGTCCAAGAATTAATTGAATCAGGAGCAGTACGAGTTTGTAGAATGACCTAGTGCACCGACGTGCAAATCAAAAGTTAAACATGACAAGCACAATTCAGTTGCCGATATTCAAAGAAGCAAGAAGTGAAGATCCAGAACAATTTTGGTTCATGGTAATGGTAGTTTTGGAGGCGCAAAGAGTTACAGATCATAACATCAAAAATGCTACCCTAGTTAGTACACTGCAAGACCGCGAGTTGACATGGTATATAAAGTATTCAAGCGATCACCCGAATGCGGGAACAGCAGAGATCCAGGATGATTTGAAAGAAGAATTTAGCCAGCCAAAGTTATAAATGTAGTTGATCATAGGGTTCAAGGAGATCGTGACGATGCTAGGTGAAACTCTGTGGGATCTAGATCAGAGATTGAAGAGTACAATTCGCGAGGCGAACATGACACTTTTGGATGCGCAGCACTATGTGTGGTTTGTGGTGTCATTGACACCATATCTAAGGATAGCGCTCTCATAGCAAAAGATCTCTACCCAAGCTGAAGCATTAGAGACAGCAATGAGATTGCATGAAACTCCAATACAAGATTTGCGGTTGGGAGTTCAGCAAACCCACGCGCAAATACAAAACCTGTGTTTAGAAATGCAGAATCTAAAAAAGGAAAAGGCACCCCACCTAGAAGCACGGGAAGAAGTATGGTGTATAAAGTGTAGAAACCAGGGTCATGATAAGGATCATTGTTTGGTCTTTGCGAACTATGTGGCAATGGGGGAGCCAACATCGTTGCGACCAGAGGCACAAGTAGGGCCAAGCGTGACACCCTTGCTCTGGTGTGCAATCTGTTAGGTGGGAGGAAAGCACAACACAAACAATTGTCATCTACTGCCAAAATTTAACCAAACCCCCCAGCAGTTCTTTTGCAACTTTTGCCGATTGTTGGGCCACAAGGAGCGAGACTGCCATAGTTATCAATTATTGATGGACCAGTCACCTGCCTACAGAGTGCAGACTGAAGCGTGAGGCAAGGATCTAGTTGCGATGATAGTGTGCAGTGGGTTCCAGGGATGTGGGTGAGGATGAGGAGGAATGGGGCTAGGAAGGGGTTGCGGGCAGCTAATCTGGTACAACTGCAGAGGACCAGGATACTACGCACGAGACTGTACCAACCCGACTACAATATTGTGCCTTTACTACGAGCAGTTCAATCATGAGATGATAGATTGCCCTAAATTGATAGCACAGATACATGAGAAGGGGGCGACGTAACCTACGATGATGCATAACATCCAAATGATGAGGGCCGAACCACGCGAGGAAGACCCCAACATAAACATGGTGCTCAGAAGTGGCGCAACTACAGGGGAGGATAAGAGGAAGGTAACCAAGGATGATGTCAGGGTTTGCAAGGAGATAAATCTGGAAGCTAGGAAGAGCTTTGCAGAGGTCTCTACCCTAGGTAGTAAGGATCAACTCGAACAAGAGAGGGATCCCTCAATGCTAACCACTTTTTTAGAGACATGCATGAAATTGCTTCACAACAATAGGGCAATAAGAGGATTACAATAATTGATAACTAGGTACGCAGGGTCGGGTGAACCTTGCATGGTCCAAAAATTTGGGAAACAGTCATCATGGACAGGCTAGGAAATGTGATTAATGATGCAGATTGGTGACTAGGAGATGGATCAGATGATTTTGGACTTGGGATCAAATGCAAATGTACTACCTAAACAGACTTGGGAGTGCATGGCAAGCCAACATTGCAATAGTCTCCTATTCAATTGCGGATGGTGAATCAAGAAAAGATCCTGCCCATGGGAAGGTTGCAAGGAACTATAGTAGATATAAAAGGCACGAGAACTCAAACGAAATTTGAGGTAATAGAAATCGTGGATGAAAGTAGCCCATACCCTACATTGTTAGGGATAGACTGGGCCACTGATATGAATGGGGTTATTAATTTAAAGAAGAGGAAAATGATATTTGAGAAGAGGTTGCTCTGCGTAGTCATTCTGGTAGACCTGGCTGAAGGACCGTGTTACACTGAACCTGTGCGTGACAAAGGAAGTGATGAGGAATTAGATTGCATCTACAAAATTACTGTGAAAAATCAAGATTGGATCAATCCAATTGTAGAAGGAAGAATATCGTGGGGGCATGCAGAGTCCTGTGCTGACGATTCAGATGAGGAGGATGAGGGGTGGCATAATCGGTTGAATGGAGTAACCACATTAAACTGCAATATAATGACTAAGTCATTGTATTGCGTCAGAGCTCAACATCGTGAACTACTGATGTATGATGGTTTGACGACGGTAGATGAATTCTTGACCAATTTGAAAGTGCGGTTCCAGAACACCAATGGTTTGATGCGTTGAGATGGGCATTACGCATCACACCTACATGTTGGTGGGGTACACATGAAGGAATATTCGACGATTGGCATGAATGTATGTGTATGATGCAGATAATATTTGGGAAGCTGGAGCTATGAATCGCCGAGAAATACGATGGACATGATGACCCGCGCAGGCACCTTACTAGATGGGTCCAAGCTTATGTTGAAGAGCCTCAACCAGAGTGGGTACACATATTTTATCATACCCTAGATGTCATTCCAAGGAACTGGTATACCAAAACCGAGCTCTGACATGGCATAGGTGAGTGGGATATCTTGCACGAAGGCTTTTTGTTAACGTTCCTCTTTGAAGATAAATGGATGGATGTGGTGGATGATGTGTTGCAAATGGTCAAGGTCGTTATTTTCAAAATACCACTAGAACCAAAAGAAGTCGTGCAGCCAGACTAGTTGGGATAGTTGAGCTAGGCCCTGAAGTGTTACAATGTACAGGTAGAAGATGATGAGGATGACCCTAGGAACATCAATATTCCGGAAACAGAGGGGAGTCACAAGGTTTGTGGACCAGAAATTGAGGATCTCGACATCATAGTGCCACTAAAAACGAAACAAGTAAACATCATAATGGAGGAAGAGATAAAGTATGCAACACTGGGGGACTATTGGGATGATGCCACGGTGGAGAAAGTCATCGAACTGCTTCGAAAATATCAAGATTTATTCCCAATTAAAATCACAAATTTAAAAGGGATTCTCGACGACCTAGGAATGATGAAGATAACTCTGAAGCCATATGTGAAGCTAGTGAAGCAGTGGCCTTATTGGTTGAATCCAAAATGCAAAGCGAAGGTCCACGAAGAGTTGGACAAGATGTTTGCAGCAGGAATAATTGAACCAATGTAGTAGTCCGACTAGGTAAGTCCTATGGTTGTGTAGGAGAGAAAACATAAAGGTGAAATTTGCATCTGCATGGACCTTCAAAAGCTCAATGATGCATGCGTTAATGATCCATTTTCGATGCCATTTATAGATGAGGTACTGCAAAATGTGGGAGGATAGGAAGCCTACTCCTTTATGAACGGCTTCTCGGGGTACCACCGGATCAAGATTATGCATGGGGATAGGAGTAAAACAACCTTCACTACCGAATGGGGCTACTTTCAGTATATGGTGAGGCCCTCTGGACTAAAGAATGCGCTAACGATATTCTCGCGCGTCATGGTAGCTGCCTTCAAGGAATTCATACATAAGTTCTTAGAGGTATATCTGTATGATTGGACTATATTTGGGCTAGTTAAGAACCATACCATGAGCTTACAACTAATTCTAGATACGTGTCGATGACACCAGATTACGCTAAACCTAAAGAAGTGTACTTTCCTCATCCCCTTCGGGAACTTGCTCAGCCATGTGGTCTACAGGTAAGGTCTCATGGTGGATCCAGAAAATATTGCTATTTTATTCAATCTACAAGAGCCGCGAAGTGTCAAGAAGCTGCGTGCCACACTTGGACACACTGGTTACTAGTGGAAGTTCATCAAGAGCTATGCGCAGATCATGGCACCGATGGAAAAATTGCTAAAGAAGGACACTACTTATTGCTGGAATGAGGAATGTAACAAAACTTTGGAAATGCTCAAGGAAAAGATGGCACAGCTCCTATCTTGGTCTTTCCAAAATGGGATATTGAATTTCACGTACAAGTTGATGCGTCGTGTATCGCGTTGGGAATAGTACTCACACAGGAAGGAGTGGAAGGAATTGATCACCTAATCACATTTGCAAGTCGACGATTATCCAAAGCTGAGAAGAACTACTCCACCACAGAGTGGGAGGGATTGGTGATGGTGTATGCGCTCCAGAAATACTGCCACTACCTACTTAGAGGACACTTTAAGATGTATACGGATCACTCTACCCTCAAATACCTAGTGAACAAGCATGTGTTGGTGGGGTGCATTTGCAGATGGTTGTTATTATTTCAAGAATATGATTTTGAAGTCATTGTAAAGTGGGGACGTCTAAACGCAAGCCTAGATCACCTGTCCTAGATTGAGAATGGCGAAGAGCCCACAAACTTAGAGGAAGGGCTACCAGATGCATAGTTGTATGAAGTACGGGTTGTGGATGGCCATTTTGAGGATACAATCCACTTCTTAACCACAGGAACTGTGCTGTAGGGATATTCCATTCAGTAGAAGAAAGAATTGGTGATATGTGCAATAGATTTTGCTATTATTGCACGGTACCTCTGCAAAATGGGCAACGATGAAATATTACGTAGATATGTACCTAAATTTGAGCGAGGACATATTCTGGCCAAAGCACATGGGGGGGTTGCGGGAGGACATTATGTGGGCTGAGACACAGCATAGAAGATTCTTCACACCTGACTATGGTGGCCAACTCTACATCATGATTCGAAAGTGTACTATCAAGCCTGTGACATATCTCAACAAACTGGGAAACCATCGCAAAGGGATGAAATGCCACTCAAGCCATAGATGACACTCCAACCATTTGAGAAATGGGCGATCAATTTTGTGGGACCGATCACACCTCTAGGAAAGACGGGGGCATGCTATATCATCACGGTGACAGAATACTTGACCCGATGGTTACAAGAACAACCAGTTAAAGACTGTACGACCACTATAGCTACAAAATTCTTGTTCGAGAATGTGTTAATGTTATTTGGATGTCAAAAAATTCTAATGAGTGATCGCGAAATACAATTTCTAAATGAGACTATCAGCACACTCACTAGGGAATTTCAGATATATCAACAACAGAGTACGTCATATCATCCACAAGAAAATGGGACCGTTGAAGCATTTAACAAAATTTTGGAGACAGTGTTGACCAAGGTGTGTAATGCACAGTGCAACGATTGGGATTTACGCATACCTATTGTGTTATGGGCATACCAAACAACATGAAAAAAATTGACAGGCCAGACACCTTTCCGGTTACTCTATGACAAGGAAGTCGTCATGCCCATGGAGTACATTGTACCTATTTTATGAATAGTAGTGGTCACAAGCATGGCAGACTGCGCATCTTTGGAAGAGAGGATCGTGCAATTGGAGGAACTGGAGGAGAAGCGATTTCTGGTAGGATTTCGTAATCACCATATAAAAGCAACAAGGGAAGGCTAGGCATGATCACCATATCAAGATGTGGACGTTCAAATAAAATGATCTAGTATTACTATATGACAGGAAGTTTGAAAAATTTCGTGGTAAGCTCCGCATGCACTGGTTGGGACCTTATGTAGTCAAAGAAGTTACAGATACAGGCATGGTCCAGATTGCTAAGCTCAATGGAGACCCCTTTTCGCGAAGAGTAAATGGTAGTCACTTGAAGCTCTACATGGGTGGGCCAACCGCCTGACTAACCTTCTGAAGGATAGTCTCACTGCTCCAGCCAGTTGAAAGAGAGCACAAGACAATAAAGTAGTCTTCGGGGTAGCTACGTGACAAGTGGGGCATGCATAGATTTGATCTGTCTCAAGGGTCACAGTTGCAAGGAAAGGGTTGCACTGCTGCGGCGACAAGTAAAGAGGTGACCATTGCTGTCACTATTCATGAAAAGATGTCTGAGTTATGGCAAAAGGGAGTGGGTAGTGGGCAATTAAGAGACGGGGTACAAGCCAGATTTGGAACAATCTACCGCAGGCTTAGCATGAGGGTAGCAGAAAAGGTGGGAGCCAATGAATTTGAATTTCGAGACACTTATAAATCACAGGGGGGCATCCATCGAACGAGTTACGCTTCTGAGAACCATAAGCTATTGTGCCTTCCTTCCGCTATGGAACTATTCGTTATATATGCTCAAGAAGTAAGGCCGAGGGTTGTGATCTAGCCACTGGAGGTGTTCAGCTTTTTGAAAAATATGGTGTTGATAGCTTCAGGTATCGCATAGAGTTTAGCATTGCCAGCAGTGGATGTGCTAGGAATTTGTAGACACGAAGCAGAACTGGTCTGGATGCCACTGCCTCACCTATGGGCTAGATGGAAAACCATGAAAGATAAGGGAAAGGCTATAAATATGGAGACAAATGGTGGAATTGCAGTTAGTAGGACGTCTCCGATGCACCTTGAAGATTGCGATCTTGCGGACAATAGCAATGGTATTGTAAAATTGCAACACAAGTTGTAGAAGAAAGTGCGTAATAAGATACGAAATTGGAAAATGGTTGCGTTGGTACGAAGAGTTCCCATATGCAGCACCCCAGCTAGAGTTAAAATCCTATGAGGGGGTGTTCTATGTTACCGAGCTGAGTAGAATGAGCATTATCAGTTGCATGAATTGGTAGCGAAAATGGAGTAGGACATGGAAGAAACATTTTAGGAGACAAAGAGGGAGTTGCAGAAAGAAGTGCGTCACTCAGAGGAAGATGAAACATGGAGCTCAGGCAACGCATATCGTTGCAACGATGAGTGACTCGGGATGAGTCACGATGATTGTGTTAGGGGCCTGTTGGGTAGCGAAGGTCCCGTGTAACAGTTTTGCAGCTTAAAGCCTAGAAGTTAGGATAATAATATTGTAAATCTCTGAAATATGCGGAGCGTGAAATGTAATAGGTCGAGTCATAGGGTTGTCCACCCAAGAAATAGTATAGAATAATAGGAAGTAATTCGGCCTACCCATGGTCTGTGAACCATGGGAATGTATAAATAGAGCGAGGCTCTAAAGGTAGAGGGCAGTTCAGTGTTTGGATGAATCTTGCTGCTATGGTTGGTTAAAGACAATGGTTTCTACGTCTGTAAGTACGAGTCAAGGGTGTTGGTAGATAGATAAAGGCTCTGTAGCTGTGTGCATAGAGGCCTGGAAGAGTCCACAACTGTGTCCATGGACCTCTGCATCTATGTGCACAGAGGCGTGGAATAGTCCACAGCTGTGTGCGTGGACCCTGCAGCTGAGTGCGCAAGGTAGATCTGCTTGTATTAGCGAAAGAATTGAATAAACATAAGTTGGTTTTCAAATACTGTGTTGAATCTGAAATATTCTGGATCTGGTTAATTTATGATTGTTATATCTATTTGATCTATGCGCTTATGCTTATGCTATGAGTTTATGCAAATCTATAACTTTTCTGTGTGCATGAACTGGTTATCTCTAGTAAATGTTTTCTTAAAGACCGTAAAAGGCACATCTGATCTATAACAAAGTCAGTATTAATAAATAGTGAGGACTTTCCTGGTTCCGGATCTACACAAAAGCAAAGTGGCATGAGGTGCTAGAACAGTATGAAAATCCCCCAAATGACATCAAGACATCCCAAGGGTGCAGAAACCTAGTTCCAGCAACCTACCCTACTACCTCGGGTGAGACCTCAGTCCGTGCTCTACGGGCTATTGCCGAAAGGGCCAGTAGTTGTGGGATTTGTTTGGCTAATAACTCTTCCGAACTCGGGTCAGGCCCGAATAAGCCAACAAAGTAGATGTGAACCTATATCACATAGTGGTGGAACGTAAAATGTTGATCATTGTACTTTATGTTGATCATCTCATACTAGCAAGTGATGATAAACTAATAAAATCTTGCAAGGACGACCTTGCAAAAGAGTTTGACATGAAGGAATTGGGGATCATGCATTAATTTATGGGCATGGAAGTATGGAAGGGTGATGGGGAGTTGTTTGTGTCTCAAGGCAAGTATGCCAACGAGATACTCAGGAGGTTCCACATCAAGAGCTGCAAGCAAGCCTATGGAGACTCCTCTAGTTGGTAACTGGAGGAGGGAAGATACTACTTTGAGAGAGGTAATGGAAGCTACTATTTACAGGAAGCTTGTGGGTTCACTCATGTACTTGGTGAACACATGATTGGATTTATGTGATGTAGTTAACTAGCTTAGTCAAGCGGCGGTTAGGCTTACCAAGATGTATTGGAAGGCAACAAAGCATGTATTGAGATACCTCAGGAACACTTCTCAGTATGGATTATGGTACAGACAAACAAGGGGACTAAAGCTTCAAGGCTTCATCGATGCAGATTGGGAAGGGTGTCCATCCGACAAGAAGATCACATCAGGAGGGATCTTCAATATTGTGTTAGCGAAAGTTTCTTGGTACAGCAGGATAGAGATTGGTTCCACTCAATTTGATAGGGGCAAAGTACAAGGTTGTAAGTCAGGCAATAGGTGAGACCATCTATATGAGGACAATCATGGTTGGGTTTTTGGGTTAGTAGATGGATCCAACTGTGATTTACTGCGATAATCAGAGTTGTATCAAACTCTCTAAAAATCCAATCTTTCATGATAGGTCCAAGCACATTGGTATTCAATATCATCATCTCAAATATTGTGTAGTGAGGTGGATCATGTTGTTAGAGTACATTGCCATGGAGCAGAAAGATGTTGACATTTTGAGAAAGGAATTGTCAAGATGTAAATTTGAGTTTCAGAGAGATAGGATCAGGGTGGCAGATAAACCATTTCTTATTGAGTGGAAGTGTTGAGAAATGGCAAAAAGAAATTCCAAATTAATTTGTCGTTGAATTAAATTGAGAATTAAAATCGAATTATATTCTCATAGCAACTTGTAAATAGTTAATTAAGTTTAATTAGCTTAATTAGCTTAGGAATTTCAAGTTGGAATTCTTTCTATAGTCATTTATATGTTCTCCCTAAATTTTAGGGGTCCAATATGAGTTTAAATTGAGTTGTAATTAGATAACTCAGTTTACTGAGTTATGGTTAATTAAATTAGTTTTAATTATTTGTGGAACTAATGGAGGAAAAACAGTCAGTTGGTGCACTCGTACATCCAAAAGTGTTACTCCAATTAACTGAAGATTCCCTCATGAGAAACTCATGCATGTTAGTTTAGATAAATACCCAATTGATACTAGAATGCATGGACAATGTACTATCAATTGTATGATTTACTAAGTTGTAAATATCATGCATGCAATAATAGTAGGACCTATGTTTGGATTGCACAATTTTGGAAGCATGAATTCCCTTTAATTACGAGCTATTCATCCAAGGATTTGTGCAAGGAAATAGGGGCTTGGAAATTATTGGAAATTGGCTAAGTGTTGGCTAAGAGTGGGGCTGTGACGTAGAGAGTTGAGTATACTTGTGTGGAATTGTTCTAGCGAGAAAAGGCTTTGTACCTTCACTCATATTTCCGATTTAATGAAATACAGATAGGTGGGTTTTTTAGTTCTGGCTTTCCCCAGGAAAAGTTATTGTGTTATGTGCAATTGATTTGTCTTCTTCTTGTTCATATTGTTTTCATTGATCTATTGGCTTTCGATGGTTGAAAGTAGTAGATTCTTTTCATGTGCTTTAGTAAATGGCATGAGCTTATGAATCGACAAGAAATTCTACTGTATTATGTAGTTAGATATTAAGTACATAATTCCAAAAAGTGAAAATTTGGGTTAATATGCTTCTTGGGGGATTTTCATTATAGCTAATATTAAAAAAAAATGCTATATAAACAATAGAAAAAAAAAATGTTATGTAAACAATATTGAGAAGGTATAGGCATATAAATTATCAAAATGTTAAAATATGAATATTATATGTTAAAATAAGCATAATATTTCACTAGAGCTTATCAAAAAAATATTTATAAATATTATTGAAAATGGATGATATATGATTCCATCAAAGTTGAAAATAAATAAATAAATGTTACAAAATAGAAGTTATAAGGAAAATTATTCCTTTAGAGTTGATGCCAAATAATATTTGAACTTTATAAAGGGGTCAAGGCATATTATTTTTAGAATACTTGTAGAGGGGCTTATAAGGTTTTTGAAATTTCAGCCATAAATGTTGATTGGCAAAAAAATGAAAGAAAGAAAGATATTTTTTTTTATAATTCCTAGAATGAAAAAAATAAAGATATAAATGCTAGAATGAATTATGTATGAGAAGAAAATTGTCGTAATGTTAGGAATTAATTAATGGAGCAATAAAACACATAAAAATATTGTGGAAATGTAGAGACAGAAACACATAAAACAAGCAAGACACAGATATATGTGGTTCACACAATTTGGACTATGTCCATGAAGAATCAGCCAATCCTTCCTTTTATATTATCTAGCAAAATAAAGAGATACAATCTACAACAAATTAGTTGTAATTTCCTCTTCATGCTCACATAGTCTCCTCTCTCTTTGTTTCTCAGAATAATCATACACAACTGCAATACAATTCCCTCATATAAATCAATGTTTCCTTCTAGGGGAAAAAACATAAATTAACATAACTTCTATCATCAATCCACCTAATGAATGGACCAAATTGATTATGAAATTACGATACTTTACAAGTAAATTTTTCATGTATTTTTAGCTTCGGGGACCCTACCCATGAACCCCCAACATTGGGGTGCTCATAAAATCGTCTTCTTCCCCCATCAAACCCCCCTGACAGTGATCATACGAGTGGCGTTGTCACCCCATTAGGAATAGGGATACAACGTGGTTGAGACAAAAAACCTTTGAACAATCAGGGAGATAATCAGGCTCCAAAACCAACAATCTCCCACTTGGAAATAGATTATATATTCTCCATCGTCGCTTCACTTGTTGAACAATAACTCCATTTGGACCTGGTTGTTTCTCATATTCACCATCATACTTGAAGACCAATCAAAACTAAGTAGAATCTCAATTTCTCATTGGTTATAATTTTTGTGAACATATTTGTAGGATTCTGGATAGTGTGTATCTTTTCTAACTTCAATTATCCATCTTCCAACACTAACTGTACGAAATGGTACTTGAATTGTATATGTTTAGTCCTGGAATGAAATGATGAGTTCTTCATTAGATGAATGGAACTCTAGTTGTCACTGTATAACCTTCCCATCTCCTGCTTCTTTCTCAATTCATCCATACACCTTTGTAACCAAATCATTTCTTTACTAGCCTATATAGTAGCAACATACTCTGTTTTCATTGTTGAAAATGCAACAATTTTTTGCAATTTTGAAACCCAACTAACATTTGTTCCACCTATAATAAACACATACCCTATGGTGCTCCTCATGTTACCTCTATCACCTGCCATATCTTCATCAACATATCCCTGTAGAGAAATGTTTGAAACACCAACGCATAATGCCTGATTTTTGGTACCTATCAAATACTTGAGAATCCACTTGACTGCCATTCAATGTCCTTTTCCTATGTTCATATACATGCTTACAACTCCCACTACATATGCAATATCATGACTTGTGCAAACCATTTCATACATTAAGCTCCCAATTGTTGATGCATATGAAACTTTACACATATAATCCATCTCTTCCTGATTCTTGGGACACATTTCCTTATTTCAAAACGGCTAGCCAATGGTGTATTAATTGGTTTTTCATTCTCCATATTAAATATTTCCAACAGCTTTTCTATGTACTCGCTCTGAGACAATTTTAATTTGTGATTTTCCCATTTCTAGTTATTCGCATACCAAGGATTTGTTTCGTAGCACCCAAATCCTTCATTGCAAATGAGTTTTCCAATTTTCTTTCAAGAAAATTTATTTCCTACATGTTATACCCTACAACAAGCATGTCATCTACATACATTAAAAATATAATATAGTTGTCATAATTTTATTTTTTAAAATAAACACAATGGTTAGAGTGACATCTAGTATAACCTTGTTCAGACATAAACCTATCACATTTTAGATACCACTACCTTGGAGCCTATTTTAAACCATACAAGCTCATATTTAATTTGCACACTAATTTCTCCTTCCCTTTGACATCGTACCCTTATGGTTGTTGAATATATATTTCTTCCTCCAAATCCTCATGGAGAAAGGTTGTCTTTACATATAATTTCTCAAGATGCAAATCTTCTACTACCACTAGACTTAAAATAGTTCTAATTGAAGTCATTTTAATAACAGGAGAAGAAATTGCATCAAGGTTTACGCCTTTCTTTTCTACAAACCCCTTCATCACAAATCTAACCTTATAGCTTTATTTACCTCCATATTCTTCCTTCAACATATAAACCCATTTATTCTGCAATTTTGTTTATTTATGGGAAACTTGGCTAAGTGACAAGTTTTGTTATGCATCAGGGAGTCCATCTCTTCTTCCATGGATTTCTCCCACTTCTTCCTGGTTCCTACCTGGATTGCTTCATTATGTCTTTCAAGTTCACCATAAGTAGTCAACAATACATAATATAATGAAGGAGAGTACTTTTCAGGGGGTATGCTTATCATGGTTGATCTTCTAACACCACTTTTAGTTGTTTGAGGTGCCTGGTGTTGTTGTGGTTGATGTTGTTGTAGTGCCTATTTATCATTATGATTTTTAGGCACCTTTACTTTTTCTCTTATCTCATCAAGAACAACGTATTCTTTTTTTTCCTTAGGCTTGTTTGTTTCCCTGCATATGATCCTTATACAAGACCCTTGTTGGAGATAATACAGAGAGGAGGGGGTGAATCAGTATTAGCAAGTCAATAAGATTTCATTTCCATAATCAGATTCATATACGCTACTTCAGTTAATTGAGCTTGTGTGTATATGCAACTATATTTAAGGCAACTAGCATATATCCTGCAAACTTATGATTCAGTTAATTTATCATATGTTGATCTTTACTCAGTGCATTGAAACCATTTAAAAAGTAACCAGGTGCAGTAAAATATAACAAACAATCACACACATGAACACAAGATATAAGGTGGAAACCCAATGTGGGTGAAAACCACCTATTGCAATCCCCTCTATCTTCTTTTAATAAGAAACTTCTTTTTACAATTTTTGTACTAGTGCAATCTTATACCAGTATGCAGGCTTCTACCTACAGAAGGCTACAGCCTTCTCTCGTTCTCCAGCTTCTCCCAGAAGGGAGCTACAACCCCCTAGCTCTTGTACTAGCTGACATGTTTACTATTACGCAGGGACCACATTTCATAAATTTTCAGACTAGATCCATTATTCAAACATCAAATGCATCTGCATCAATCAATCTCCTTTGCACCAACCACAACTGAATCAATCAATCACTTTTCAGAATGTTGTAACCAGAAACAGTAACCAGAGCCCAGAACATTGTAACAACAACCAGACGTAGCTAAAACATATCTTATGAGGTATACGATACTTCAATTTGTCGAACCTACATGCATACACACTTTTTTTAAGGCGAACCTCTATATAGATCTGCAAATCAGTTTTAAGATGTATACATTGTTTTGATATGCAGAACCAATGTGTATACGCACCTTTTCTGAGGTGAACCTGTGTACAAATCTATAAATGATGATTTAAATTTTACAATAATTCCAAACTTCAGTGATACCTAGATCATCATATTTATAGTCTACAACATGCACTAGTTATTCAGATAAAAGATCAAAACAAACAAAGATACTTCACTTCAAGCTTTAAGATCTTGACCCATCATTATATCTTATCCTTCCTCAAGCGCTAAGATTCATCCTTGATTCAGATCTAGCTATGTAACATAACCTAATAACATGTATTCTAGATCTTGCTCTTCATTAGATATTCAATCCATGAGTGCCATTGCCTAATGGTCTTCTCCTCCTTTTATAGTCTTAGGCCTTACTCAATACCATGGACCGAAACCACTTAGAACCAATACCTTGGACCAAATACCTGGGATCAACACTTCGGATAGGATACCTTGGACCAATACCATGGATTAAATCTAAGTTTTCCAACATGTACATGCCTTTCCTTCTGTGAAAGTGCATGTGTACACCATATGCACCTTTTGGTCTGCGAACACATGTGTACACGCGCCTTGGTCAATGATGAACTTGCGGATACCTCTCTTTCTTCATTCTGAGAGTCTGAACTATGATTTGTCATCTGACTGAGTTGCCATCAAGGACAACACCTATGTCATAGTGCTAAATCTGAGTCATAATGCCAACAGTCTCCCCCTTTAGACTTGATGGCAACCCCAAGTTGCTCTCCCCCTTTGTCATCAAGGTCAAAGGGTTATGCTCCCCTGAGTACATGTTGAATGCTCTAAAATGCTGAAGAGTACTGATTAAGCTCCATGCTCGAGTCCATTCTCCCCTGAAAATAAGAAAGGTCTGAAAAAGGATGTTCTAAAAGAAGAACATGACTATATACATCATAAATGACCTTCCTATCACCTATGACTCATAAATACATCCATCTCCCAACCAAGTGGGGATATAGCAAGTTTGACTCATCCACCCAACCAAGTGGGGATATACAAAATGTTTATACATGTCAAACCAAGAACATTACATCATCCATGCCATCCATAGTGGGGAACCAGAATAGGTCATTTCATGACCTTGACATTAAAATACATACATGACATAGAGACCAAATATCTAAAACAAGACCACGAAAGTTATCAGCAACTATCAACAGCATCATCTGTCAATCACCATCCAAACCAGCAACCATGATCTCCCCCTGAACATGTTCAACCTGCATAAAAAACAATTGTGAATTTTTACCAAGATATTCTAAGATAATGCCAACAATGCATTATTAGAAGTATATGCTCCCCCAGTGCCATATGATCACTGTTAGACCTATATCAGACTCCTTTCATCCTAAGCCTAGCCCACTATTTTTTCTTCAAACCAACATATACGCAACTGTATCCACCGAAACCTACGTATGTACATGAATACACTTCATGGAACTTGCATATAACCGCTTTTATCTGAAACAGATAAGTTTTAACCATAAGATGATGCATCAACTATTCCCAGCATTTTTCTGAGATATTCAAATGTCTCTCTAGGCAGTGGTTTGGTGAATATATTAGCAACCTATTCTTTGGAGGGAACATACTCCAATTTGACCTTTTGTTCAACCACTTGTTCACGTAAAAAATAATATTTGATGGTTATGTGCTTGGTCTTGGAATGCAAGACTGGATTCTTTGAAATATTGATTGCACTTGTATTATCACATAGAATGGAGATGGGTGGACTACATGTGATCTGAATGTCTTGCAATGTTTTCAATCATCCAAAGGAGTTGTGTGTAGCAAGATGCAGAAGCCACATATTCTGCTTCAGGTGTAGATAATGCAATTGAACTTTGCTTCTTGCTGAACCAAGATACTAATCTGGAACCCATATAGAATGCACCACCACTAGTTCTTTTTCTGTCATCAACGCTTCCTACCCAATCTACATCTGTATATGCATGAAGTGTAAGATTTGTATCTTTAGGATACCATAAACCAAAATTATGTGTTCCTTGAAGATATTTGAAAATCCTTTTGACTGCCTGAAGGTGTGATTCCTTTGGATTAGATTGGAATCTTCCAACTATTCCCACTACATGTATGATGTCTGGTCAGGTACCTGTTAGATAAAGCAGACTGCCAATCATGGATCTGTAGGTTGGTTGATGTACTGCTACTGATTCATCATTTGAGTTGAGACTGCATCCTGTTACCATGGGGGTACATACTGGTTTACAATCTTCCATGCCGTATTTTTTCAACATCTACTTGAGATAATTGGCTTGTGACAAAAAAATACCATCTTTCTTTTGTTGAACTTGTAGACCAAGAAAATATGTGAACTCACCAAGCAGGGACATTTCAAATTCCTGCTGCATTACCAAAGAAAAGTTTTTTCTCATGTCTTCTTCATTGCTACCAAAAATGATATCATAAACATACACAAGTATTAGCAATTTATTATTTTCAACCTTTGTATATAGATTACTATCAATTGATCCTTCTGAAAAAACTTGTTGATGGAGATATTTGTCAAGACGATAATACCAGGCCCTTGGACCTTGTTTTAGACCATAGAGAGCCTTTTTGAGTCTATATACAAGTTTTGGATCATTTCCAAGAATGAACCTATCTGGTTGCTCAATATATACTTCTTCTTCTAAGTCCCCATTAAGAAAAGAAGATTTTACATCCATTTGGTATACTTTGAATTTTTGAAAACAAAAAAGAGCAAGGAACATTCTTATGGCTTCAAGTCTTTCAACAAGTGCAAAAGTTTCTTCAAAATCTATACCTTTTGTTGAGCATACCCTTTACAAACAAGTCTGGCCTTGTTTCTAATAACTTCTCCATTTTCATTCAGCTTGTTTTTGAATGTCATTTGGTTCCTATGATATTCTTATCATGGGGTCTAGGAACTAATTCCCAAATATTACTCTTTTCAATCTTTTCAAGCTCTTCATTCATGGCCTTGACCAAACATTCATCTTTTCATGCTTCATTTACATTTTAAGGTTCGATGGAGGAAAGCAATGCTAGATAGCTTGAAGCTTTTGTAATAGTTCTTCTTGTCTGCACACCTACCTCTTTTTGTCCCAAAATTTGAGTATCTGGATTATTTTTCTGAACATACTTGGAAGGTGTCTTTTCTTCTGTCGTTATCTGTTATTTTGGTGCTTCATTGGATTCTTCTTCGGAATTAGTCTGTTTGATGTGGAAGGATAATCCTCATCTTCTCGACAATCTTCAGTTTTTACTTTCCTTGGCTTTTTCATGCTTCATCAACCACAACATCAATACTTTAAATAATTTTCCCAAGTATTTTACTATAACACTTATATCCTTTACTTCGAGAAGAGTAACCAAGGAGAATGCCTTCATCTGCTCTGGGTTCAAACTTGCCAAGTTTTTCATTAGTCCTTTTGATGTAACATTTGTTTCCAAAAACTTTGAAGTATTTTATAGTAGGAGTCTTACCATTCCAAAGTTCATGTGGAGTTTGAGTGTTGTTTACCTGAACATTTTCTTTGTTAAGAATAGCAATGGCAGCGAATATAGCTTCACCGCAGAAGGTTGCAGCAGTTCCAGACTCATCTAGCATAGCACGAGCCATTTTTTGAACAGTTCTATTCATCCTTTCTACCACTCCATTTTGCTGAGGAGTCATTGCAGTGGAGAATTGCCTTTTTATTCCATGTTCTTCATGAAAGTCAAAGAATTCATCCAAGGTAAATTCCCCTCCTCTATCAGATCTAAAACATTTGATTTTGTGATCTGATTCATTTTCAACCAGGGCTTTGAAAGCTTTGAATTTTTCAAATGCTTCATCTTTATGCTTTAGAAGCCCTATCCAACACATTATGGAAAAATCATCAATGAACAATATAAAGTATTCCTCTCCATGAGGTGACTTTTTCCTTGATGGACCACATAAATCAGTATGAACAAGTTCAAGAGGCTTACTAGTTGATCCTTCCTTTTTAGGAAATTGCGACCTGGTTTGCTTACCAAATTGACATGATTTGCATATTGTATTTTCTGGAATGCTGATATCAGGAAGATCACGAACAACCTGGAATTTGCTTGCTTTTCTTATTTGAGAGAAGCTTAGATGCCCCAATCTTCTGTGCCATAGCCAGTGCTAATTATTTTTTCTTAGATAGCACTGTTTTTGTCCTCCCTAGAGTATATATAATTTGTTTGGAGTTTTTATACCTTTGATCATGGTTTCTCCTATATCAAGCTCACGAACAACACATCCATTTGATCAAAATACTACTTCGTTTCCTTGATCACACATTTGACTGACACTAAAAAGGTTATGCTTTAGACCATCAACATACATAACATTCCCAGCTTTAAATTTTTCTTTTAAATGAATAGAGCCTTTACCTTTTATGACAGCACAAGTGTCATTTCCAAATTGGACCTTCTTTTCCTTTTCTAAGGCATTATATGACTGTAGTTTTCCTTTATAGCCTATCATGTGTTTCGAGCATCCACTGTCGATGTACCACTGATTTTCTTGTCCTTCTGCATATAGGTCTATACCACGTCCTTTTGTTTGTGGTTATTTCTTTCTCCATATTTTGGGATTTAGTGCAGTTTGCTCCTTCTGAGATGTTTTCCAAAATTTACTCTTGCATTCAGATTCCTCGTGACCGAAGATGTTGCAGATAGGGCATTCTATTTCATTTTCAAGAAGAGAAAAGTTATTGTAGGTCCATTTCATGATCCCCATCACATTCCTTTGATTTCATGCATCTCTAGTCATGATGGTTTTGTAAGCAACACATTGAGTAGCTTTGTGTCCAAAGTTATGACATGAAAAACATTGGCCATTAAAGAAGTTCTTGCGATCATCAAATCTATTGACCTGGTGATTGTAGTTGCGATTGATATTCATTCTTGAAGCAGATTGAGTATCATTTATCTAAGGTTTGTAACTTCTTTTGATCCTTGAAGTAAATTGAGCCAGATTTACCTGGTGATCTGCTTTATGCCTTTGTTGTCGATTGTCAAACTATTCACTGCTCTTTGCTGCATCAAGATAGCTTTTAGTGGAGGTTGATGGCTTCTGTGCTTGGGATGCTTCTTCAGTATAATCAAGACCTATCTTTACTAGAGGAGAATGCTGCACTTTGATAATTTCATTTAAGGTTTTTGATCCTTTAGCAAATTTAAGATTGAGAGCTTTTGTTTTCTCAATATCCTTTCTTAGACCCACAATTTCACATTCTAGATTTTCATTGTGTTTTTCTCTTTCAGCAAGTTGGAATGTCAGAATATCTATAATCATATTCATTTCTTCTAAACAAACTTTGAGTTTAGAGATTTGTTCATAAAGGTCATCTTCATCTAAGCATCCAAGAAATCATCATCTTCAAAAGCCATTAGAAGTCTATAGTCATTACTATTTTCATCTTTATCACTATTTGATAATCCATCACTATCTTCATTAGTATAGTAGCTCTTCTTACTTACACTTTGTTTTCTATTCCATTTTGCTAATTATTTACCTTTATCAATCTTATCTTTATGAGGACATTTTGCAGCATAATGACCGACTCTTCCACAAGCAAAACATTTGAAAGTTAGTTTACCTATAAATCTCTCGGAACCCTGTTCAAGGTTGTTGACAAAGTTTGCTTCTTCTTCTCCTTCTAAAATATGTCCTGATTCATGGAATTCTTCTCTTCCTAAAGCTTTGAATGCGGCTTCTCTAATTTCTGATGGACCTCCTTTTCTCATTTCAAAAGCAGTTAAGATTTCGTGCAGCTGTGTCATAGTAATAGTCTGAAGATCCCGCTTTTATTCTATGGAAGATACTTTTGATTCAAACTTAGTAGACAAGGATATTAAAACCTTTTCGACTAAAGTAACTTGTTTTATCTCTTCACCCAAGTTCTTCATGCAATTAACAATCTCATCTATGCGTAAGAAGTAACTAGCGATACTTTCATCATTGTGCATTTTGAGAGTTTCATATTGAATTATGAGAGATTACAGTTTTGCACGTTTTACCTGATTGTCTCCTTCATAGCTTACAACGATCTTGTCCCATATTTCTTTGGTGGTTTTGAGCTGCATAACTTTGACAAATTCTGATTGTGACATACTTCCTAATAATGTATTGACAGCCTTGGCATTGGTTTCATATTGATTCTTACCTGTCATATCTGTAGGAATTGCTGATGGAAATGTATATCCTCCCTCCACGATTTCCCAAAAATCTGTTCCAAGAGATTGAAGTAGGTTGTAGTCCTTACCTTCCAATAAACGAAGTTGCTCCCATCAAAGATTGGTGGTCTAATGGATCCCTCTCTTTTGTAGTTACTCATGATGATAGATCTTCCTTCAAGCGATCAAGCTTCTTCTGAAGGACCTGCTCTGATACCAATTGTGGGAAATAATACTGGGGGGGGTGAATCAGTATTATCAAGTCAATAATATTTCATTTCCATAATCAAATTCATATACACTACTTCAGTTAATGGAACTTGTGTGTATACGCAACTGTATTTAAGGCAACTAGCGTATATCTTGCAAACTTATGATTCAATTAATTTATCATATGTTGATCTTTACTTAGTGCATCAGAACCATATAAATAGTAACCAGGTGCAGTAAAACAGAACAGACAATCACACACACATGAACACAAGATATAAGGTGGAAACCAAATGTGGGTGAAAACCACCTGCTGTAATCATATTTTAATAAGAAACTTCTTTTTACAATTTTTGTACTGGTGTAGTCTTATACTAGTACGCAGGCTTCTACCTACAGAAGGCTACAACCTTCTCTCATTCTCCAGCTTCTCCTGGAAGGGAGCTACAACCCCCTATCTCTTGTACTAGCTTATATGTTTACTAGTATGTAGGTACCACATTTCATAAATTTTCAGAATGGATCCATCATTCAAACATCAAATACATCTACATCAATCAATCTCCTTTACACCAACCACAGCTGAATCAATCAATCTCTTTTCAGAATGTTGTAACTAGAATACAGTAACTAGAAACAATAACCAGAACCTAGAACACTGTAACAACAACCAGAAGTAGATAAATCATATTTTATGAGGTATATGCTACTTCAATGTGTCGAACCTGTGTGCATACACACTTTTCTCAAGGTGAACCTACATACAGATCCGCAATCAATTTTAAGATGTATATGTTGTTTTGATATGCAGAACTGGCATGTATACACGCCTTTTCTGAGGTGAACGTGCATACAGATCTTTAAATGATGATTTAAACTTTACAACAGTTCTTGACTTTAGTTATACCTAGATCACGATATTTATAGTCTACAACATGCATTGGTTATTTAGAGAAAAGATCAAAACACACAAAGATACGTCACTTCAAGCTTTAAGATCTTGACTCATCATTAGATCTTATCCTTCCTCAAGCGCTAAGGTTCATCCTTGATTCAGATCCAGCTGTGCAACATAACCCAATAACCTATATTCTAGATCCTCCTCTTCATTAGATATTCAATCCATGAGTGCCATTGCCTAATTATCTTCTCCTCCTTTTATAGTCTTAGGCCTTACTCAATACCATGCACCGAATACCTGTGGTCAACAATTCAGAGAGGATACCTTGGACCAATACCATGGATCAAATCTATGTTTTCCAACATGTACATGCCTTTCCTTTTGTGAAAGTATGTGTGTACGCCATAGCACCTTTTGGTTTGTGAACCCATGTGTACACACGCCTTGGTCAATGAGGAACCTGCGTATACCTCTCTTTCTTCATTCTGAGAGTCTGAATTATGATCTGTCATATGAGTGAGTTTCCATCAAGGACAACACCTGTGTCATAGTGCCAATTCTGAGTCATAATGCCAACAACCCTTTCATTAAATATGGCATCTCTGATCCTCTTGATTTTGTTATTTTCATAGTAATATAAGCGATAACCAAAATCATTAACACCATATCCAATAAAGATATATTTATTTGATTTTTCCTCAAGCTTTGTTTTATTTTCTTTATTAACATGGAAAAAAACTTCACAACTGAATGTACTTAAAAATGAGTAGTTTAACTTCTTACCTGTCCATGTCTCCTAAAGAATACCATCGTCCAAGGAACCTAAAGGCTCTCTATTTATTAGATAAACAAGAGTATCTACAACATCTACCCAAAATTGTGGGAAATCATGATTTTGGACAATCTCATGTACCTTGCACACTCCATGATTGTCCTCTTCTATCTACGGATTATGTGCCCTTAATAGTAGTTATCAAACTCTTTTCTACAATATTCACCTCCATTGTCTAATTAGAGACACTTAAATTTCTTTCCTATCTCAGTCTCAACAAAATATTTCCATTTCTTGAAAATATCAAATACATCAGATTTATTTTGAATACGATAAATCCAAGTTTTCCTAGTTGCATCGTCAATAACAGTAACGTAGTAGCGAAAGCCACCAAGAGCTAATACCTGAGAAGTTACCCGTACATCTATATGAAAAAGCTCTAATTTTTCTCTCTTCTTTTCCTTCCCAACTATGATAAATCTAACTCTCTTATGTTTTCCATAAATACAATGTTCATAGAAATCCAAATCAACATGCTTCAAACCTGGAAACAAATTTCTTGAGTGAAGAATATGCATCCCCTTCTCACTCATGCGCCAAAATGTATGATGCCAAAGTGTCATATATGACTCTATGGTGGTTAAATAATTAACAAAATTAGAAATACCATTGCATAAATTCAATATACTAACCTTTTCTCCTTTTGTTATTACCTGGACTCCCTTAGTGACCTTCTAGGTTTTGCCAATAAAAGTAGTTACACAACCTCCACCGCCCAATTTCCCTGTTAAAATTATATTTTTCTTTAGATCTAGAACATGCTTTACCTCCTTTAATATCTAACTTTTTCCATTTCTTTTTATTTATAAAAACTTACCCATTCCAAACAATTTACATGGTTTATCATCACCTAGAAGAACCTTCCCAAAATCTCATTGAACATAGTCATGAAAATGTTTCCTATCAGGTGTGGCATGGAATGAAGCCCTTGAATCCACCACCCATGAATCAATAATATTCTATAATGAAATAATCAAAGTATCTTGCAACACATCACCTATCACATTCACTTCATTATTATTCTCTTGTTGTCCATCTTCTTCTTTTCCCTTCTCAAATTTGCAGTGTTTCTTTAGGTTTCCTTCATTTCCACATTTCTAGCACACTATCCCTGAGATGGACTTAGATTTTCCTTTCCTTGGCTTACTCTAATGTCATAAGATCATTCCTCTCTCTAGTTTTATTCCTCTACTCTATGTAGTCAAAGCATTACATGTTGTCTCACCTGCTTTTTTTCTTCACATTTCCTCACTAAAGATAGCACCAAGAACATCATAAAACTCTAAAGTAATAGATTCAGAGACATAGTTACTAGTAGGCATGAATAAGCCATTCAAAATTTTTGGCAATGAGGAAAGAAACAATAGAACCCTAACTTCATCATTCAAATTTACTCCTACATAATTGAATTAATTGGTAACCATGTTAAATTCATTTAAATGATCAACAACAAATCCACATTTTGACATCTTCATATTAAATAGACACTTCATAACAAATAATTTACCTGAGTCCAATGGTTTTTCATATAGTTTGGACAATGTCATCATTCAACCTTCTTTTGTCCTTTCCTTGGAAATGTTGAATGCTGCAAACACTATCAGACACAGTCATATTGTTCCTAGTGCCTTTATGTCGAGAAGATCTCATTCTTCATCCATCAAACTCATCAGATTATTTGATTTTCCACTCAATAATAGGTATAGATATTTACGATGCAGATAATATTCCATCTACATCTTACACAACTGGTATTTTTTGCCCGTTAAATTTCTTGACCTTAAACCTACCATCTTTCACCATTTCTCCCACTCGAACTAGGAACCCTTCTCTCCTACGAGTTTATGAACCAAATACACCTTAGACTCTGATACTAGTTGTTATAAAAAAATTAACGAAACAATGAAACACATAAAAATATTGTGGAAACAAAAACACAAAAATGGATAAAATAAGAGAGACACAGATATACATGGTTCATCCAATTTGTGCTACATCCATGGAGAAACATTCAATACCTCCTTTCATATTATCTAATAAAATAAAGAGATATAACCTACAACAGATATGTTGTAATTTCCTCATTGCTCTCACATAGTCTCCTCTCTGTTTTTCACTTAGAAGAATAATAGACAACCATAATGCAATTTCCTCATAGCTCTCACATAGTCTCCTCTCTGTTTTTCACTTAGAAGAATAATAGACAACCATAATGCAATTTCCTCATATAAACCAAGCGTTACCTTCTAGGGGATAAAACCCTAAATTAACATAACTTCTACCATCAAATCATCTCCATAATGAATGACTCAGATTGATTACAAAATTACAATATTTTACAATGTAATTTCTCATTATTTTAGCTTTAGGGGCGCTTCCCCGAAACCCCCAACACGAGGGGGAGGATCTCACAAAATTTCTGTCACCCCCCACCCAAGACCCCACTAATAGTGATCATACAGGAAACATTGGTGCCCAATTAAGAATAGGGATCCAACATGGATGAAACAAAAAACCTCTGAACAATCAAGAAGATAATTATTCTTCACACCCAACATATAACTAAATGAGCTAGGTATGAGAGGTATATTTTCATAACTATATAAATATGTTATATGTTTCAAATCAATCAAGTATTTAGAAAGTTAGATGAGGTGATGCACATTAACAAGTGGCATGAAAAACTTTTATGACTTTATCATTTGTCTTTTTCCAAATAAATCCCGAACAAAGAAGTAGAGCTCAACCAAAAGAAAGCTAAAAAGTAAAACATAACTAAGAGGAGTAAAAATTAGAAGTATATAACAAAACATGTCAGTTTATTTCTTCTATTAATTCTTAATGTTCTTCCCTTAATTTTGTATGGTTTCTCTATGGTATTTTATTTCCCTAGTAGTTGTTAGAATGGCTTCTCTGTTGTGTTACATTATAGAAGTCATTTACGAAGAATTTGGGTTTGTTCAATCAAGAAAACCTAGTTTAATATGCCACTAGAAAAGATTTTTCATTTTGGTCAATGGACAAAAGACACATTTTGATCTGAACATAATTTTTTGAACAAACTAAAAAAAGTACTCAGATGTGAGCTAGAGTGAAAGAAGTTCGCCATATTTTTACATATATTCTAAACTATAATTTTATAAGTATTTACAATTTTTTATTAAATATAAAGCAATCTTATCAATATTGGATTCGGTATCAAAACAATTTTTAAAATCTAGATTGGATTGGAAAAAAAAAAAATCACCCAATTTTGAAACTTTTATGGATCAAACATCCAAAGAATTATAGAGTGCTTCCAAGAGTTTAATGCTGGTACTTTAAAAAAAATGTCAAAAAAACAATAAACCCACGAGGGATTCCATCCATCTCCAATCCCAACTTGCAAGAACACATTTAAATATAAATTATATTCAATTCTCAAGAATTTATATTTAATTTTTTCTTTGCACTACGAGAAAATCATGGTCAAGTAAATTTTAAATAATTCTTATACTATGCCCTGTTGGTTGTTTTGCATTGGTGATTATGTTATCAGTTAGGTTAAAGTGACAAGAGCGGTAGAATATTACAATGATACATGCAGGAAAAACTATTGTTGTCATTGGTATTGGTGGAGTAGGATCTAGATAGAAAAGTTGTTGGAAAGGATGAGAAAACTGAAAATAAATAAATAAATAAAATTGTTTCCATTGGTTTCTAAATTGTACATTTAATTTTAATATCATAAAACTCACGTTCATAACTAGAGTATTAAATAAAAACAATAAATTTTGTATTTGTGAAAGTACAAGATAGATAATTAGTATTTTGTTTAAAGATTTATGAGTTTTTTTTTTGTGTGGTTATTTTATTTATTTTGCAGGAGGTACATTACAAGTGAAATTGTAGGAATTTACAGGGTAAGTTCCTCAGAAAGAACACCAAAGGACACCGCTCACAACCAGATCGCAGATCAATACACCAGTATTTTTGACGTGGTTAAAACCCTCAAAGAGGGAAACAGTCCACGACCTGAGCCAACACGGCCACTTCAGGTGATTTATTAATAAAAGAATGAAAATTTACATAAGCTTCTCTCATAGACAGATTACCCTACAAATGACCCTCCATGCGCTTTAAATAGAAATCATGGACCAATCGGGTGTCAAGCCACAGATCAAGTGTCGGTAATACCGAGAAGAGAATGAACCGTCGAATCACTACATATCGTGACCGTCAGATTGTAAGTTACAAAATGTACAAGGTAAAGAAACACACTTTACCTAACTCTATACCTAACTCTATACTAGACCAAGTTGTACTTAACTATTTCCTATGTGTCCGAATATCCTAACATCCCCCCTTAAGAACAACTTGGGATAGGATTGAAGGATTTACAAATATGACACAATAGGAGAAGGAAGGAGGAACTAGAGCCTATCCCCCCTTAGTGACAACTTCCTAAACTCCAACCATAAATCGAAGTTTAGTGAACTTCGCCTCTGTGAGAGCCTTTGTGAAGATGTCTGCAACTTGATCATCTGTTGAACAATATTGCACTTCAAGAACATGGTCGTCAATGAGCTTTCTGATGAAGTGCATGTTCTGTTCAATGTGTTTGCTGCGCTGATGTTGGACTGGATCTTTGCATAGTTTAATGGCACTTTGATTATCACACCAAAGTGTAGTCGGATGTTGCTACTGAAAGCCAAACTCTGACAGGATCTGACGAAGCCACAAGGCTTCCTTACTAGCTTCTACGGCACCACTATACTCTGCTTCTGCTGATGAAAGAGAAATGGCACCTTGTTTCTTGCAAGCCCATGTAATAGGTCCTGAACCAAGAGTGAACACATAACCGGCAGTAGACTTCCGATCATCAGGGTCACCAGCCCAATCAAAATCAGTGAAACCAACCAATAGAGGAGCTGCTTTGGCACTGTAATGAATCCCAAACTGAACTGTACCTCGAACATAACGAAGTATTCTTTTAGCTGCTTTCCAATGACTTTCACGTGGGTTTTGCATAAACCGAGCAACAAGGCCAACAACAAAGGAAAGGTCAGGACGAGTATGGGTTGGATACAAAAGGTTTCCTACAAGTTGATGGTATAAGGTAGCATCAACTTCAGGAGAAGTACAAGTGACTGAAAGTTTGACTCCAGACTGAAAGGGAGAAGGGGCTGGCTTACAGTCTTCCATGTGAAAGTGGTGTAGAATATCACAGGCATACTTGGACTGAGAAAGGGAAATACCTTCCTTGGATTGCAAGACTTGAAGACCGAGAAAATAATGTAAGTGTCCTAAGTCTGTCATTTCAAACTTCCTTTTAAGGCTAGACTTCACATGGTTTATAAGGTTGGGATCACTACCAGTCAGGATAAGATCATCAACATAAAGAACAAGAATGATAAGAGACTTGCCCACTTTCTTGGTGTAGACAGTATTGTCAGAATGACACCTAGAAAAGCCAGATTCTAAAAGAAAGTTGTCCATTTTGGTATACCAAGCTCGAGGAGCTTGCTTGAGACCATAAAGGGATTTCTTAAGATGACATACAAGGCTAGAGTCTGTGTTTATGAAGCCAATGGGTTGTTCCATGTAGATTTCTTCATGCAAGTCCCCATGCAAGAAGGCAGATTTAACATCCATCTGACGGACTTCCCATTTGAACGAGGCAGCAAGGGAAAGAACAAGGTGGATAGAGTTCATTGTGGCCACAGGGGAGAAGGTTTCAGTGTAGTCAATGCCTTCAACCTATGAAAAACCTTTAGCAACAAGACAAGCTTTATGTTTATCAACTTTCCCATCTGGTCCATACTTGGTTCTGTAAACCCATTTGCATCTAACAAGTTTTCGTCCCTTTGGTAGAGGAACAAGATCCCATGTATCATTTGCACATAATGAATGATATTATTCATTCATAGCTGGTTCCCAATCTGGATGGCCTGAAGCTTCTGCAAAGGTGTCAGGATCATAATTTACTGGAGCTTGAGCCAGTAAAGAAGAGGCTCTGTCAAACTGAGAACGTGTGCGTCGCTGATCTGTAGGATCACCGGCAAGATCACCTGCTGCATCTCGAGTAGCACGAACCCATTTTGGAAGCTGAGGAGCTGAAGGAGGATCCTGAGATGGTGGGGGAGGATTGTCATCCTCACTTTCATCGTCTGAAGAAGAAATGTTTTCAAAAGTAGAAGAGATAGGGAGAGGTGGCACATCCGCCGGACTAGGCTCGCAGGCCGATATATTTTCATCAAAATTTACATCTCTTCTAATGATAACATTTTTGGACTTAAATGGAATAAGTCTATAGCCTTTAACATCTTCAAAATATCCAACAAAAGTACATTTTTCACTCTTAGGTGCTAAGGCTTTATGCTTTTCATCTGGAATATGGGCCCACGCTTCACTTCCAAAAACACGAAAGTGACTTACATCTGGTTTGATTGAGCTCCATGCTTCTTCTGGAGTGATATTCTTTAAAGCCTTAGTAAGAGTTCGATTTATTATGTAATTTGCACAGTTAATTTCTTCTGCCCAAAAACTAAGACCAAGTCCTTTAGATTGTAGCATACACTTAGCCATTTCCTTTAAGGTGCGATTCTTCCTTTTAGCTACACCATTTTGTTGTGGAGTATATGGAACAGTATGTTGCATTTGAATTCCATTCTCAGTGCAAAAGTTGATGAATGTGTTTTTAACATATTCTCCGCCATTATCAGATCTTAGCTTAAGAATTTGATGTCCAGATTTTTTTTCAACAAAGGCCTTGAAGGCCAAAAATGTGTTAAATACTTCACTCTGGAGTTTTAAGAAGTATACCCAAGTGTGTCTGGAGAAATCATCAATGAAAGTTAAGAAATACTTGCAGCCAGAGAATGAAACAACTGGAAGTGGACCACATAAATCACTATGCACAAGTTGTAAAGGGGCTGAGGCGTGCCAAGAGGCACGTTTTTCAAAACTGTCCCGATGATGTTAAATTCCGAGTACACATCCTTCCTCAAACAGAACACCAAAGGACACCGCTCACAACCAGATCGCAGATCAATACACCAGTATTTTTGACGTGGTTAAAACCCTCAAAGAGGGAAACAGTCCACGGCCTGAGCCAATGCGGCCACTTCAGGCAATTTATTAACAAAAGAATGAAAATTTACATAAGCTTCTCTCATAGACAGATTACCCTACAAATGACCCTCCATGCGCTTTAAATAGAAATCATGGACCAATCGGGTGTCAAGCCACGGATCAAGTGTCGGTAATACCGAGGAGAGAATGAACCATCGGATCACTATATATCGTGACCGTCGGATTGTAAGTTACAAAATGTACAAGGTAAAGAAACACACTTTACCTAACTCTATACCTAACTCTATACTAGACCAAGTTGTACTTAACTATTTCCTATGTGTCAGAATATCCTAACAGAAATAAAATAGCATTGAATGTATTATCCCAAATGAATATGGTGAAGGGTATTATCACATTGAGCTTATGTAGGTGTATTCTTTAAGTAGAAAATATAAAATAGATTTATTAGTCATATAATGTATTTATATATGAATTTTAAGATTGATAAATGATTAATAACATGATAGATAATTAGTAATTTGTTTAATGATTTTTATGAGATTTTTTTGTGGTTATTTTATTTATTTATTTTTTTATTCTATATGGGATACATTACGCATGAAATAAAATAGCATTGAATGTACTATCCTAAATGGATATGGTAAAGGGTATCACCACATTGAGCATATACCTTTGCATTATTTACAGTAGAAAATATAAAATAGATTAATTAGTCATAGAAGGTTTATATATATATAAATTGATAAATTGATAAATGATTAATAATCAATTATTTTTATTAACTAAAAAAATTGTTTTAAATAAAGTTAAATTAATATTATTTTAGGAAGGAAAATTGCAAGCCTTACACTTATTGATTTAGCATTCACCTAATTTAGTGAAAACTTATGGCATGAATATCTAGTTATATATAATAATAATAACCATTTTGAATTTTCAAACCACCATTGAACTAGCTACTTAATTGTTTAAAGGGATAATTGAAGAAAAGTCCACTGTAATATAGTTGAATATATAGATTATATAAAATTTAGGTCTATTGAAAAAAAACTTAATGCCTTGATTTTAAAAGTTAAATCTTATCCAAATTTAAAAACTAGTGATATTAATTTCAATAATTCTACACTACATGGAACATAGAAACAATGATGTTATGGTCGAATATATGTTATATAGAGCCATGATAAGATAGGACCTTTATTTATTGGTGAAATGTATAACATAAGGATGTTCATGGAATATTAGGAAATTTTAAGTGGTGGAAGGTTGAGATGGTATTGAAGTTTTTTAAGATAAAAAAACCAACATCTCCCATGTGAATAGATTTTGTTATCCCAATGAGATAGTAGTGATTATGATTTATAACGATAAATAAATGATAAACATTTCAAGTTAATTCATATGGAGGAGATCGTGTTTTGTGGAATGATGATTACTAAATGACAATCACTAAAAATGAGGTAAATTGGAAATGAGAGTTTATTATTGATAGGAATGGAAGGAAGTAGATAATGTATCCATAGTGACATGCTTGTAGTCCATTGAATGAATATGGATGGACAAAGGTTTATCAATGACCATATTTTCCCATTCATTTAGGGGATATTATATGTACAATATAATGTATATATAGAATTAGGAGTTGATGCGAAATACATTTAACCTCTCTAGGAGTGTTTATATAATACATATATGCATTCAATAGTTAAATGAAAATAAATAGAGATGTTTCTTTGTTCCTTAGTTAAACTATGCTTGTAGAGACATGCTTGTAGTCCATTGAATGAATATGGATGGACAAAGGTTTATCAATGATCATATTTTTCCATTCATCTAGGGGATATTATATGTACAATATAATGTATATATAGAATTAGGAGTTGATCCAAAATATATTTAACCTCTCTAGGAGTTTTTATATAATACATTTATGAATTCAATAGTTAAATGAAAATAAATAGAGATGTTTCTTTGTTCCTTAGTTAAACTAGGATATATTACATGGGAGGATGCGAAGACTATATATTGCAACCACCCGTCATTTTTAACAAGTTGTGATGCCCATTTTAACCTAAATAGATGCTTATGTTGAGGATATTTTTATATTTCATGTTGTTTCATTGAGGAGCACTATGTAAGATTGATAAATTTCAGTTGGACATATGAACTTATTTCTATAAAACACTTAATGGATTACGTTTTGTTGATTAATATATTAGATGTATGACTTACCTCATCTATGGCTTACCTGGTTTTTATTTATCTAATGCATGATTGATGAATGTAGAGTCTCCAAAATGTATTCAAAATGTCATCCACATTCACCTTGATCGCCACCATTTCACTCACATGTCGCAACTCCATGAACATATAACCTTTCATTAGCTTCCCATTTCATAATTATATGGGTCCCATTTGTGTTTTCCAAAAGCTAATGACTTCTAGTATTATAAGTGAATTAAATGGTTAAAACTTAGCAAAATGACATATACTTGCTAATACCTAAAAGTAGCTTGAGTTTCATGACATGTGTAGGTCATTTGGAAGCTTCCAAGGCACCCTTATGTGGCCTCCAATGCTCAAATTCGAATTATCTTCAATATATGGAAGAATATTTGGATAAAGGTCAAAGAGGATATGTGTCTCATCATTACCTATTTGAGTTGTAACTCTATGAGATTTTCTAGGGATCTAGAGAGAGAATAATGGATCTCCATTAATGAGGTAGCTTCTTATGCTTGTGTATAAATAGGAGAGCCTTCTCTTTTGAAAGGCATGTGTAAAGTTGGGGATACTCAGGTGGGAAGTTGAGATTACTTATGAATGGAATTTAGATTTAGCACCGTGCTCGTGAGTGATGTTCACCTTGATTGGTAATGGTTGCACTGGGAGCCTCTCAACCTACCATCTCTCATGCTTTTAGATTGGCCACCTACAATATGTGAGATTTATTGTTTTTCATAGATTAGGATTTATTGCTTTCATAGGTTAAGATTTATTGCTTTCATATATTTTCCTGTGTGAGAGGTTAAGGGCGATTGTTTTATTTCCTTTCATATCTTTTCCTATGTGAGAGGTTAAGAGTGATTGTTTTATTTTATTTCGTATCTTTCCCTGTGTGAGAGGTTAAGAGTGATTGCTTTTATTTTCTTTCTACCTATAAGTTAAGATCATTTGTTTTTATTTGCTTTCATATCTTTCCCTATGTGAGAGGTTAAGAATAATTGTTTTTTCTTTCACTTCTGAAAGTGTGGTGTGCTTTCCATTTCATGCAAGATTGGAAGATTAAGATTTCAATTCCGCGCACTATACTATAATTGTACTATAATTTCTTTTTAATTGAGTGTTGAATTAGAATAGGTCAATTTGGTTTTTTATTATTTGGTTTCGTAGTTAGACTGTTCTAAATTGAAAGTTAATTTCTAGCATATATAGTGCATGCATGCTTCGCAAGTTTTATGAAACCCTCGAGTTGACAATTAAATATTAGGTAATTAACTTGCCTCAACATTTTGGTGTCGTTGTTGGGGAAGTATGCATAGCAAATAGATTTCAATCTAGAGTTCATATTTTTTTTTTCAGTTTTTTATAGATGCATGATTAAAGCATGTAGATGCATGAATCATTTAGTTGCATATCATTTAAAACAAAAAAACAAAAGAATCAATATTAACCATTTATGGACAAAGGATCTAGAATGCAGATCAAACATTCTTTGGAGCACAAGGACTACATTGAGGAATGGTATCGAAACACGGTTGTGCCACGACATTCATTTTTTCTTCAAGAGATCTTTGAGGAAAATCTAAAGGTTAAAACGATTTCTCATGTCCTCATACACAATCAGGTACATTTTGCAATGAACATTTTAGAAATTTTAATCCATAAATGGCTCCGTTGGAAACATTCATATACTTAAAACTTAAAAAAAAAAAAAAAGAATTTCTTTCAAGTAAGATAAACTAGCAAATAAAATCAAGCTTGATTGCATTTTTTTTTTAAGTTCCTGATTGCATTTTCTTTAAGTTGTTAGACTTTAAAATATTTCAAAATTTTATTTATTTTCTTGCATTTTTTTCATTAACATCACAAATATTTTCTATAAAAAATTCATGTTTTGATTTTAAATAATTAAAAAATAAATCATGTTAGATTTTCAAAAAAAAAATCATGTTAGATTTTTTTTTTATGTTTTTAATAAGGAAAATGTAAGTTTGAAATTAGTAAAAAAAATCAGTTCTCTTTTTACTATCTTCATTTTCCAAGAGAATTGACAAATTGATAACTAGCTCTTGTTCAACCTGCAAAAAAATAAATGAATTCAAATGCATTAGCTTAAAACTCAAAATCCAAAATTCATCACTTAAGAAAAAGAATAAAACAAATAAAACAAATATTACTTGAATAGGCTGCGTATTTGGCTTCCAACAAACCATCTCAGTTGTTCCACAAAGCTTGAGCATGCTAATGTCTCATGTGCATCATGTTGTGCAATACATCGTTTTAAAAGTATCTACAAGTTCAGTCAAAGTAACTAATGCACCTAGCTCCAGGCCATCCTCTTTGACTCTCAAAATATTTAGCTCAAGTACATGAGTAATTACAATCATAACTTGATAAAGGATGCTTTTAAACCTTGTTTCTATACCAAATTCTGTATTTCTAATCACCAACTTTGCTTCAGGAAACCTTGATTTCAAATCTAAAACATCCTGGAGCGTCAATGGATGAAACCAGGCCATATCTCTTGGATCTGTCAAATATAAAGGGTGAGGCTTTCTCAATAAAAGCTCTGGTGGGGAAATGAACTCACGATTACTATAAAAACTCCCATCAACTTCATTAAATGAAAGCGGCTTGTAGACAGGATGAGAAGTTCCAATGTCCTTGCTTTTATTGCTAACCCTTTCCCCGCAATCACAAGGTTTTCTTGTTGAAGGGAAAATGACCTTTACATCTTCAAATGTATTTGTAGAAGCATTGTAACTGTACAAGGTATTATTGGTTTTGAAAAAAATATGGAAAGCATCAAAGAATAGTCTTGTAAGCTGTGCACCGGCATAAATTGCCTGCAAGACATTCTTCAATCTGTTCATGACTTAGCGACTCCTTACTAGAGCTCAATAATGCATACATAAAATCACAAAGCCTGGAGTACAAAAAATTTCTTTGCCGAGCCAAACAAGATAGGAGCAGCATTAGCATTGAATGAGACCGTGAACCCAGAAAGCCCAAGTGCAATACTTGTAGAGGAAATGTGTAACAAACTTAAAAACATCATTTTTGAAACAAGTGTTATGGTGAAATGAAAGCCAATCTCAGAAAAATAAAACGTGGGTTTTTCTCAGTACAGGGTTAGTTACATTACTCAGGAGCGGTTTTCTGAAAGTCGTAAGAAATTTGAAGATATTCTAGGTTCTTTAGAGCCTTATTTTCGAGGTTAAATGGAAAAATTGTTTTTACTTACTGCCTTGATCATGCAAATCATGGAAACAAATCAATTTTGATTAAGTCCATCAGAAATATGTCGTGATGTTGAAGGGAGAGCAACTTCAGCAAAGAAAACAGTTACGAATTTTATGCGCAGTTCCAACACTTGGCTCTGGAATATGTTGTTGTTAGACCATGTACCAGTGTTGTTACCGAGTCAAAACCATGTATCAGTTCAAATCAATTCACATATTCACTTGCAATGCTTTGAATTTTCATTTTTAACCATGGAAAATTTCATATTAATTATTTTCATATATGCATATTTTGATGTTAGTGGAATATTGTTTTAATGTTTTATATGTATAATTTTTGTATGTTTTGTATAATATTTGTTTTTATCATTTTTTATTATTTTTAATGAAGTGGTTTTATAACATTTGTACATTTATAGGTTTTGTTATGTTTGTTTGTATGTATATTTTAGTTTGTATATATGTTTTCTTGTTATTTTGTTCTTTTGTGTACATCTATTTCACTTTTTAAATTTTGTAACTATTTCATTAGTTTTATTTTATTTTTTCTTTTAAAAGAAAATTTCCATGGAAATTTGTCATAAAAATTGATGTGAAATTCAATTCATGATTGGAGAAAACTAAAAAAAAGAAAAAAGAAAAAAGATAGGGGAAATTTTGAGATGATTCACTTACACACCTGTCAAAGCAAGAAATGAAATATATATATATATATATATATATATATATATATATATATATATATATATATATATATATATATATATATATATATATGTATATATATATGTATATATATATATATATATATATATATATATATATATATATATATATATGTATATATATATATGTATATATATATATATGTATGTATATATATATATATATGTATGTATATATATATATATACATACATACATACATATATATATATATATATACATATATATATATATATATATACATATATATATATATATATATATATATATATATATATATATATATATATATGTTAAGTTTTCTGAAAGAGGCATTGATCAATTTGAAGATTGGACTGGCTATTTGTCCGTAACAAAAAAAAAAATGCATAGTTGTGTACTTAACTGTCTGTTCAAGATTTTAGCTATAGAAACTGTACAATTCTGCATCTAAACCACAATTTTGTAACTGGAAAACGATTCTACAGCAATGTATTTAACTCAATGATCTATTTTTCAACAATGCATTCTAATTAGAAAATCATGATGAAAAATTGTTGGATTTGTCTAATGATTATGCTTTCCAGCATGATGCTGGAAAGAAGAAGAACTGTGCAGGCACTTTATTTGCAGCATCTATTGATGAATTTTTTCTCAAATATTGTTTTACAGGAATTATCAAGCATTTGCAAATAATATTTCCTTATCTTTATGAAATGTTATGATGCAAACATAAATGGAGGAAATTGTTTACTTGTGCATATCATCATTTCTTTTAGAAATTGGATTTATTATTGTGATTATGAAATTGGACTAACCATTTGAAATGAGAACACATCATGAACCTGTTAATTATGCAAAATTTTCGTATGTATCAAAAATAAATTGATCACTTCTCTTTGAACACACTTACATTTTATTGCAATGTTAGTGCCATGTTTATTTTCAGGTTCCAGGGCAATTGGAGAATTCAAGGAAGCCAATAGTGCACGATTGGTTTTCTACCAAAAATTTCAAGAGACATAAACCAATTGAATCCATTCCTATCATCCATAAATGCCATCATTTTTCCTCTCCAAACTCACAAGCTATCCAAGCATTTTCGCTAAGAATCGTCATCACCATTCTCGTTGCAAAGATTCGCATGTTTCCTCCACATTTTCCATAATTTCCATTCATTGATCCATTAATAGAGACATTCAACTCACTTACATGCTGATTTGTCATTTTGCTTTACGTTCGCTTGTTTACCCTCTAGTTTCCTTTTCCATTAAATAATTCTTGATCCACTGCAAAAATTTTCATTCATAGTCATTCCAAAATCATCATTTCATACTCACATTAGACGATGGAGGATTCATTAAGGCCTCCCTTGTAAAAGGTCTTGGCCTATCGACATTATCACATTGTCTAGTTTCAAGGCTAGAGTCCTTATTATTACCTTGATGCTTGTATGCATTAATGACAAGTTTTGTCACTGACAATCATGGGAATACATTAATGTCCCTTGATTGTTGGATCTTACAAGTGGCTCGACATCAGCTCATCTATTTGCACTTTGCAAGATGTACTTAGGTACCGTGGCACTCATTGACATTAATGGCGAGTTTGCCTCACATTGGTTAACAACATTCATCAATGGTCAGTAATCCCGTGACTTCTCTCCATGCTCGACAACAACACATTTATTCGTATGACTATAATTGTACCAATCAGATTTTGTAGTAGGTGAAGACTATATCATTTCAGCATTTTGCAGCAGATACAAAAGATTTAGCAGCAGAAATAAAGAATCCATTTTCACCACCTCATCCACTATTTATGCAACCAAGAAGCAGATGAAATTCCACATTCTATTCCATGATCTAGCAGTAGCTACAACTACTCTACATATGCATAGTTTGTCCACTTCCTAAGTAAGTAAAGGTATGTCATTTTCTAGCTTTTAATCATAGAATTCCTTGAATACTGAAGTTATAATTTTTGGAAAATACTTCACCATATTTCCTTTCTCATCTGAAAAAACCGTAAACACCTTTAGTTGTTGGTGGAAGGGAAATCCATTTATTATCACATCCATATCACTTCATTCCATTTCACTTCATTTCATCCTAACATACTTGTCCTAATCATCATGATTTCATTATGGCTCAAAAGTTATGTGATTTACAAGTAAAGACTAAATGATGAGCATATTGTATGGCTGATTTAAATATACATTCTTAAATATGTTCAAGGAATCTTTTTGCAACAAAAAGAAGCAAGGTATCGATACACAAGAACCAATACTAATTAAGACTTGGATGTCAAACAAGAACTAACCAAACATGTTGCAATTCAATGTGTGACAAGGAATACTTTGAAAAAAGAAATGAAATTATCAAACGAAAAGCTTAAGGACAATTGATGTAAGCCAAGCTCATTCAAAAGAAAATCATGATTAAGAAATGCAGTACATTGCATGAGGACATGCAATAATGTCAGTTGGGGGGAATGTAGAGTCTCCAAAATGTATCCAAAATATCATCCACTTTCACCTTTATCAACACCATTTCACTCACATGTTGCAACTCCATGACCATATAACCTTTGATTGGCTTCCATTTTCATAATTATATGGATTCCATTTGTGTTTTCCAAAAGCTAATGATTTCTAGTAATATAAGTGAATTAAATGATTAAAACTTAGGAAAATGGCATATACTTTCTAATACTTAAAAGTGGCTTGAGTTTCATGACATGTGTAGTTCATTTGGAAGCCTCCACGCACCCTTATGTGGCTTCCAATGCTCAAATTCGAATTATCTTCAAGATATGGAAGAAGATTTGGATAAAGGTGAAAGAGGATATGTGTCTCATCATTACCTATTTGAGTTGTAACTCTATGAGATTTTCTAGGGATCTAGGACCTCCATTAATGAGGTGGCTTTTTATGTTTTGTATAAATAGGAGAGCCTTCTCCTTTGAAAGGCATGTGTAAAGTTGGAGATACTCAGGTGGGAAGTTAAGATTACTTATGAATGCAATTTACATTTAGCACCATGCTCATGAGTGATGTTCACCTTGATTGGTAATGCTTGCACCGGGAGCCTCTCAACTTTCCACCTCTCATGCTTTTGGATTGGACACCTACAATGTGCGAGTTTATTGTTTTTCATAGATTAAGATTTATTGCTTTAATAGGTTAAGATTTATTGCTTTCACATCTTTTCCTTTGTGAGAGGTTAAGAGTGATTGTTTTATTTGATTTCATATCTTCTCCTGTGTGAGAGGTTAAAAGTGATTGTTTTTATTTGTTTTCTACCTAGAAGTTAAGAGAATTTGTTTTTATTTTCTTTCATATCTTTCCCTGTGTGAGAGGTTAAGAATGATTGTTTTTTCCTTCATTTCTGAAAGAGTGGTGTGCTTTCCATTTTCTGTAAGACTGAAAGACTAAGATTTCAATTTCGCACACTATACTATAGTTGTAGTATAATTTCTTTTGAATTGAGTGCTAAATTAGAATAGGTGAATTTGATTTTTAATTATTTGGTTTCATAGTTAGATTGATCTAAATTGAAAGTTAATTTCTAGCATATACAGTGCACGCACGTTTTGCAAGTTTTACAAAACCTACGGGTTGGCAATTAAATGATAGGCAATTAACTTGCTTCAACAATCATATATGATTTATTTGATGTATCACTTATTTGGATATGATTTATCTATTGAATGACTTGTCAAAGTTATGATTGATTTGATATAATATTTACTTCCAACATGTTGATATTAATTGAAAAAATGTGTATGTGGATATTGGACTTAATAACATGGTGATTATGATCACTTGTCTATGTTTATGTGGAGGTGGGCGGGATGAAAAATTGCCTACAGATTCAAAAGGGCTATGTGAATATAGCTAAGATCCATGTTATTGACTAAGGGATGCCAATACATATAAGGAGGAATGGTATGATGTACATTGTACAATCACATTTCATATCTACATTATATACACTATTATGACATAGGTAAAGTAAAAATGGCAAGTGAAATGATTGCCTAACTGGATTATTTGCTGACAAGTATCCAACCAACATCGTAGTTTTGTCCATATTAGGGTGCCGACCCTAGTTTTTGGAGGAGGGTGGAGGAACTTCCACCATGTAACTTCTACCCCTGGAATCGTGGGATTGTAGTGATGGACACGCCCCCTAGACTTGTGGTGATGATTGCAAGTGGATTTTTAGGAGGTTTGGTTGATATAGACAACACTTTCTCCTTCTTGGTTCTATCAGCGGTTAGATTGATTTAGTTGATGCCATAGTATATTGCAACAGAGGATGGATAGGATGGGAGAAGAGGTAGGTTAGGGAGGATATGAAGCTATAGTTTAACTATAGACTCTATATGGGAACTGACATCCTTGTTTGAATTACTTCATTTGATTGTTATATATGTCTCTCTCTATTTTGTTATTCGTTATTATAATACTATTTTTAGACTATTTGTATCATTTTGAATCTAATTTTTGGACACTTTTTTATGAAGAAGGGGTGTATGCAATGCCCTAGATGATAATATTATCTTATATTATCATATTATCCTACATGTTGAATGATTAACGTTTGTTCCTGACTCCAATAAGTATTATTAGTATACATATGAGGTATACATATGCTAGCAACGTAACCACATTTTCACACAAATACAATAACATATTAAAACTTTAAATGTTAGATGATTAAATAAATGGTTAATCTTAATTAACATTTAAATAACCTTAAAATATAGGCTTATAATTATTAAGTTATATTGGTATTATACTTACTAATATTAAGTTTATTAGATTATTGTAAATTTGTAATTTTACTTATATGAATTGTTATTAATATTTTGTTATTATTTATCTTTGGGCACAGGATCCCCCAAGGGAAGTTTTGGGGCTTAGAGCCCAGCTTTTGGTCAATTTTGTAATTGCAATGTAAAGACTCTGCATTTTGTGGGCACAGAGGGCATAGTTGTTAAAGAATCATAGGGTTTTCCGCCCTTATTTTGAAAATGTAATGTCGGTTGTAGAAGATCTACCCATGGTCCATAGACCATGGGATTGTATAAATAGAGCGAAGTTCTAAGTAGTTAAGGCATTAATAACAGAATGTCTAAGGAAGAATGATGTATGCAAGATAGTTCTCAAGTGTAAAGTCTAGTTTTGGGTTGTAACATAGGAAGAGGCTCTGCAACTGAGTGCGCAGAGGCCTAGTAGTCTATATCTGAGTGCGCATACCCCTACAGTTGAGTGCGCAGGGCCAGTCGAGTTTGTAAACAGTGGAAGTATTAATAAACAGAAGTTCCTATCAACTTTGTGTCTTTATTTCCTGGTTTTATGCATCTGTTATATTAGGTATGCCTTTCACTTTTAATTCTTATATGATGCGCAAATGTGTATAATTGTATTGGCTAAGTGAACAAAAGATAGAATATTTGTTTACTCAAAGATAATCAAGACCTGTTAATAAGATAAGTAAGATACTTAGCATAGTTTAGGAGATATTGTAGTTCACTAACTTAGCAACATGAAAGGACTTTAGCCCCTAGTTAGGGCTGAACAAACATCGATTATAACAAATCGCGAAAGTACTGAAGGGTAGAACAGTGCATGAGGTGACCTACACGAATGCAGGTTTATTTGGACTAAACTGACATCACATCCATCTCAAGTGTGTGGAAACTTGGTTCCAGCATCCCCCCATACTGGTTCGAGTGAGACTTCAGTCTACGCTCCACAGGCTGATGTCGAAAGGGCCAGTAGTGTAGGGATTTGTTTGGCTAAATAACACCAAACCTAGGTCAAGCCCCCATAAGCCAACAAATGGTTTTGTTGTCGAGACCAAAATTTTCATGAGAGACGTGTGATGTCGTACCATTGGAATTCAACTAAGAAAGAAACTAAAGGCTAGTTGGAAAAGATAATTCATGAGTTCGTGGTGCGGAAGAATAGAAACCCGCGACTATCAAAAGAAGGCTAGCTAGACAACTACCTATATAGAGAGATCCACGAAATCATTTTTGTGTCCTTCCCTACTGAGCTATACGAGTGGATCATAAAGCTATCAGATAGCCAAGGAAGGTGGAAAATTGATGGTCCTATTGTGTGGACCCCAGAGCTAATGCGAAGGTTGGAATCATCAAAGAATAATATTGCACGCGCCATCGATCATTGGCTTGATCATATTATAGGAGGACTCATTATTGAGTTCGCGGTTAACACCTCAGTCAGCTACAACGAGGCAGAGCGACGCTTTCTCAAAGGACTGCGAGGTAAGTACATAAAGTCTTTGAATTCTTAGATTAAAATTTTGTTGTGCGAAACATGAGTTATGAAGTTACGTTGATGTTCAGGTTTATGTCAAGTGGAAGGATTTATAGGAACGAAGGAAATAAGGGTCTAGAAAATACCCCCTGATTTTACCTCCACGATGAGATGAGGAAGAGCTCGCGAAGGTCTCTCCATGAAGTGTTATTCATCTAATAAGACAAATAATTCCACGAATACCACCTCCACCCACACCACCACCGGCTTCACCTCCATCACCTCTATCTTCACTTGTACCGACTCCACCACCACCGCGATCCAATATGGCAAGCACAATGAAGTTGCCTATGTTCAAAGGTTTGGGAAATGAGGATCCGGACCAATTCTGGTTTGTTTTAAGGGCTGTAAGGGAAGCACAAGGTGTTACAGATGACCATATAAAGAAGGCGACACTGGTTAGCATCCTGTAGCATCACACAATGACCCAGTATATTAAGTACTCCAACGATAACCGTAATGTGAGAGTCGCGGATACCCACACAACGCTAAATAGAGAATTTAGTAGGCCTAAATTTGAAGTGCAGACAATCATTGGATTTAAAGAGATTACGATGCTACTAGGTGAGACTCCTTGGGAACTAGATTAGAGGCTGAAATGTATGATTCACAAAGAAAATATGAATCTGACATATGGAGAACATCGCAAGTGGTTTGTAGCTTCGCTACTACAACATTTAAGGAGTGCACTATTGCAGCAGAAGGTAACGACTGAGGCAGACACCTTGGAGATTTCTATGAGGTTACATGAGACCCCAATGCAGTTCAGCAGATCCACGCGCAGCTGAAGAATCTTTGCCTTGAAATGCAGAGTCTGAAATAGGATAGGATGGTTCAACGAGAAGTGAGTGAAGAAGTGTGGTGCGTAAAATACAAGAGCTATGGTCATGACAAAGACCACTGCCCGTTTTTTACAAATTACCTCGTAGGAGGAGGACTGATTCCATTAAGATTAGAAGCTCAAGCAGGACCTAGTACGGTGCCTTCGTTATGGTGCACGATCTGTCAAATCGCTGGAGAACATGCCACGGACAATTGTCACTTGTTACAAAAGTATACGAAAAATTCACCACAATTGTTCTACAACTTTTATATGTCGGTGGGAGATGACAAGCGTACCTATAGAAGTTATGAGTTGATGATGGATAGAACCCCCAGCTACAAGGTTCAGGCTGAAACACGACCCCTTGACCAAAATGCAGGAATGGCGCGAATAGGATTTCATGGGCGCAAATGAGGCCGAGGCGAAGGAGGACCTGGTAGAGGTCGTGGACAGTTTATTTGCTAGAATTATGGAGGGCCAAGACACTATGCCCATGATTGCACCAATCCAAAGAACCCATTGTGCAAGTATTACATGTTGTTCAATCATGAGACAGAAGATTGTTTTACGCTGATAGCTAGGATATGCGATAAAGGAGCGCTACTGCCTCCCCCGACTCAGAACCTATAAATGATGAGGTCTAAGCTACGTGAGGAAGCCCTGAATGTAAACATTGTCCTCCGAAGTGGAATTGCGACGGGAGATGACAAAGGAAAACAACCAGAAGATAGTACTTGGGTTCGCAAAGCTCTGGCAAAGGAAGGAGAGTTTGATTTAGAGCGTGCTCGAGAAACCTTCATGGAAGTAAAGAAGAGCTTCGCTAAGGTCTCCACTTCAGGAAGCAAAGGTAAATCGGAGCCGAAAATGGACCCATCCATGCTAACAACTTTCCTTGAAACATGTATGAAGTTACTGCGTGATAGTAAGGTTGTGAAAAGGTTATAGGAACTGATTAACAGATGCGTTGGGACTGTGCCAAGAGAACCGTGCATATTCCAGAAGATTGGAAGACATAAAACAAGAATGTGAGGATAAATGAGACTTATCGCACAGATCAGAGAATATGACATGGATCAAGTCATTTTGGATTTGGGACCAGATGAGAATGTTTTGTTGAAACAGACATGGGAATGAATGGGAAGACCTACACTGCAATGGTCTTCGATTCAGCTGAGAATGGTGAATCAACCAAAAATAATACCCATTGTGCGATTGCAAGGAATAACTGTGGATATTGAGGGAGCGAGCGCATTGGATGTTTTTGAAGTAATAGAGATTGTTGTTGATAGCAATTCCTACCTCGTGCTCCTAAGAATTGACTGGGCCACTGACATGAATGGGGTAATTAATCTGAACAAGTGGAAAATGATCTTTGAAAAGAAGTCACTCTGCCTAATAGTACCCCTGGACCCTTCTGAAGGATCGTGCTATACGGAGCTGGTCTGCAACTATGAGAGTGATAATGATTTGGAATATATCTATAAGATAACGGTGTGAGACCAAGACTAGGTGAATCCCACCATGGATGGATGAATTACATGGGAGCGCGAAAGTTCCTACACTTCAGATTCTAATGAAGAAATAGAGCGATGGCAGAATTAGTTGCACAAAGTAACTACGCTGAACTGTAATATGATGACAATGTCGCTATGCTGTGTGTCAAGAGAAGTAAGAGATCTTCCTAATTATGATGGTCTAAATGAGGTAGATACTTTCTTGGATGCCTTTGAAAGGGAGGTGCTGAAAAAACAACACTTCAAGGCCTTCGACCAGGTACTGCATGCTACACCCACGAGATGGTGGGCTACACACAAAGGAAGCTTTGATAATTGGTGTGAATGTAGGAGAATGATGCGAGTACGATTTGGGAAGCCTAAGATGTGATTGGTAGACAAGTATGATGAATAGGATGACCTGCACGCACTTTTGGCCAAGTGGACATAGGCCTATGAAGAAAATCCCCAATCTACATAGATGCACATGTACTTCGCACTAAAATACATGGCTAATAGGCATGTGTTGGGGGGGTGACCTTGCAAATGACTCTTAACGTTAGGAAGACATTATGTAGGAAGAGAAACCGTCCATAAGAATTCAACAGGGTATGCAACGCACGGACCAAGCTATGCAATGGGTAGCAAAGTGATTGACATCTATGCATACCTACAATATTATGGGCTTATCAAACGACATTCAAGAAACTAACGGGACAGACACCTTTTAGTCTTGTCTATGGAGTGGAATCCATAATTTCTATGGAATATATCATGCCTAGTCTATGCATAGCAGCACTCATAGGTATGATGGATCATGGAGCCATGCAGGAGAGGCTCATGAAGCTAGAAGAGCTCTCAAAGGAACAATTTTTAGATGGATTCCATGAGCAGGTCCAAAAGTGGTGAAAAGGCTTGGCATGATCGACATATTAAGATATGCAGCTTTAAGGTGAATGATTTGGTGTTGTTGTACGATAGTAAGTTTGATAAATTCCCAAGGAAATTTAGAATGTGTTGGTTAGGGCCATATGTTATTAAGGAGATTACAGATGGTGGTGCAGTATATTTGATCAAATTAAATGGAGAGCCCTTCCCAGGAAAAGTGAATGGCAATCGTTTGAAGCCATACATAGGTGGCCTAGCCACCTGACTAGCTGACTGAAGCATAGTATTAGCACTCCAAGCAACTAAAAGGAGGCACATGACTATAAACTACTCTTCCCGGGAACTACGTGATGTCAGGACTACGCACAGTACAGAAGTGTCATAGGGTCCACAATAGCACAAATACAGTTGCATTGGCACACAAGTTTGCCAGAATGTGACCATTATAGTCACTATTCACAATGTGATGCTTTGTTTGAGGCCAAATGGAGCGGGTGGTAGGCATTTAAGGCAAACTTTATTGGCTATATTCTTGAAAATCCGCCACTAATTTAGCATTAGTGAACCAAATGTGGGGTGAACGGTCAAATTCAAATTCAAAAGGCTCTATAACTTACAAAGGGTTGTCCAGCAAACAATAGTTGGAAATTTGAGAACTTAATTGTTGCGCGCTCTGATATTCATGAATTGAGAATTGTTCGATATTCTGAAGGCAGATTCGTTACTTGAGAGATTACCAGAGACAGTAAGAGAAGTGTGGAACCACACTATGGCAGCACCCGAAGAAGTCATGGATACTGGAGCAATGACTGTCGAGGAAGTCGCACAGGCAATTACAGAAGTTGAAGCCCTAAAGAGCACCAAGATAGTCACTGAGATCCCTAAATCACCATGCACGCCAAGACCTAAGAAGGATAAGTAGGCCATGATACCAGTGTGCGTCTCACCTAGAAATCTGCTAAGGGCCAAGCTCACAATGGAGGAAAAGGGGAAGGCCATTAATTTGGACACTGATGAGGAGGAAGAGTTTGAAGAGATCCTGGTGGAGGACGAGGATGTAGAGATGGAAGTTAAAACCCAGGGTGCAGACCCTGTCACCAGGTTTCCTACCTATGTTCCTTTGCGGAAGGGTAAAGCCAAGGTGCCCAAGGATATAGATGAGAGCAAGAGGTCTCTAGAAACTCCACTGCTCCCTAACAATATTGTGTTTGAAGGAGCGCACTTGGGACGGGTTCTCATATTAAAATTTGAAGATTGGGACCTCGCAGACCACAAGAAGTTCCCACATTTAGTGACCATGCAGATAATACGCTAGAAGGAAACGTCAGCTGAAATAATAGAGTTGGAGGCATGCAAATCGCTTAGAGGTGTTGAGAAAGTAGGGTTGCTGAACCTGCTCTAGGTTCCACATTACCATCACACCACAGTGACCATTTTCATCATCAAGTAGCTTCTCTGCTTGGTGCATGATGGGTGCTTATGGCTGGAGTAGTCCATCCCCATCACAAACCATCTAATTCACAGGATTACATGGCTCCCTTGCGTAGGGGAGGACTCAATGAACATTTCAAAAGGAAAGAGTGGCAATTTGGCCATTGCGGAGGCCATGAAAAAAGAAATTTATGTCGGAGAAGAAGAAGTGAGGGTACGCCATCTTCAGCATCAACAACCCTACAATCAAGGTCATGACATAGATATTGGTAGAGAAGGTGATGTGGAAGTGCCGCACGGATTAGGTACCCCCACCAGTGGTTGCACTAACAGTACAATGCATAGAATGGGTCCAGTTCAACTAGGCAAATTATCTATGTAGAGAGTTCCTTGAGAACTTTCGCGAGGCATAGGAGCAGGGTAAGAGATTCCATTATGCATGGCTCCTATTGTCAATAGTAATGGTGGCATGGGAGTTGCCCGAAGATAGGCAGTTCCTGTCGATCATGTAGGACCTCCCAGAGGCAGCAATGTACGCTTCACTGTGGGCAACTAGGGATGCACAAAGGATAAGGCAGAGCAAGATATTTTGGGTGCTCATGGAGATGAACATCAGAATGAAGATTAATCGCAAGTTGTGGTTATCGCCCATGGTCTACAACAATTTGCAGAGCTTCGTGAAGTTCAAAGTAGACTTCCACCATGTCTTGATCAGGGCATGTAAGTACCCTACGAAGACGTGGCATGAGCTACCTTACTTAGCAACCGAGGATGTAATTTTCATAGTCCTTCAGTCTTGGCCGCCGGAGTGGTGCGCTCCAGCTGGCTCCGTGGTGGAAGTAGAGAATTCTGCCACGTAGCAAAAGAAGGAAGAAATGAAACTATGGATGGCACAGCTAGCAGAAAAATGTAGGAAGGAAGAAGCTGTGGTTAAGGCCCAAGCAATGCGCGATGCTGCGAAGTTGGCTGAGAAACAGTAAAAGATAACAAAAGAAAAGCGCGAAGGACAAAAGTCACCTTCACCCGAACCGAAAATAGACATAGAACAAGGTGGCATGGACCTACAGACAATGTTCACCCAACTAAAATGTTTGTGCCGAAGAGAGCAGGTAGGGTCGCAAAGGAAGACAAAGGCCTCAAAAGCTTTGTTTGACCCAATCACCCTCACTCAGGGGGATCTACATGATATCGATGAAATGGTGTGGGATGTCACCATGGAGGCTCTCTAGCAGTTTGAGGAGCAACACCGGATGGTATTGGGAGCTCTCCAGATGCAAATACATTATTTGCAGGTGCGCACTCCACAGGCTGGCACAGTGTCAACCAACCTCGCAGTTGGCACATCCACGGCTGAGGAAATGCTGTGCACCAGGATGACTAACACAATAGTACTACCAGATGGAACACTCATTATGGAAAATGAGGCTGACATGCCTGTGGTCAACATCTTGAAAGGAATCAGGTTAAACATGCTTCTGCTCCCTTGAGAAACACTCTATATTTTGCACGATGGAGTCACTACAGAACTATGCGCTAGGGAGAGTCGTGCACTACAGGTAATGAACAAGTAGCACATCAACATTGAGTACTTGACCCTACAAGACAATGAGGTAGTGGCATAGAATAGACAGATAGCATAGGTTGTGGAGGAAGCCTACTATATGGTCCCAGAGTTGGCCATCCAAGCAGAGGAACCAGTGGAGGAGTGCGTTCGAAAGCTAGTAGCAGGGGTACGCAGTGCTAGAGCTGAAATGGCTAGGGTTCAGGTCAAGCCGAACCTTCAGATAGTAGAACTATAGTTAAAGGCATAGCCTTCAACTCCTCTAGAGGTTGAGGAACAATGCACCACCACAACCACAACAACAATTGCGGTGGTTAACAATGTAGTGATAGATTGCACGAATCTGTTGGAGCAGTCGTTCAAGATCCTGACCACCCTATAGGAGGACTTGAACATAGAGCACCTGGAGACAGAGGCGTGTGAGCTGCAGCAGAGATATGACGAGGTAAAAGGGAACGTACAGATGGTTTCCCTTACACAAATGCTCGTAAGGATGCAGCAGGTAAAGGCGCTCAAGGAGCGGGTGGATGCTGCTCGGGATAAAGAGGTAGTTTTGAAAGTGCTGCTATAACCATGGGTTGATGAGGTGTATACCATTACAACCTCCATTCAAGAAAATCTCGTGCAGCTGCAAGAAACTCAAGAAAGGATTCAAGGCAGCAGTTTGATGACAACTGTCACCAAATAGCGTGTAGAGGAAGTTCAATAGGAAGCCACTCAATGCGTTGCCGAACATGCAACGATCCAATCAGAGTTGGGATGTCTTCATGCAAAGATCTCTGCACCTACATAGTGACTCTAGGGCGAGTCAAGATGTTTGTGTTGGGGTCCTGTTGAGCGCAAGATCCCCCAAGGGAAGTTTTGGGGCTTAGAGCCTAGATTTAGTCAATTTTGTAGTTCCAATGTAGAGACTCCACATTTTGTTGGTGCGGAGTGTGTAGTTCTTAAAGAGTGATAGGGTTGTCATCCCTTGTTTTGATAATGTAATGTCGATTGTAGAAGATCTACCCATGATCCGCAAACCATGGGATTGTATAAATAGAGTGAAGTTCTAAGTAGTTAAGGCATCTATAACAAAATGTCTAAGGAAGAATGATGTATGTGAGATAGTTCTCAAGTGTAAAGTCTAGTTTCCAGTCGTAGTGTAGGAAGAGGCTCTGCAGCTAAGTGCGTGGACACCTGTAGCTGTGTGTGCAGGGGGAGTCAAGTCTGTAAATAGCGGAAGTATTAATAAAGAGAAGTTTCTATAAATTTTGCGCCTTTATTTCCTGGTTTTATGCATCTGTTATATTGGGTATGAATTTCACTTTTAATTCTTATATGATGCATGAATGTGTATAATTGTATTGGCTAAGTGAACACAACATAGAATATCTGCTTACGCAAAGATAATCAAGACTTGTTAATAAGATAAGCAAGATACTTGGCGTAGTTTAGGAGATATCGCAGTTCGTTTCCTTAGCAGTTCAAAAGGACTTTGACCCCTGGTTAAGGTTGCGCGAAAGTCAATTATAACAAATCGCAAAGTTATTGAAGGGTAGAACAGTGTGTGAAGCGACCTACGGGAAGGTAGGTTTAGTTGGACTAAACGGACATCACATCCATCTCAAGGGTGTGAAAACTTGGTTCTAGCATCCCCCCATACTACTTCGGGTGACACTTTAGTCAGCGTTCCATGGGATGATGCTAAGGGCTAGTAGTGTAGGGATTTGTTTGGCTAAATAACTTTGAACCTGGATCAGGCCCCCATAAGACAACATTTATTATTTAATTATTATTTCATTTCCCAAGGTTTGACAAGTTGTCATCTTAAAGTTATTTTAGAATTAAATATTAACATTTCATTTACCAAAATTTGACAAGTTTCCTCCTCAAATTTATTTAAGAATCTATTATTAATATTTGATTTTCCAAAGTTTTACAAGTTGTTTCCTCAAATTTATTTCCAGATAACATATTGGGGGAAAGTAAAGGTTATTAAATTAAAATTATATGGGGATGTATTTATGGCCTTAATGGTATGTGGTTGAGGTATATGGGTGGGGGAGACATAAAGGGAAGGAGGATGGGAGGAGAAGTAGATCTTTGATCTTTAATTTGGCATTGGAGGAAAGTATTTGAGGGGAAAGTAAGAAATGACGTTTGAGGAGATTGGTTTTGTTTGTGAGGTTGATTTTGATTGTGGCTAGAGAGCATTGGGCCTATTTTTGGACACACTAAGGTAGCTTTTGTTGGACAAGGGATGAGAGGGCTAGCGAAAAAATGGAGGTTCCCCACCCTAGGAAGTTAGATAGACATTTCTAGTTGGTAGGGTAGAAAATTCAGCCAGGTAGCCCCAAGAGGAGCACTAGAACCGAGCCACTAGATCAAGTATTCTTCCATTTGTGGTTTTACTTATGTAAATTTCTATAAATCAAATTCCTTCCACAATTAATACGTTGTAAATCAAATTTTATCCATATGTTATTCTCAAATAATTGTTATGTTATAAACATGTTATTTTCCTTGTTGTGAAATTAGTTTTTGTTAATTCACTTTTGGTTAGAGGACCACGATTGGATCCTTAGATCCCCACGACGAAAAGGTGTTGGAGAAATCGTTGTAATAGGACTAGTGCAAGTTATCAAAGAAGAATGCTTTGATTCAACCACATGATTAGATGAAATTAAGTCCAAAATCAATTTATCAAATGATGAAGTAATAATAATGAAAGCATGATCCATATCTTCATCGTTTGGCAACTTTTCTTAAATCTTCTTCTTCATATTATTTGGAATGTATTCATCTCGATAGTGTTTGTGAAGTACTTTGGCCATCAAGTAAATTTTATTTTCCATACAAGAACTATCTAAATGGAAATCACTATTGTAGTAGATGAACCTTGTACTATTCTTCTTATATTTTCCTCCCTTGTAAATCATAGTATCCTTATTAGATTGAGATATTTCTCCAGCTATATGATCAAGATCCCTTATTTTCTTCTTTTCTTTATTGTTATCATCCTTTATTATAAGTGCACATGGCGTGGAAGGATTAAGAGGCCCAATGTGTATGGGATTATTCTTATCAAATATTAAGGACTCAGTGAAATCATACAAATATGGCATCATCTAATCCTTACCCATAGAGCATTTAGAAATATCAAAAGAAGAGACAAATTCAAAATATTGAAGACCTAGTTTAGAAAGTACAGAAAGGCTAAGTTGGTCCTCCATTCTATCTATCCCACAAGATATTCCTATCTCATCAAAGTCATGAATAATGAGAAAAACACCTATAGGGTCTCAAAATTATTGGGATATGGAGAAATAAATTGATCCTCTAACTATTTTCCTCTCAACGCATATTTCTTTCGAAACAAACCCTCTAGTTTTGTCCAAACTTTATTAGGTGTTGAGCATGACTCAACATGAAAGAGTGGAACAGGGGAGATAAATAGACAAAGTATCACATATGATTCATCCATCATGTTGAAATATTTCAACTTCTCGTGCAATGATCTAGCCTCAATTTTAGTCCCATTGTAATTTTATAGAGTCCCACATTCCATAATAATAGAAGGATTATTGGTTTTTAGTCGAAGTAATTGAAAGGAATGAGGATCACAATGAGTTGGTCCTTCCCTCTGGACTACTATAATATTCTTAAATATGGAACAAAATATAAATATTCTTAACAAAATTACTTATTATTTGATCACATATTGGATTTTAACCAGAATCATAAGATCAGTGTGAAACATATATTAGACTAGATATTACTTGGAAAACAAGAAAGAAGATAGAATAAAATTGTTAAGAAAATGACTAATGAACAAAGGACACAATTCAAACTCCTCATGAAGTATGATGATGGATTATTGATTAATATGAATACAATATATTCACTCTCTAAGAGGCCAACCAATTCAAAATTGGTTGAGGTTCCATGTGCATGTACCTAGTATCACTCAAAAGCACTTTTGTTAGTCGGCAAGTAAGTCAAAATCAGACTAGTAGACCCAAAATTATAAAAATGTCCTAAAATGGATTGAAATGTAAGTAATTAGAGTTAAAAATTAGTTAATAACTCTATGCAAAATACTAATCAGTTAAACTCCAAAGTAAGGCTAAACGTATACAAACAAGGGGAGAAGACAAAAAAATGGTTGCTAAGTGCTACAATGTAGGGAGAAATTGTGTACTCATGCTAGGAAGGAATAGGAATGGGATAATTAAAATTAATAGAGTGGAATTATCCATTTCATCCTCCAACTAAATTCCAAACAGTGTCACATATCATCATAGTGGCACCCCTTCCTAAAAATAGAAAAACATAAAACTATCAAAATTTTCCAAATGAGAGGGAATATCTAGTAATGAATGATTTCTATTGAGTTTAGCTTGTGTGGTTGGGTGGAATAGTTTTTATCCTCCCCACTTGAGTTCAATTTTCATATGTTGACATGTTGACACTCTCGAATAGAGTAACTCTGTTGCACTCTTAAGAGAGCCTATACTGCAGACTACCTTAGTACCAACAACCTCTCTCTTAACCTTGGGTTGAGAGGGAGATTGACTTCCTTTTCCAAGTGATACCCAATGCCCAAATTTTTAATAAAATATGTCTGGTAATGGACAAAAAGTGGCCATATGGTCCCCTAATACTATATGGAAAGGGTCTAATAATGACCAGAGTCTAGGTCTTGATGAGGTCCTAATGAACTAATGAGTGCAATGTACCCCAACACCATGGTTACTTGATGGTTGGATGAGCTATTTGGAGTGCTCTATAGTTAGAAAATTAATTGGGCTTAAGAGAAGTTGGGTTGACTTGAGTGAGTTTTTAATATATACATTCATTCCTTTCTTATTAACATCATGGCCTATCTTGGTGGTGTCATCTATATTATGCTCCTAAGGTTGGATGGAAAATTATCCATATACAAAAGTTTTCTTAGAATACCTTTGTTGAGAGATATATATTTTATCTTTCTCTACAATTTGCAATTTACTTATCTTCTCAATTTAGAGATGAATTAATCATACCATATGAGTTAAATATGGTTACAAATGTAAAAAGGGGAATGCATTTCCATTGTTATAGTAATTTTATTCTATATTATTATATCACAATTATTTAATTGAACTCATGCATGCATTCCAATTTTGTTACAATTATTATTGGCTTAAAATTTATATTATAGAATGTAAAGTTGATTCCCATTATCTACCTACTAATCCATGGAAAGGTATCAAAGACTTGTTTTCATGTGTTATGAACTTTTGTAAACAAGGTTGGTATTGGAAGAATAGAAAATCATCTACCTGACACTATGAGAAAAGAATAACATGTGCTAAGATCTTGTTCCCTAAATTTGTCGATCACATACGAGGATTTAACAAGATATTTACCCCTCAAGTGTACACGTTAACATCAATCTCTCATCATGTCCAATTCCATTATTTTTGCACCACTAAGGAGAGCACTCTAGATAGACATGAAACCATACATGACTTGTGAATTTTGGATGTAGACCATGGTCATCCTTGAATTGTTCGTGTATTCCTCTCATGGTTGATCTTGATGACCCCATAATCATAATTGTTCTTCCCTCTTGCATTCTTTCCTTCATATATTTAAACTATCTAGGGAAGTTACTTGAGCCAAGTTAAATATAAACTTCCTATGAAGAGATTTTATCTAGGTTCAAGCTAGATTGAAATAGTCTCCATTATGCACCCAACAATGAACTAGTATCCTTACTCATTCCACATTAGCAGCCCTCTAGGCCAACTTAGTCTTAATAAGAGGAATATCTAAGAACATAAATTTCCACACAATGGATACATTATGGATTGTCTTAGTTGGGATCTTGATCCACATTTATACAAGATTCGGTTCAATATATTTTTAAAGAAAAATCTATATACAAATCACAAAATAATCTTAGTCACTAATGCCTTGAAAAATAGGTGAATCTTTTTAAGGCCATAGGATCATAAATATTTCAGTTTTATATTATTCATTATTCTTTTAAATAGATTTTCATTTGACTAGGGAAATACCTTCATTCTTCACACTCCCAAATTATAAAAATATAAAGCTTACTTTCTTAGGAGAAAATGAAGTATGAAAAAACTTAAGTAATTTTCACATTAGAGAGTGGTGATGATCATGACAATGAAAATCAAATACCCTTACTCTCCCTAAGAAAGAAAAATAATTCACGTAAGGATGTGGGAATCCAATGAGAATCGTAGAATATTAAGCTTTATCCATGATGATTATACCTATCCTTAATGCCACACACAAGTGGTCGACATTCGTTAACCATGACTATATTCATTTGGAGTGGTATTCTAAAACAAGTGTTTTTTGAGATTTATTTAAGTCAAATAATTAAAAGATAAAATTTCTTGGGCTCAAACATAGGAATGGAGGATTACTTTGGAATGGACCTATTTTCCCTTCCGCTCTTGTTGACTCATATTCCTCTTATTCTCCACGACCATCTTAAACCCTTATATTATTTTTGAACGTAAATGTTTATATATATTTGAAAAAATGCTAATCAACAATTTATAAACACTAATAAACATAAAATATTACCATTAAAATAAACATATAAACATAATATTAAAACAAAATTACTTAAAAAGTGTGATAGACGTCAAAGGTCAAGATTAATTTTCATTTAAAAATAATAAATATAAATATAAATGAATACTTAGTTAAATATTTTTAATAATGATGCATAAAAAAATATTAAATTTATAAACGAGAAAAGTGAGTGGTCCCATATGTTAATTTTCTATCTCCAACAAAACATCTCAATGTCCTTGTCACACGGAACGAGTCAATCTTGCGGACAAGGTCGACCTCCCAAGTATCTAAAGATATCTAGTGACAAGCAAGCCAATCAAAAACTATCTTTCTCTAAATATGCAATATATAAACAAAGGCAAATAAGTGTTTTAGGCCTACCTTGGGTCTAATGCAAGTTTGTGGAAGCCTCACTCCTTTGATCCAAATGAGCTCCCTTGTAGCAAATCTGCGTACACAAACAAGCAAACAAATTAAATAGCACCTGAAAAGCCAATATCATAAAGCATATCCATCATAATGATCAAGGAATTTATGAAACAAATGACATAAGACACTTTTTTGAGAAAAATGAATCTGATTGTATTAATTCCAATGAAAGAAGAACTTTACAACCTGTGCCTTGATGTTGTACAAGCTCCTCCCAGGGTCCAACAAGAAGTCTCCTCTACTTTGACAAGTTTCACTCTCTTCCCAATGAAGCCAAAAAGGTATGTGATCTCTCCTATCAAGCTTAACTAGGAAGTCTCAATTCCACCAGCATTTAACCTCAAAAATGTTCAGCTTCTAACCTCCCTAGCAACCAGCCCAATGCCTTAATTTATAGTGAATTGGAGGGAAGTTACTAGGTCCTCCTTCAAAGGGATAAAGCCCTCCTTCAAAGGGGATAGTTCCTCTCATCAAGGGATTAGCTCCTTCTCTTTTGGGATGCATGAACCACCTAAGAGCGGCCAATCCACGTCAAAATTCCTTCTAGAATCATCTAGAATTAACCCAAAGTGAGTTTTTTAGAATAAACTTGTGCCTTTTTTACTTTCACAGGGGTCTGCACCCACTCCTTTAGGGACAGAGCGGGCAGGTCTGCATTTTTTGTAAACAGGAGGTGTGGGACCGCAGGCAACAGTGAGAGAAAGTGCGGAACCAAAGCTTTGTTGATTTTCAATGTCTTTCTCTCATTTTCAAAGCTTGACTTGAAGATCTAAGGTCTGAGACTTGCTTAGGAGGTCAGTACAAGTGATGATGGACCCATAGTGACTGCAAATAATCATGGTGACGATATTTTGTGTAACAGATTGGCCCCTAAAGTGTGAAGTCTACATTAGATGAGGATTTCATTTATCACTTAGGAAGAGTGAAGTACTTTATCATTTCGAGGATCATCTTGTGGAGAGCCCGGTTGGAACCTGTAAAAACATTCAATGCAAGATATATATATATATATATATATATATGAGATCATATCATCGCTGAGGTAGGCATTCCCATACTCAGAACAAAACTGACTTAGAAAACTAACTATTGCTCTGATACAGGAATGATCTTGTAATACATCACAAGTATAGAATCATGTGGACACAGTATGGATGCAACCATCTGTTTATGAATAGTCCATCATATAATGAATAAAGAATTCCTCGCAGCCTGGATTGCAGAAACTAGATCCAGGGTCTTCATTTCTACTTCCTGAAACAATATGATTCTATCCATGCGAATGAATGTGTTGATGTCAAACATGGTAGAAACCACTTGATTACTAGTCAATGATGTAAATTGTTAACAAGTGTGAGAGAAATCACCAGTGATGTCAATCACTCTCAAAGTACCCAGTACAATCCATGAGATGTGAATAAATGTGTTGATGTCGAACATGTCACGGAATCCTTTGATCGAAGGTCAATGATGCAACCTGTCGTCAAAGGCGAGAAACCTGCCATTGAGGCATGCAGATCCCAAGGTACTGACGATTTCTAGATCATCTTTCTAGATAATGAGCTGAAGTCGATAGAAAGCGATCCATCGCAAGCAAGCCTACAACACGAAATCATAGATCAAGTTGAAGAAATTTAGTTGCAAGGACTGACTCAGGGAGACCTCAGCTCTTCAAGTCAAGCTTTGAAAATGAGAGAAAGACATTGAAAATCAACAAAGCTCTGGTTCCGCACTTTCTCTCACTGTTTCCTGCAGTCCCGCACCTCCTGTTTACAAAAACTGTGGACCTGCCCGCTCTGTCCCTAAAGGAGTGGGTGCAGACCCCTGTGAAAGTAAAAAAGGCGCAAGTTTATTTTAAAAAACTCACTTTGGGTTAATTCTAGATGATTCTAGAAGGAATTTTGATGTGGATTGGCCGCTCTTAGGTGGTTCATGCATCCCAAAAGAGAAGGAGCTAATCCCTTGATGAGAGGAACTATCCCCTTTCAAGGAGGGCTTTATCCCTTTGAAGGAGGACCTAGTAACTTCCCTCCATTGCACTATAAATTAAGGCATTGGGCTGGTTGCTAGGGAGGTTAGAAGTTGAACATTTTTTAGGGTAAATGCTGGTGGAATTGGGACTTCCTAGTTAAGCTTGAGAGGAGAGATCACATACCTTTTTGGCTTCATTGGGAAGAGAGTGAAACTTGTCAAAGTAGAGGAGACTTCTTGTTGGACCCTGGGAGGAGTTTGTACAACATCAAGGCATAGGTTGTAAAGTTCTTCTTTCATTTGAATTAATACAATCAGATTCATTTTTCTCAACAAAGTGTCTTATGTCATTTGTTTCATAAATTCCTTGATCATTATGATGGATATGCTTTATGATATTGGCTTTTCAGGTGCTATTTAATTTGTTTGCTTGTTTGTGTACGCAGATTTGCTACAAGGGAGATCATTTGGATCAGAGGAGCGAGGCTTCCACAAACTTGCATTGGACCCAAGGTAGGCCTAAAACACTTGTTTGCCTTTGTTTATATATTGCATATTTAGAGAAAGATAGTTTTTTATTGGCTTGCTTGTCACTAGATATCTTTAGATACTAGGGAGGTCAATCTTGTCCGCAAGATTGACTCATTCCGTGTGACAAAAAGACATAAGACACTTTGTTGAGAAAAATGAATCTGATTGTATTAATTCAAATGAAAGAAGAACTTTACAACCTGTGCCTCGATGCTGTACAAGCTCCTCCCAGGGTCCAACAAGAAGTCTCCTCTACTTTGACAAGTTTCACTCTCTTCCCAATGAAGCCAGAAAGGTATGAGATCTCTCCTCTCAAGCTTAACTAGGAAGTCTCAATTCCACCAGCATTTACCCTCAAAAATGTTCAGCTTCTAACCTCCCTAGCAACCAGCCCAATCCCTTAATTTATAGTGCAATGGAGGGAAGTTACTAGGTCCTCCTTCAAAGGGATAAAGCCCTCCTTCAAAGGGGATAGCTTCTCTCATCAAGGGATTAGCTCCTTCTCTTTTGGGATGCATGAACCACCTAAGAGCGACCAATCCACATCAAAATTCCTTCTAGAATCATCTAGAATTAACCCAAAGTGAGTTTTTTTATGATAAACTTGCAGCTTTTTTACTTTCACAGGGGTCCGCACCCACTCCTTTAGGGATAGAGTGGGAAGGTCCGCAATTTTTGTGAACAGGGGGTGAGGGATCACAGGCAACAGTGAGAGAAAGTGCGGAACCAGAGCTTTGTTGATTTTCAATGTCTTTCTCTCATTTTCAAAGTTTGACTTGAAGAGCTGAGGTCGGAGACTTGCTTAGGAGGACAGTACAAGTGATGATAGACCCATACTGACTGCAAATAATCATGGTAACGATATTTTTATGTAACAGATTGCCCCCTAAAGTGCGAAGTCTGTAGTAGATGAGGATTTCATTTATCATTTAGGAAGAGTGAAGTACTTTATCATTTTGAGGATCATCTTGTGGAGAGCCCGGTCAGAACCTGTAAAAACATTCAATGCAAGATATATATATGAGATCATATCATCGCTGAGGTAGGCATTCCCATACTCAGATCAAAACTGACTTAGAAAACTAACTATTGCTCTGATATAGGAATGATCTTGCAATACATCACAAGTATAGACTCATGTGGACACAGTATGAACGCAGCCATCTGTTTATGAATAGTCTATCATATAATGAATACAAAATTCCTCGCAGCCTGGATTGCAGAAACTAGATCCAGGGTCTTCATTTCTACTTCTCGAAACAATATGATTCTATCCATGCGAATGATTGTGTTGATGTCGAACATGTCACAGAATCCTTTGATCGAAGGTCAATGATGCAACCTGTCGTCAAAGGCGAGAAACCTGCCATTGAGGCATGCAGATCCCAAGGTACTGACGATTTCTAGATCATCTTTCTAGATAATGAGCTGAAGTCGATAGAAAGTGATCCGTCGCAGGCAAGCCTACAACACGAAATCATAGATCAAGTTGAAGAAATTTAGTTGCAAGGACTAACCTAGGGATGGTCAAGATGGATGACAGATATTTTTCATAGGAATGGCTTATTGGCACTGGCCTCTTGAACACATAACGACACAACAGATGGTTTGGTGACAATTGACCCAAAGTTAATACCCAGAAACCGGCTCAAGACTTTCAATGTGGTTTGATCAACTGTTAGGCAAAGGATTTCCCAACCCAGGTGAATAAAAGTGTTGTGTTCAAGAGTGGTTACAAAGTATGACAAACAGGCTCATTTTTCTCTCTTTCCCCCACCATTTCTGGCAAGTACCTCTTTATTTTTAACAATCTTGAGGAGGATAACATTTGCTTGATTATAAGCTCATCCTTCGGATGAGTCCAACTTTGTTGTAAGAAGAACTTCAGCGAAAATCACATGAGGAAAGACCTTTGTCGATGCGTTTCGAACCAACTAGTGTGGTTCATCGTCAAGACAAGTTGAAGAAACAGATCCAGCTATGCAATTTAAATAGTATGAGCAGAGACCCCCAATGGCTATCTTGTCCAACGGCTAATTTTGACTATGGGACCAGAGTTAAAAAGTCAAATTAATAATATAGTTATATTCGATGACCATTCTTTTAAAATATATAAGATTTTTATATAAATAAAATAATTTAATAGGTGTTAATGTTACTAGTTAGTTAAAAGGTTTAATAAAAATATAAGTTATAAGAAATATTATAATATAATATACATAGGGTATAGGATAATAGTTAGTTAGAATGAGAAACGAGAAAACTAAATAAAAGAAGGAAAGAAATAATTAAAAAATAATAAAAAATAAATGAACCAAGCTAGTAAGGGTAAAAGTTAGTTGAAAAGACAAAATTAATAATAAATCAAAATAAAAGAGGAAAAACAAATAAATAAAAATAAAAATAAAAATAAAATAAAAATATATAAAACTAAAATAAAGCTAATAAAGGTACAAGTTAGTTTAAAAATTAAAAAATAAATAAATAAAACTAAAACTTAGGAAAAAACTAAGAAGGAGGTTAGTAAACGTTAGTTTAAAAATAAAAATAAAAATACATAAAAATAAATAAATAAAAATAATAATAATAATAAAAGAATAAAAATACAAATACAAATAAAATAATAAAAATCAAAATATATAAAAGAGAACAGAGCTAAGGTAAAATATAGTTGAAAAAGGAATAAAGATAATAAATAGATCATTATACTAAAATAATAATAATAATAATAATAATAAATTAATTAATTAGTTAAAAAAAATTAATAATAATAATAATAAATATATGTATATATAAGGTATATAAATAAATAAATAAATAAAAATAAAACAGAGAGAACGACAAAAAATAAAAAGGGGAGGGACAGGAAAAAGACCAATAGAAACCACAGAGCAAAACGGATCAACCCTAGGAGGAAGGAAGGCTCCAGGGGGAACACAGAAAGCTAGCACAAAGATAAAAGGGGGGGGGGGGGGGGGGGGGAAGGAGAAAGACTAAGACGACAGGGCAGGGATCCAACAGCTACTGATTTTCCAGCCGTCATCTCTATTGAGATTGTTAGGCCTTCTTTCAATCTCAATAGCTTCCCTGAATTTACGATGATGGAATGGAGCAACCTTAGCAACAACCTTGGCCTCCTCAATACAAACCTGATGCTTGGTCTTCTCCACATGCTCTGCTAATGGTGAAGACTTGGTTCTCCCATGTCTTAGGTCAGCTGCATGTTCGCTTATCCTCTGATGGATGGAGCGTCCTGCTTCCCCGATATAGGGGTTCCACAAGAACAAGGGATCAAGTAGACACCCTTCATGTCCATAGGGTCAACAGGATCTTTCACCGATTGGAGGGATTTACGAATGGTGTTGAGGGGCCTAAAGGTAGAGGGGATATCATACCTCTTAAGGATCCGAGCAATTTTGTTTGTGGTTCCTTGAACATAGGGAAGATGGACCCCTAGTCAGCGCTCCTTCGGTTCTTTATTAATTATCACATTTTTAGAGGCTTTAAGGAAAGCATTTTGACCTAGGCGCCTACTGTAGCCATTCTCCACAAAGACATTAAGGAGATGGGATCTCTCCTTATCAAAGCTCTTATTATCAGAAATCCTCAGGTCACGAGTAGCAAGGGTGTTAAGGACACCCATCTTTTGAGCAGGGAAATGATGGGAATCGGCATGAAGATACTGCTCAGTATGCGTTCTCTTTCGGAATACTGAGTGGGAGAGAGAGCCATCCATATTTTTAGAAATAAGAATATCTAGGAAAGGGAGGCAACCATTGACCTCTTTTTCCATGGTGAACTTAATGGGAGAGGACTGACAGTTGAGGTGATTGAAGAAGCGATCCAGCTCCTCTTGGCCATGGAACCAGATGACATTAGTGTCATCTACATACCTTCTCTAGAGCTTAGGAAGGAGACGAGCCGAGGCTAGAGCTTTGGCTTCGAAATCTTCCATAAAGAGATTGGCGACAATAGGGGAAAGGGGGAACCCATGGCAACACCACAAGTCTATTCAAAGAACTCACCCTCGAAACAGAAGAAAGTGGAAGTGAGACAAATCTCAACCAGATGCGCGGTATCGGGATCCATTAGGCGATAGATCACTTCCAAAGCCTCCTTTATAGGGATGCAGGTATAAAGGGAGACCACATCAAAGCCGACAAGGATGTCATCAGGGTCAAGTTTAATATCTTTAAGATCCTTAATGAAGGATGCAGAGTCTTTCATGAAGGACTCAGTGCGGCCAACTAGGGGCTTAAGTTTCAGGGCGAGGAACTTAGCTAGAAGGTAGGCCGGACCACCAATGGTATTGATGATAGGCCTCAGAGGTGATTTTCGCCGAAGTTCTACTTACAACTATTATGGATCACAAAAGCCTCAATTCAATAATTGAGTCCAACTTAGTTTAAATTCGAAACCTAAGAAGGAGTGGTTTGTTCCTATTTGTAATTGAACAGGTCCTTTACTGTAAAATTTTAATGAGTCCATTATAGGAGAAACTCGGCGTTTTTCAATTTTAGAGAGTCTGAAAAAACTTAAGAAGACTCCGGGGTTGACCTTCTTCGTAAATTTGTGTCTCCCAAGCCCGAAAAAGTATAAAATAATACTTGAGAGAACTGCTTGAATCATAGTTGCGGGGGAGCCCCCCCCCCCCCCTCGAACCTGCTCTCGAGTCGTGCTTCGGGCCAGAGCGGCTCGGGAGCGCACTTCCAAAATCTCTCCCGAATGGGAGTGATTTTCGGGAGCACGCTCCCTAAAAAAAATTTACGCTCCCTGCCCTGTTCGGGAGCATTTCGGGGAGCGATCGATCCATCACTCCCGGAGCGATTTTTAATGCCCAGGAGCGATCAGGGAGCGATCGCTCCGTGATCGCTCCTGAGCATAAAAAATCGCTCTGGGGGCGTTTCGATGGAGGCCGGGAGTGATCCGGCGGAAAAAATTTCCGCGGACGCCAAAAAAAATCTTTTTTTTTTTTTTTTTGGTTTTAAAAGCCCAATGGGCCTAAAAGAATTTCATTGTGACTTCATTGAGCAAGAGTTTGGAGCAAGAGAAAGAGCAAAGGAGAGAGGAGCAAGTGCTGAGGAGCGAGGAGCAAGTGCCAAGGAGCAAGGAGCAAGCCTGCAGAGGTAAATAACTTAGTAATTTAGTTAGTTTAGTTAGTTAGGTAGTGATTTAGTTAATTTAATTTAGTTTATTGTGTTTAAAAATCATAAATTTAAATTAAATTAATAAATTAAATTAATTAATCCCAATAAATTAAATTAATTTGCAGATTCAAGAATCAAAACCCTACAAACATCAAGCACCATGGACCTGGGTATATTTCTTGGCATTTTCCTCTTCCTGATCCCTTTTATGGTTATTATGGTGCTGGAGAGTAGGAAACGGAGGGGCCAAACTGAAGAGGGGGATGAAGAAGCTAGAGAAAGTCAAATTTGTGAAAACCCCGGTGAGGAGGAGCTGGAGGAGGGTGAGCATGACCCTAAAAAAACTAAACAAGGCCAAACTCCATTGTGGAAATATGTTAACAGGGCTAAAACAGGGAGAGGGGATGGAACCACTAAATTTCATTTCCCCCATTGCAACACTAATTACACAGGTTCATAGACCCATGCTAGAAGACACCTCTGTGGGAAAAGGCCATGGGATGGAGACAAAAAAATAGGAATCAAAACTTGTACAGCAGTGTCAACGGCGGATAGAGCCAAATACATAAGGGAAGAGGAGGAAGCCCAACACAGATCAAAAAAATCAAGGGGTTTCTTTGAACCAAGCTCACAATCACAAAGAATTCCTTTAGCATCCTCCCAAGGTAGTGGATATGGAGGCACAGGGTCATCATCTTTAAGGCATAGAACCATATCAGGTTTCCTTGATGAGGGGTGTAGGAATGATGTGGATTCAAATGTTTACAGGTTTCTCTATGCATGTGGGATACCATTCAATGTTCTTCGCTCACCTTATTGGCACGAAATGGTTTCTGCCATAAATGATGCCCCTAAAGGATACAAGAGCCCTGGGTATGACAAGGCAAGAACCGTTGGCCTTGATCATGAAAAAGCAAAAATATCACATTCTTTGAATAGAATGACAAGTTCTTGGACTGACCATGGGGTGTCCATTGTATCTGATCGATGGACAAATGTAAAAGGCAAGCCATTGATAAGTGTTCTTGCTGTGTCTGTTAGTGGTCCCATCTTTCTAGCTGCACATGATTACTCAGACAAGTTCAAGACCGCCATCAACATTGTAGAAGCATTACTTGAAACAATTGAGCGTATTGGCCCATACAATGTCATCCAAGTCATCACTGATAATGCTCCTAATTGTAAGACAGCAGGAGCAATTATTGAGGATAAATACCCCAACATATTTTGGTCTGGATGTTTGGTTCACACATTGAACCTTCTGTTGCATGATATTGTCAAGAACAAAAATGAACAATACCAATGGATTGGTGATTTGTACAAGAAAGGAAAACAAATGATAAAATTTATTACAAATCATAGCAATACCCATGGCCTTTTCCGCAGTCACTCGAGATTGGAGTTGTTGAAGATTGCAAAGACCAGATTTGGTAGCTATTACCTCACCTTCAGGCGCCTTTTGAAGGTAAGAGAGGCATTAGCTAGCATGGTATCAAGTCCACATTGACAGGTATTAAAGGAAAGGGCTACAAATGTAGCTGACATGGCAGGTTTTGAAATGGTGGAGGAGGTCGCTCTTGATGGGCAGTTTTGGACAACTATGAGGCAGGTATTGGATTTCACCAAGCCAATTTATGACATGATTCGGTTTGTAGATATAGACAAACCAGTGATTGGCGAGGTGTATAAGCAAATGGATACCATGTTGGGGGAAATAAAAGACATTGGTCATAATAGAGATCCCAACTTGTACAAACTAATTCATGATTGTGTGTGTGAACAGTGGAATAGGCTTAATATTCCACTACATTGCTTGGCATATATCCTTACGCCAAAATACTACTCTACATCTTGGTTGGGCCAACCTGCAGCAGGGGGTGGGGTTAGGACCAAACCCCATTTAGATCCAGAGGTAACTAAAGGATATTTGGAAGCATTAGAAAAGTTTGTACCTGACAGGGAGGAATGTGTAGCTGTGCGCCTTGAAATAGGCAGATACTTCAGTGGCATTGGTTTGTATGGTAACTTCCATGCAATGGACGATAGAGATAGATTTGATACTCTCACATGGTGGGAAACATATGGCGGGCATGGAATTTTGCCAAAATTGGAAAAAAAAGTTCTTTCACAGGTTGTAAATACTTCTTCTACAGAGAGGTGTTGGAGCACCTACAGCTACATACATAATGTGAAAAGAAACAGACTCAATGAAAACCGAGCAGAAAGCCTGGTTTATGTGCACTACAACTTGAGGTTATTGAGTCATTACTGTGATCGGGCTTATGAGGATCCCACATATAAAATTTGGGACAATCACCCAGAGGATGACAATTTGGAGGATGGCATTGTACATATTGAAGAACTAGAAGTGGAACTTGTAAGGGATGAAGATGAAGCAACTGCAGCAGCCATGCCACCTCCACCTCCACCTCCATCATCCAGTAGCAATGCTCAAGGTCCAAGTCTTGTTCCTTTGCTATCGCCACCTCCATCTACACCCTCACGTGGAGGTTCTAGTTCTGGTTGTCGGTCTATGTGGGAGACTCCTAGAAGACCACCACGACCTGCTTATACTCCTGGAGACTCTCGTGGCAAGGGCCACATGTAGATTCTGATTTACAGTTTACTTGTCTTTTTTAGTTTCTATTAGACTTTAGTTTTCATAACTATTGATTTTTGAGTCCTTGACTCTTGACTCTTTACTCTTTCATATCATAATGATATTTTTTGTAAACAATATATCACTGTGACAATGAAAATTTGAAGTTTGAAGTTGGGCCTTGGCAATTATAACTCATTGGTAATGATGTGAATTATGAATATGATGCTTCGTGAAAGACTAAAGTTGTTTCATTTCATTTCATTATTCATGTTTCATTTTATAAATTTATAACATTTCATATCATGTTAACAGTTAGAAGTTAGGATTTAGAAATATCTTAGATATTACTTCTTGTAATGGTTAAACTTAGCTTACAAGTACAGCTTTGGTGATCAATGATGATAAATGTTATTGAGTTTTCAATTTTGAGAGCTTGAAGTTGAAAATTTAAGATTGAATTTGATGAATCATGATTCATGAGACTCAATATGTTGCAGTTGTAATATGTATTTTACTAACTTGTGGACATGGTTGATGACGATTATAATTTCTAGATGATTGATGTGATATGGTTCAATGATCAATCTATGTTTTTTTTTATGTTTTTTATGTCTAATTCATCATTCTACATGTTTTTGTTGACATATATGTATCAAAAATTAAAAAATATAATATATATATATATATATATATATATATATATATATATATATATATATATAAAAAATCACTCTCGGATTCGCTCCCAAACCGGGAGCTTCTGAAAATGGTCGCTCCCGCTCCCGTTTTCGCTCCCGCTCCTGCTCCCAAGCAACATGGTGCTTGATCTTTATGACCAAGGAGTACTTTTCGTAATTAGTGCCCCTGATCCGAAAAAGTAAAAAAGCGATAAACGACACGTCGTTTTATAACCAATATCAAATTTGAAACAACAAAAATCCGGCAATCTTTTCATGTTTTTACGGTCAGAAGAGAGTTGTAAGTGGACCGTCTTTTTAGTTCCGTTTTAACGAGTTTAAAAAGAAAAACTTGGCGATCTTTCATGTTTTAGGAGTCAGAAAAGAGCTTAAAGGTGACTCTAAGGTTTCACTTTTTCGTAAGTTTTAATGAGTTCGAAAAAATGATAAAAATGTACTCGTGGTTTTCACTTTTTCATAAGTTTTAATGAGTTCGAAAAAATGATAAAAATTTACTCATATGGTTGACTTTCAATTTAATTTATGAGCAGGAAAAGATAGAACAAACTCGGCATTTTCATTTGTTTTACGAGAATGAAAGATAGCAAAATAATCTCGAGATTTTCATGAGTTTAACGAGTCTTGAAAATAACTGAAATTGACTCGAGATAGGTTTCATTTTTACAAAATCTTGAAACAAAGAAAAACTATGCTTCAAAGTAGTTTCATTTTTACACAAGCTTGAAACAGAGAGAAAACTGTGCTTGATGCCCCCTAAGCGTAACTGCTAGAGCGCATGCCCCCCCAGCTTCATTTCATTCAACTAAGTACACTACTGGTAATTATTAGCTGGATGGAATGAAGGTTTAGTTACGAGATCATTTGAAAGACTCGACCTAAAACTGTAAGAAAATTATGAAAAAATTGAAATAACTAACCTAAATATACAACTTAACATTTATGAGATCTAGTCAAACTCTCAACTCAATTAGAGGAGGATTTGTTTCATTTTTTTAATGAGCTTGACATGGGAAAAGAACTATGCTCGGATTCGATTTCATGTTTATGCAAGCTTGAAATGAAAAACTATGCTTGTTATAAGTTCGCATGCCCCCAGCATAATGATGCAAGTCAAGGTACATGCCCCCCAAGCTTCATTGCATTCAACCAGGTGGATGAAATGAAGGTTTACTTTCAAAATCTTGGAAAGACTCGTGTGAGTTGTTTCATTTTTTAGTGAGGTTGACACAGGAAAAGCACTATCCTCAAAACCCTTGTTTCATTTTTTAAACGAGGTTGACACAAGATAAGGAACTATGCTCATAACTACTCTCTAAAATCTACCTAACAAGGACCTATACTCTAAAAAAACCTTGATTCATTTTTTAACGAGCTTGACACAAGAAAAGGAACTATGCTCTAAATTCCTTGATTCATTTTTTAACGAGCTTGACACAAGACAAGGAACTATGCTCTAAAAAAAATCTTGATTCATTTTTTAACGAGCTTGACACAAGAGAAGGAACTATGCTCTAAATTCCTTGATTCATTTTTTAATGAGCTTGACACAAGACAAGGAACTATGCTCTAAATTCCTTGATTCATTTTTTAACGAGCTTGACACAAGACAAGGAACTATGCTCTAGTCTACTCTCTACAATCTACCTATATAACCTAAAATCTGCCTGATTCATTTCTTAATGAGGTTGACTCAATAACAGGAACTATCCTCTAACACCCTGTTTCATTTTTTAACGAGGTTGACACAGGAACAAAACTATCCTCACACTCACTGATTCATTTTTTAACGAGGTTGACACAGTAAAAGGAACTTTCCTCGAACCAATTGATCATGGCTTCCAACTGGAAGAAAGACATGTCAATGGACACACCTTGATCATGGCTTCCAAGAGGTCTTCATTAGAAGGAAGAATAGTTCTTTGGAAGGAACACATGTCAAGGGACTCAAAAGGGATAAGAACATCGTTTTCAAGTAATCCCATAGAGTTTTCCATGTCAATTACTGGATCTAAATCAAAGGAAGATGAGCAAACAGTGAGAGGCTCACTTGCATCGATAACTGAAAACATGGGACCAGTTGCCACATAATTAACCCGTGGCAGGGTAGATACCACTTTATAATCAGGAACATTTAGGGTTGTCATATTATTGGTAGTTGAAACAAGAGTAGGGACCGAAAGCTAGTCTACAGTCACAATATTTCCATTGTGAGGGAAAGACATCACGTGAAAGAGTGTCGATACGACATCTTTCATTACATAAGCATAGTCTCGCCCAAGGAGTAAATTGAAATCCAAGGGACCTCGAACTACCATAAGATCAATACAGATAGTTTTACCTTCCAAGGTAATAGAAAACTTAGGAAGGATCCCTAAAGGTTCACTAATGGTTATGTTGAAAGCTTTCAGATTCTGTGTAATAGGCGCAACTTGAGGGGAACCCAAAGCTTTCCAAGCAGTTGAGGATAAAATACTAACAGAAGCACCTTCATCTACCTATGTCCGATGCATGTCCCTACCACCAACCTTGACAATGATTTGGAAAGGGATGGAGGAAGGAAGACGAGGTTCTGTCAATATATTCCAATCAAAAGAAAAGACCTCAGTACTTGGAGGGGGTTCTATAGAAACAGGTGAAATGCCCCCCCGGCGTAGAGGAATCTGATGTAACAAAAAGAACCTGAGCGGTATGAAGTTCACTCTCTAAAGGGAAAGTGGGATCGATCGAATGTGAAATTGAATCGACCAATTGATCAACTAATGGATCATCAACCTGAGTGACATGAGTTTCACTCTCCAATGGAAGAGTGTGATTGACTGTACTTGAAATTAGATCAATCACTCTGTCAGCTGATGGTAGGTTGGGAGAAAGTTTACGGTAACCAGTTGGAAATTCTTGCTGTGGAACAGTAAGGTTTTCCAACAATTTTGAGGCTTCATCCATGTGAGGGAAAATGTGAGTTTGATGACTCCCTTTGCATAACTTACAAGGAAACCTAACTTTACCCTTTTTCCCAAGAGCCTGACTATCACTGGTTGATGGATCAATGGAAAGTTGATGAGATTTTTCTGACCATACTTCCAAAACCTTTGGAATACCAGGACAATTGACAAGGAAGTGTTCACCCTTACAAAGCCTGCAAGGGTATTTGGGTTTACGATGCATGTTGGAGGTTTCCTCAACACAACTAACACTTAGAGCAATGGTTGGTTGGTTGACTTCTTTCTTATCTTGCTTCTTCTTCTTCTTCTTCTTCTTCTTCCCTTTCTTCTTCTTCTTAGCCACCTGGTTACTAGCATCAAGGCTTTTACCAAGCGAAGAGGAAGAAATGGAGGAAGAAAAATTAGGCGAAGAAGGTAAAGGGTCAACAGAAGGTTGGTGATGTTGAGATGGTGAACTCTGTTGAGGTGAAGCATTCGGTTGAGGTGGAACAATTGGAGTGTTTGGGGCCAACGAAGTTGAAAATAACCATATCGGTAATCCTATTGTAAATCTAGGTAATGACAAAGTAGCCATATAAGGAGGACCAACATTTCCAAAGAAAGGAAGTACTAGGATCCTCGTTAAGAGGGGTTCCTTGGTTGGTAAATTCCGGAGCATTTTCCATTATATTCAACTTTAGTGAATTTTATTAACAATTTAAAACTAAAATTAACAATTCGCAATTCACACCTAGCAATTAAAATTCACAATTCACACCTATGCTCTCTAAAAGTAAAAACAAACAAATTAACACGCACTATCAAATCTAGGAGTCAAACCACACACAAACAGTAACTTTCCGTAGCGAAAACACTAGTTGGTGATGAAATCCAACGTCACAGAATTCAACACAGAAAATGTGGTTGGAACAGTTACCCCGACAACCTGCTTAATGAATAGACTGGCACAAGTTTCTCCACTAAACTGTCTCGAGTGAAGAGAACCCCCCAGAAAATCCAAGTGAGTCTAGCCAACGTCTGCTCCAGGTATAGTGGGATCTCCCCCCCACCGTCACCTTAGGAAAGAATCCTATAGAATATGGTCACTAAGGTTACCAACGGAAGCAAATATACCTGGGGGAACAATCTATGATCCGATAGGAACGCAAGGACAGAGTAACAAGCTCAATACCCTTGAAGGCTTTTTGACATAATCCAAGGTTTACCAACAAGTGACCCCAGGCTCCTCGACAATGGTTAATCCGAGGTTTACCATTTTTAATACGTGAATATCTTCTATCGTTCCCAATGAGGAAGGATTGATTCCCACACTGGTTCAAATATGATCTCATGCTTCTCCTTTAAGAGGAGCTTTCCCAGAGCATAGATTTAACAATTGGATTTTCTTTCCTACCGCAAGATCGACTACTTGTTTGTTTTACTATCTTGGAGAGTTAACTAAAACCTATTCCAAGACACTAGCCTAAGCTAGATTGGTGGAAAGAGCCATAAAAATGTAAAAATTGCTAGATGAATTTTAATTAAGCGCCATGTTATTTAGGCTGTTATTACTCAAAAGGGTAAATTGATATGAAACCAATGGTGTTATGACCTGACCCGAAACTGAATGCAATCGAATATGATAATGTAATCTTTTCAATTCAATGAATCCTAACTAAAGTAAGGATAGAGTTTCCATTCACTTCCAACAATGCAAAAAGTTGATCACTAAGAGAAAATATAACAAACTCTCTAATGCACTAATTTCATCAAGAAAAATTAATGCAAATCAATTCCCAAACAGTTTTTATTTTTATTTTTGTGTGTTTAAAACAAGAATAAAAATACGTAAATTCAAATCAAAGAAAGCTGATCTAAATCTACGATTGATTTTTCAAAATGTAAACTATGCAATTGTAATCTATGAACAATTCATTTGAAAAGTATGCAAATGTAATCTATGCACATTTTTCATTCATATTCTGAAAATGAGAATTCTAATTATGCAAATGTGATCTATGAAAGAGAATTCTCAAACACGAGATGACTCTAATGTAATCTAAGAACCAATCAAGTGCAAGTGAAGAAAATCGGGTGAGAGTTCCAAAGATCAAAAGATAAAAAACACTCAAAGGCAATTAACACTCATACACAATTTCAAAAAGATGCAAAATTGTGAAAAGACTGAGACAAACCTCCAAGTAATGACCAAAGGAAATCAAACTAAGAATCTCTCAAAAAGAGACTCAAAACACCCAATTGATAAAAGCTTAAAACAGGAATGCTAATGGAATTAACCTAAGAAAAGTTCCTAACAAGTCACGTGTAGATCTGGGCAGAGGATAACAACACCTACACAAAAACTAAGCTGACTAAAAGAGAAAATCAAGTAAGTTTTCCAAAGTTTTGACAGGGTCCGCAGGACCACAGTTCACACAAGTGTGGTACCGCATTGTGCGAAAAGCAAAAGTGCGGACAGGTCCGCACTGTGTTGCAAGCTGAGGGTGCAGTCCTCTCCCAAAGTTATGAAAAACAGAAAATAATCCTAGATCTACTAAATCTACCCAATTCCACACACAACAAGCCAAAAAAAGAAACAAAAACACAGCTTCTCAGGTCAAAGTAAAAACAAGGAAAAAATCAAGTCCCCAGTGGAGTCGCCATTTTGTCACACGGAATGAGTCAATCTTGCAGACAAGATCGACCTCCCTAGTATCTAAAGATATCTAGTGACAAGCAAGACAATCAAAAACTATCTTTCTCTAAATATGCAATATATAAACAAAGGCAAACAAGTGTTTTAGGCCTACCTTGGGTCCAATGCAAGTTTGTGGAAGCCTCGCTCCTTTGATCCAAATGACCTCCCTTGTAGCAAATCTGCGTACACAAACAAGCAAACAAATTAAATAGCACTTGAAAAGCCAATATCATAAAGCATATCCATCATAATGATCAAGGAATTTATGAAACAAATGACATAAGACACTTTGTTGAGAAAAATGAATCCGATTGTATTAATTCAAATGAAAGAATAACTTTACAACCTGTGCCTTGATGTTGTACAAGCTCCTCCCAGGTTCCAACAAGAAGTCTCCTCTACTTTGACAAGTTTCACTCTCTTCCCAATGAAGCCAAAAAGGTATGTGATCTCTCCTCTCAAGCTTAACTAGGAAGTCTCAATTCCACCAACATTTACCCTCAAAAATGTTCGGCTTCTAACCTCCCTAGCATCCAGCCCAATGCCTTAATTTATAGTGCAATGGAGGGAAGTTACTAGGTCCTCCTTCAAATGGGATAGTTCCTCTCATCAAGGGATTAGCTCCTTCTCTTTTGGGATGCATGAACCACCTAAGAGTGGCCAATGCACATCAAAATTTCTTCTAGAATCATCTAGAATTAACCCAAAGTGAGTTTTTTAGAATAAACTTGCGCCTTTTTGACTTTCACAGGGGTCTGCACCCACTCCTTTAGGGACAGAGCGGGTAGGTCCGCAGTTTTTGTAAACAGGAGGTGCGGGATCGTAGGCAACAGTGAGAGAAAGTGCGGAACCAGAGCTTTGTTGATTTTCAGTGTCTTTCTCTCATTTTCAAAGCTTGACTTGAAGAGCTGAGGTCTGAGACTTGCTTAGGAGGTCAGTACAAGTGATGATGGACCCATATTAACTGCAAATAATCATGGTGACGATATTTTTCTGTAGCAGTCCTCATCCATTGGAGTGGGTAAGATGACACCAAATAGTATTAGAATGCTAAGCATTAATAACAAGAGTTGTGAACTCATCTCAATAATTGACAAGCACTCACATATGCAACGTACTACAACCTTGTTCTATATTTAGAGGAAAATGCATGTAGAAAGTAACAAGATGGGTAGGAATCAAAGGTGGGATGATTTGGGAGTTTATGGATTTCAAGGATGCCTAGGGTATTACGGAGTGAACTCTGTTAGGGCAGAGAAAATAAATCTTTACGAAGATAGGACAAACATTGGGAACATGTGTTACGATGTTGTTTTTTTAGAGATTGGTTATCTTATTAAAAAGATGCAATGACTTAAGAAATTTCTTTCTTCATCAAGGTACAAAGAATCTGCAATAATGGAGTGAGGAGTGGTATAATATGCAAATGAGGTCCCATTTCTATCGTGAGTAAAGAGAAGCAATGCAGATGGACTTGTTTATGGGTTAATATTATTAGTTGGGGAGCAATAGTGCGAGTTGTGGTTCTTATTGGTAGCATTAAGAAGCGATGAAGATAAGGTTAGTGACACTTCCTTATCCTGTTTCTTACTCGACAAAAGCAACAGGAGTGGTGAGAGTAAAATAGGATAGATATCAATCCCTAGTTTCAGTGAACAGATGTCCACTATTGGAGGAGGTGGTGGAAAAATAAAGGTCAATATGAAATGATTAGTTGTTGGAAGAGGTTGATGGCTAGATCTTAAACCCGATCTATGCAAGGACTCATGACACCAAATTCTTCTATATCTACGGCGTAAGGCATTTCCCTCTGTAATCAATTCCCCTCTCTGCCCACCTGTCATCCTTATAACCCACACAATTATATGTTAGACGATTGCAAAAGTTTCAGCCATTGGTTCAAAGTGGTTACAAATTCATTCCCAAATGGTTTTCGATTTTATCGAGGCTGCCCTTTGGCATCAGTTTGTAAGCAATGAATAGCTTCATCCCCGCAGCTGAACTAGGTTCCAGTGCTACATGCATCCCACGAACCCCTTCATTCCCTCCCTGAACTCTTTCGTTATCCATTTCACTGTGATTTCTTGGCCACTGCTGGGAGAACCCCCATATGAACATTCCCAAATCCCCCTGGCACAAAAATTTTTCATCCCTGAATCCGCTGGTGGTGATGCGGATTTCTTTGCAAATGAATCTATGGGGCCAAAAAAATCCTTCTCCCATTCTTCAATATTTTCTTTGTATTTTGTTCTTTTGAGAAACACAACATAAAATGCTAGTGAGAAGACAACCAAAGCTGCCATTGTAATGCCTGCTATGAGCCCTACGTGCGGACACTTGGAATTCATTTTAGCGAATGATGGTAAACTTGAGATATTGGCTTTGCTTACCTTTCCCACATTTGCAATAATCTTTGCTCTGAGTATTTCACTGGATTTTGGTACACCCATTCTATACATTTAGATAGGATTGTTTTACACTGGGGATTCAAGCTAGGTTTGTGGATCATCCTATTTTTGTTACAGATCATGGCTGCCACTGCTGGAAGGTTTATGGGTGCTTAGGGGACTTTGTTCTTGGGAAACGGAGAGAAGAAAAATTTGGCAGGCAGGAGGTATGTAGCAATGATGGTCTCTGTTGCTTTCCCTGGGATGAGAGAGGAGTATGAGACTTTGAGATTGAGCCTTGGGGCTACTCAGAAAGATGTCACGAGTGCTTTTGGTTGCCTTGCTTTGCAGGTATATGGAATTGCCCTCTGGAATGTTATAAAGTTTCCATATCTTAAAGCAAAAGAGGCTGCTACAGTTCACAGATAGAAAGTAGACATGCAAGGCTCTAAAAATTAGAATTCTTGAAAGCAACAATCTCACTGATTCTAAGAATTTCTAATAAATATTTTGTTCTGGCTATGTATATGTTCATAGTAATTGTTAGGAAAAATCATGATCCATATTCAACAATAATTTTTTGGATAAATTCATAGTGTACTCCTGTGTTGAGTCGATCTGTTTACAGTATCATCTAGATGTTTGAAAATGAGATAACTGTGGAGTTCAATTTCAGAAGATCAATCAGGCTCATCAGGTAACTTGCTCTATCTCTGGACAGCTTTTGTTTATTTATTTTTTCAGTTTTAACGACATTGCTGCATGTTAGAGTATATAACCCCTTTTTATCTCAGATGTGTTCATGTTATTGATTATGTTAGTTTTGTGATAAATGTGCAAATTGTAATGTCCAGTTTGGCACAAGAAAAGCAGCAACTTGGTTCCGAGGATTGACTAAGATGAGAAATGATCAACTTCCTTTCCATGCAAAAGTCTTACCATAGAATTTGGATACCCGCCTAAAGGCTAAAACTTGGCAAAGTCGGAGATAGTTTTTTAGTGATGTTCAAGGTATCAAGTACAAAAACTAAGGTACTTTTTGTTTGGTTGCATTTCTAATGCTAAAGATCTAGATAAAGTTCTAAAATCAAGTCATCTTTTAGTCCTTGTGAGTTGAAAAAGTCTTTTTATTTGATTACAAAATCATGTACTCGGAACAAATTATTTATTTCTCTGTTATTTGTTTCCTCATTCTGATGGCTTTTGAAAAAATCTCACTCCCTTTATTGTTAGAACAACTGATCATAATCAATATTTTATGTTTGAGGAGACCAATTTGTTGGAAGATTATGGAAAGGGAAGCAACATAAGGTGAATTACCAGTTTATCACTGCCTTTATTCAGTGATATTTCCCAAGTTGAATCTTGGTAAACATGTGATGGTCCCTTGCTTTTAATCATTGAATCCAATGTTTGAACTTGAGTGTGTTTCTGTTCATCTGACTTTAGATCATAATTGCATCATGTTTAATATGTTGGAGATCGAGGGAGACCCTCGTACCTTGTGAAGAGTTTAACTATTTGCAATCATTGATTTAGAAGCAGTTCGTTGATATTTTTTTTACAGGCTTCTATTAGAAAGGAATCAAGATAAGATGAAGTGAAAAGTAATTCAATCTAAACATTGTAGGTTATACATTTTAGGTCGCAGGCTTAATTAGCCCAGTTTTAAGGGTAATATCCAAGGATAAATAATATATCGTGTGGGAATATTTAAGCATGTATGTTACAACTAGAGTATTTTAAAAGCATTGCTTGAATTGAAACTTCAACCCAATTTTTGCATTGTGAGCAGTTTAGCAAGCTGAAACACTAACAACTTGTTTCTGTTTAACAAATTTGAAGTGTTCTATGAAGCATACATGACTTGACATGCTTTATTAGTTTCTCTTTTTTCTTAGATTCCTTTCATTTTTGTTTGAATGGTCAATTATCTGGTGCCACTTTTATATTACTTTGCGCATGATTCATATCTTATACATGGCTTTGAATTAGAAATCTCTATGTTTGATGGAGGTGTTTTCTTGATTTGGGCAGGCAATGTGCTATCTAGAACATCATCAAATGGCGTGAATCATGGTATGCTTGAAGAATTGTTTGGATTTCATTGGTGGAGTGGACGTGTTCCAATCCTAGTTCTCACCATAGTCCTTATTTTAGCTTCGTTGGTGTCTTTCAAGAGAGTGGGTAAGTCTGCTTTTCTCATCATGATAAGCATTTTTTAGCACTGATTTTCAGATATATCATATTTCATTTGGGCCTTTTTAGGGATTTGAATATCTACAAATTGTTGTAATTATATGAGTGGATTCAACATATCTTGGGAATGTCACATACTGATGGCATCTGCTTAACAATTTGTCTGACTTTCCATGTTTCCCTATTAGGAGTTGTGATGTTCAAATCTTGATGCCTATATTGATTTGTTCATTTTCATGAATTTGCAGATTCTTTGAAATTCACTTCTGCATTATCAGTTACACTTGCTGTTGTATTTGCTATGATTATGGCTGGCATTGCGATTGTAAATTTGTTCAATGGCACCGTCAAAACATCAAGATTGTTACCAGCTATTGTGGATTTTACTTCGTTCTTGAAGCTTTTGATTGTGGTACCAGTTATTGTGACTGCTTATATCTGTCATTAAAATGGTATGGATTATTTTTCTCCATCTTTGGTCCTGTAGTGTAGTATCTTAGAGTTCATTAGTTTAATTTTCATTTAAAATTATGTTGTAATGAATTGTGATGTCTTTGTGCCATGCAGTTCATTCCATATACAATGAACTTGAGGACCCTTCAGAAATGTAGCCCATTGTTCGCACATCATTGGCATTGTTGTCAATTGTATACATAAGTACAAGCTTTTTTCGCTTTCTTCTATTTGGACACCAGACCATGGATGATTTCCTAGACAATTTTGACACCAACTTGGGAGTTCCCTATAGTTTTGTGCTGAATGACATTGTTCATGTGACCTATGTTGTACATCTGATGCTTGTCTTTCCTCTCATTGTTTTTGCCCTGAGACTTAATCTTGATGGGCTTGTCTTTCCAGCGAAAAAGCATCTTGTTTTGGATAATAAGAGGTTCATTTTGATCAATATTGGGTTAATTGGAATCATTTTCCTTGGGGCATCATTCATACCAAGTATCTGGGATGCATTTCAATTCACAGGGGCCACAAGAATAGTTTGTATTGGGTTCATCTTCCCAGCTTCCATTGCTCTCAGGTAGAAAAAAAAGTTGTTTTTCATTTCTGGTTTTGTCTCTCACCTTGCTTGTATGTAACTTCTAACCTCAATTATTTTTTAATTGTAGAGACACCCATGGAATCTCAACCAGGAAGGACATATTTATTGCATTGTTCATGATTTTTCTGGCAGTAGTTTCAAGTTCAATTGCTATAGTGAGTGACATTAATTCTTTGTTAACCAAAAAGGAGGAAGGCCCTCCACGATCTTGAGAATGATTTTTTATGAGGAGAAGGTGGTGCACATACATATAAAGATTATTTGGAACAGAACCGAGAAAATAACGCTGATTTGGGAATTTGCTTGTAGAATTGTGAAGAGTGGATAAACTTTTGTAAAGTCGTGTATCATCCTACCATGGTCGCTCGAACTTCTAGTTAAAGGTACTATTGTATTTGTAGTTGTAAACATTGAAAAGGAATATATTTGATCTCACATCAATGATTGAGTGATTCAACTAATCATCCATGAATAGTTGAGAGCCTGTCAAGCAAAAGATTGAAGGCCTGGTTTCTGTCAATAATACTCAACCTCACATAAGTTTTAGGTGCACCAAAATGCATCCCACTGCGTGTGATGATTTCATTTCTCTTCAATAACTTCTCACAATCTTCATCCTCCTTTCCTTCACATTTTAGCCCTACAAAAGCTACATTGATACAGACGGCCGGAGTAAGAGTAATTAGTCCATTTTGCCAAGTATTTTCATTTCAACCATTTAAAGTAGAGACATCAACTTAGTTCCACCATTCATTGATATCTCTACTTCAACAGATAGATAGACCCATTTGAAATATACATACCTTACATGACATGCATAAGTACCAGTCAAACTGCAAGCCATTGAGTACACACATGCAAAAAAAAACAAGCATACACATACAGACCCAGAGAAACAGAGCACAAGGTGTGCCAAAATTCATGTTACAAGTGAGAAAGAAGGGGTAGCACAACAATTATTTATTTCTCCTCTATTATTTGTTTCCTGCTTCTGATGGCTTTTGAAAAAATCTCACTCTCTTTGTTGTTAGAACAACTGATCATAATCAGTTTTTTCTGTTTGAGGAGACCAATTTGTTGGAAGATTATGGAAAGGGATGCAACATAAGGTGAATTAAAAGGTTATCACTTCCTTTATTCAGTGATATTTTCCAAGTTGAATCTTGTTAAATATTTGATAGTCCCTTGCTTTTAATCATTTAATCCAGTGTTTGAACTTGAGTGTGTTTCTATTCATCTGACTTTAGATCATAATTGCATCACTTTTAATATGTTGGAGATCGAGGGAGACCCTCGTACCTTGTGAAGAGTTTAACTATTTGCAATCATTGATTTGGAAGGAGTCCGTTGATATTTTTTTACAGGCTTCTGTTAGAAAGGAATCAAGATAAGATGAATTGAAAAGTAATTCAATCTAAACATTGTAGGTTATGCATTTTAGGTCATGGGCTAAATTAGCCCAGTTTTGAGGGTAATATCCAAGGATAAATAGTATATCGTGTGGGAATATTTAAGGATGTATGTTACAACTAGAGTATTTTAAAAGTACTGCTTGAATTGAAACTTCAACCCAATTTTTGCATTGTGAGCAGTTTAGCAAGCTGAAACACTAACAACTTATTTATGTTTAACAAATTTGAAGTGTTCTATGAAGCATACATGACTTGACATGCTTTATTAATGTCTCTTTTTTCTTATATTCCTTTCATTTTTGTTGAATGGTTAATTATCTGGTGCCACTTTTATATTACTTTGGGCATGATTCCTATCTTATACATGGCTTTGAATTAGAAATCTCTATGTCTGATGGAGGTGTTTTCTTGATTTGGGCAGGCGATGAGCTATCTGGAACATCATCAAATGGCATGCATCATGCTGTTTTACTTGAAGAATGCTTTGGATTTCATTGGTGGAATGGATGTGTTCCGATCCTAGTTCTCACCATAGTCCTTATTTTAGCTCCATTGGTGTTTTTCAAGAGAGTGGGTAAGTCTGCTTTGCTCATCCTGATAAGCATTTTTTAGCACTGATTTTCAGATATATAATATTTCATTTGGACCTTTTCAGGAATTTAAATGTCTAGAAACTGTTGTAATTATATGAGGGGATTCAACATATCTTGGGAGTGTCACATACTGATGGCATCTGCTTAACGATTTGTCTGACTTTTCATGTTGCCCTGTTAGAAATGGCATATGGCATATACATTCAAGGATTTGGATCATGGGTTATTCCTTAGGAGTTGTGATGTTCAAATCTTGATGCCTATATTGATGTGTTCATTTCCATGAATTTGCAGATTCTTTGAAATTCACTTATGCATTACCAATTGCACTTGCTGTTGTATTTGTTGTGATTACGGCTGGCATTGCGATTGTAAATTTGTTCAGTGGCACCATCAAAGCACCAAGATTGTTACCAGGTATTGTGGATTTTACTTCGTTCTTGAAGCTTTTCATTGTGGTACCAGTTATTGTGACTACTTATATCTGTCATTAAAATTGTATGGATTATTTTTCTCCATCTCTGGTCCTGTAGTGTAGTATCTTAGAGTTCATTAGTTGAATTTTCATTTAAAATTATGTTGTAATGAATTGTGATGTCTTTGTGCCATGCAGTTCATTCCATATACAATGAGCTTGAGGACCCTTCAGAAATGTAGCCCATTGTTCGCACATCATTGGCATTGTTCTCAATTGTATACATAAGTACAAGCTTTTTTGGCTTTCTTCTATTTGGAGACCAGACCATGGATGATGTCCTAGCCAATTTTGACACCAACTTGGGAGTTCCCTACAGTTTTGTGCTGAATCACATTGTTCGTGTGACCTATGTTATACATCTGATGCTTGTCTTTCCTCTCATTGTTTTTTCCCTGAGACTTAATCTTGATGGGCTTGTCTTTCCAGCAAAAAAGCATCTTGTTTTGGATAATAAGAGGTTCATTTTGATCACTATTGGGTTAATTGGAATCATTTTCCTTGGGGCGATATTCATACCAAGTATCTGGGATGCATTTCAATTCACAGGGGCCACAACAGCAGTTTGTATTGGGTTCATCTTCCCAGCTTCCATTGCTCTCAGGTAGAAAAAAAAGTTGTTTTTCATTTCTGGTTTTGTCTTTCAGCTTGCTTGTATGTAACTTCTAACCTCAATTATTTTTTATTTGTAGAGACACCCATGGAATCTCAACCAGGAAGGACATATTTATTGCATTGTTCATGATTTTTCTGGCAGTAGTTTCAAGTTCAATTGCTATAGCGAGTGACATTAATTCTTTGTTCAACAAAAAGGAGGAAGGCCCTCCACGATCTTGAGAATGATTTTTTATGAGGAGAAGGTGGTGCACATACATATAAAGATTATTTGGAATAGAACCAAGAAAATAACGTTGATTTGGGAATTTGCTTGTAGAATTGTGAAGAGTGGATAAACTTTTGTAAAGCCGTGTATCATCCTACCATGGTCACTCGGCCTTCTAGTTAAAGGTACTACTGTATTTGTAGTTGTAAACATTGAAAAGGAATATATTTGATCTCGCATCAATGATTGAGCGATTCAACTAATCATCCATGAATAGTTGAGAGCCTGTTAAGCAAAAGATTGAAGGCCTGGTTTCTGTCAATAATACTCAACCTCACATAAGTTTTAGGTGCACCAAAATGCATCCCACTGTGTGTGATGATTTCATTTCTCTTCAATAACTTCTCACAATCTTCATCCTCCTTTCCTTCACATTTTAGCCCTGCAAAAGCTACATTGATACAGACGGCTGTAGTAAGAGTAATTAGTCCATTTTGCCAGGTATTTTCATTTCAACGATTTAAAGTAGAGACATCAACTCAGTTCCACCATTCATTGATGTCTCTACCTCAACAAATAGATAGACCCATTTGAAATATACATACCTTACATGACATGCATAAGTACCAGTCAAACTCCAATCCATTGAGTACACACATGCACACAAAAACAAGCATACATATACAGACCCAGAGAAACAGAGTACAAGGTCTGCCAACATTCAAGTTACAAGTGAGAAAGAAGAGGTAGCACAACAAATTTCATATAATTGTAAAAGAATCAACATTACTTACCCAATCCGACTTCCTACATGACCTGTACTTTTAGATACCATGAACAACATAAGATCTTGATCTGTAGGAGTAGTGATAGAGGTGTAATGTGGCCAGTGATAAGCTAAATCGCAGAGAAAAGTGGATGTTGGGTTAAAGCAAGCTAGTAATGGAAGAGAATAACAAAACTAAAAAGTTGTGAGGTAAGAGACGAATGAATGTAAAAAAAATTAGAACTAATACAAAACTCACTGACCTGAAAGAAATTCAGTGAAATCTTAGTGGGAATGCCAAGATCCATGGATTAGATCCAATGAAGTCTTTTTATTGAAACAAGGGTTCCAAATAAATTCAAAATTGAAATAGGGAGACTAAGGAGAGAGTGCCAATCTAGATCTAGGTGGGAAGGTATACTCCAAATGAAGAAAATATGAACTTCATTTAAAAAAAACTAGTGACTGATCCAATTAGCTTAGAAATAAATAAAATTTAATGAAGAAACAAGTCTAAACAAACACTCTAATAAAAAAATGATGTATTTCTAATCCTCTCAACAAACGAACCTAGTTGACAAATGCAACAACCTGACAAGAAATTAAAGCAAAAACAAATGATAATTAGAGAATACAATAACATTAAGGGAAAATGACTTACTTTGTTGCAGTGGCCAAGTTTGGGTTTAAATATTTTTATCTCAAGTAAGTAACAGAGATTATTTCTCCAAGAAACATTATGGTTTCATTTACAACAAAACGAGGTTGGTGAAGAAATGTATTATTTACCAATAAACGAGAAACGTGTACAAAATAACATCATTGGTAACTTAACAACCAGGTCGGTGCAAATGAAATTATATTGAGATCCAGGTTTGATATCCAGCACTCATATCACCTCATTTTTGGTGAGTTTTGTTTTTCCACGAGTCAAAAGTTCCACTCTTTTTTATTGTTTATTTGAGAAGAGATAATCAGCCAAAAATCCAAAAATAAACTCCACAGGCGAAGTTCACTTCCAATAAACAGAACTCTGACTTCCGTCATAATTCAAACTAGATTTAAGGCCCAATTTACTCAGGAAAATAGGGCAGTTTGAATACTATTTATACTGAGCTCAACACACTTTTCCTTGACTTATAACTACCCACTGAACTATTTAAATATATAGAGGTGCCTTGTGTGTGGTAAGAAATATGAAGAAACATGACATTGGATTGTCTAGAAAAGATATATAAGGAAATCTAGGAAGAAACATGACATCGGATTTGTCTAAAGAAGATATGTTCGGCACTTATTTAAGACTGAAGAGGTGGCTTGTCTGTAGGGAAATCTGATTAGCTTCAAAGCATTGTGATCAGACTGGATCTTATTAGCATCCACAGTTTTAAAGTTTGAAAGTCTGAATTGGTTAATATGTAGACATGCATGGCTTAATTTCAGACAAGCATATGACGATTCACAAGATTTAGAGAGATAAAATTCTGAGATTTATGAAAAGCAAACCCATGAAATCATTTGCCAAAGATGTATCCACTAATCAAGAACATCATATTGGAAGGCTTGAAGACGATATTAGAATACAATTTAGCAAAAAAAACATGACATTGATTATATCCATAGAAGATCTGTCCAACAATTTGTGAAGGAACATGAGATTGGATTCGTTTGGAAAAGATGTGTCCAACAATTCAAGCCCTAGGGGAAAAACAAGATAACTAAGATGTTTCAAGAAGACAAAACGCCAGTAGAGAAAGATTTCATCAGACATAGGTTCGAGTCAAGTAGAAAGGAGAGTAGATGTGGTAAACGACATCAACGAATGTGCCCCCACACAATGTAAAAGCCGAAGAATCAACCAAGAGGCAAGAAACGATACCAAGGTAAGTGAACATATTAATTATGCTACTTTGCTATTTGAAGTTAGAATGTAGGCGCTATTTGAATAGAATTTATAGAGTTTTAATACCCTTTTATTTACACACTCTATAGTAGTCCTTTTCTTCTTAGCTATCTGAATTTTGTTATTTATATTTTTATAAGTTGAAGGTTGAGTTTAGGTTGGCCTAGTTTCATGTAAGGTTTAGCTTTATGTTGGATGGAAGAATAATCTATTCAATTGTGTGATGTTGTCATTAAAACTATCTAATGTTCGATCGACTCTGGATGTTCCATAGGAGAGTTTCAATCCTCAACCCTTCACCAAGAAATTTAAACCTAGAGCCTAATAAAGATTAAACCCTACAAACAAACAAAAATAATTTTCACATTTAAATATGTCCTGTGCTTTAAATTCACATAAACATGGTGAAGTTTTCCTTCTATCTGTATATTTTTCAACATCACTTGATAGTCATGTAATGCTAGGGAAAATAGAAAACCATTAATCAACATTAGAAAACCATTAATCAACATTTGTAAAAGTCAGCCTGCAATAAAAGAATAGGGTGGTTCCATGAAGATAATGAATGAGGGAACTAAACAATTGTCTAGACAAGTCAGTGCAGCTTGACAAAATGACTCTCCCTGCCCTTGAATGTGGCAGAAGATTGTATATTTTTCAACATCATTTGGGAATTTGCTTGTAGAATTGTGAACAGTGGATAAACTTTTGTAAAGCCGTGTATCATCCTGCCATGGTCGCTCGGCCTTCTAGTTAAAGATACTACTGTATTTGTAGTTGTAAACATTGAAAAGGAATATAGTTGATCTCGCATCAATGATGGAGCTATTCAACTAATCATCCATGAATAGTTGAGAGCCTGTCAAGCAGAAGATTGAAGGTCTGGTTTCTGTCAATAATACTCAACCTCACATAAGTTTGAGGTGCACCAAAATGCATCCCGCTGTGTGTGATGATTCCATTCCTCTTCAATAACTTCTCACAATCTTCATCCTCCTTTCGTTCACATTTTAGCCCTGCAAAAGTTGCATTGATATAGACGACTAGAGTAAGAGTAATTAGTCCATTTTGCCAAGTATTTTCATTTCAACCATTTAAAGTAGAGACATCAACTCAGTTCCACCATTCATTGATGTCTCTACTTCAACGAACAGATAGACCCATTTGAAATATACATACCTTACATGACATGCATAAGTACCAGTCAAACTCCAAGCCATTGAGTACACACATGCACACAAAAACAAGCATACACATACAGACCCTGAGAAACAGAGTACAAGGTCAGCCAACATTCAAGTTACAAGTGAAAAAAATAAGGTAGCACAACAAATTGCATATAATTGTAAAACCAACAATATACTAAATTACGAAGTCCGGGAAGAATGCTAGTAAAGAGTAGATTTGGAATTACAAGTAAATACATGTCTGTCTCAGTTAGTCTTATATGTGATAAACATAATAATTAGAGTCTGCAGTACTATTACTCCAATCATGCCACCCAAAAATACCTCTATACTCACTAGGAATGGGCATTGCCTGCGAGGTCGGCATCAATCCCATAGAATCACTATACAACCCAAACAATTCTACGTAGAGAGGAAGCAGTTTGGGGATGGGACTCTTCAAAACATGAACAAGAAGGCCTAAATCCTAGCAGCTCGACTAGAATACATTTCTCTTTGCCTCCTAAAGTCGTAAATGAAGGTTTCCCAGCACCCTGTAATGATACAATTCTCTCACATACACAAAATCTAGTATCAGAATGCAGTTTAGGATATCAAATGGAACATTTTGGCAGTACGGAACATTCCCCAAAAAACTCTAATTTACTTGAATGAAAACAAGAGCACAAAATTCAGTTTTCTCAAATGAGAACATACATAAATGGTCAACATTGGCTGGCAAGGTTAGTGAAAACATATGGAATGTCTACTAAGTGGTTCCAGTTAATGGGGCATTGATTTCAGTGTTCAATATATTTTTATTCTTTATCAAAGTATTTTTTTGCTCTATTTGCTTTCGTCAATTTATGCCTTATGGCGTTTCCTTTGCAACATCTGGTGCGAATACTAGTTATAAGATGTTTTGGACAATGAGAGCTACAACCACCTAGGCATTCACTAAGACTTAGTGAAACTTCGAAGATATAACACATACCCTATATATATTTTTTTAAGAGAAATTCAAATAATTATATAGAAGTGTGTATTAGGTTGGAAGCACTCCAACATCCAAATGAAAAACGTGGGGATATTCTTTCGAACCCCATTATGGAGGAATGTTACCAACTTCACTGTGCACATCTTATGCACCTTGAACATGAAAATCTAATTGGCCAGGCCGAGATGGGAGTTCAGGCCCAACCTACATCTAGTAAATAGTCTCTTAAAAGAATCATTTCTATTTTGTAATGTTTATGAACGAAGGATATTGGTCATAGCCGCTTAGTAAATTGTCCACAAACACTATGGAGTTCTCTCTTTTTTAAACACCTTAAATTTGTAGATGACGTTTTATTAATATTTATAGTAAATAAAAGAATAATTAACTTCCATTTAACAATCACCTAGCAACTATATAACTGTATATAAATATAACTCATCTTTTAACAAAAAAAAAAAAACAAACCATAGATTTATAATTTATTTGTATAAAACAAAGTTATAAATAAAATTTATAAATAAATACAACCAAATATATTTTACACACATAAATTTTATATACTTATCTCAGATAATATCCATTAATTATTAACACTTAAAATAGAATTATAAATTCCGTTAAAAACGAAAATTTCCCCGTGTTTTAAGTAATCCAGCAAAAAGTAAATCACGGTAGTCTATTTTAAGAGACCATTTGAGCCGATTGGATTGCCTCATCAATAATGTCTGCCGCACCGTATTGGTAAGAAAACTCCATATCCAAAAAGTTTCAGGGATGAAGTTGGCACCACAACAGCGTTCTCATTTTCACCCTCGCTTATGTGACGACAAATCAAGTTTCCTAACCTTATATATATCAATATAATTCCATAAAAATATAGCAAAAAAGAAATTGCAGAGTGAAATGTGGATAGCGTTTATGAATGAAGTGTCTGGCGGAGACACAGTGAAAAGAATGAACGGGTCAAATAGATTTGTCTAGCAAGTTTGGTTTATTGAAAGTTGCTGATAAGTTAGATATTAAATTGGTGTTGTTTGTGATGAAAATATATATATTTATTTTTTTCCCGTTTTGAAAAGTGTAATTTTCAAAATATATACTCACTCACCCTATATATAAACTTCACTTACATCGTCAATCGTCAATATTAACTAATCGTATTAATCACGAAACTAGTCATCCAACCTCAACACGTCATAATTACCTGTAACATCATCATCCGAAATTGTAATGTTTTCATTAGTGATTTAAATTAAAATATTTCAAATTTCGCTCTAAAATATTTAAAATATTTTAGAATATTTCGTTATTTTAAAATATTTTAAAATATTTCGTTATTTTAAAATATTTGAAATTAAATCATTTTAATATTTTAAAGTCTAAAATCATTTGTTAGCTAACTCGATATAATTTTTTTAGGTGAATTTGTCCATACAAATAATTTCATTGAAAAAAAAATTATACAATTATAAATATTTATGTTTAATAAATATTTAGCATTGAAATAATAAATTACTTCAGCATAAATATTTAAGGTTGGAAATAGTAAATTACTCGAATACCACATAAATACTTAGTGTTAGAAATAGTAAATTACTCCAGTATTAGAGTTAGAATATCTAAGTCTAATTTAACGTTAAAAAAATTTAGGCAATTACAAAAAATTTAGACAATTACAAAAATTCATGCTTAATAAAATTCATACTTAATACGCGTGTCTATATCGACCCCGCCAGCCCCATCGGACTATAAGCCGATATTTTTAATTTCTGCGCGACCGCGATTGAACCCAACCAAATATGCTTCGCGATTGAACCCCAACTAGGTATAACCAAATATTCGCGATTGAACCCTAACCGGGTTCGCGATTGAAGCCCAACCCGGGTTCAACCAAATATTCGCGATTGAACCCCAACTGGGTTCAACCAAATATACTTCGTCTGAGTTCATTCATCACCATGTCTTTGATCCCTCGGTTGGAAAGGTCTGCGAGTTGGATGCACATGGTCGATACGAGGAAGTACAGCCATAGTTGGATGCACAAGGTCGATGCGAGCAGGTTCAACCACAGGGTCTAGTGAGGTTCAACCCTAGGCAGGATGCGCTCAGGAGGGGAATCCCTGAGCAGAAAGTCCTTGCCAGCGAACCCGTGGCAAAAATCTGTGGGCTCTAAACTGAAAAACCGAGCCCGTAAAGCAGAAACCCTAAGGGTTTTCATCGCTCAAACCACCCGTCGACGGCGAAGAAAAACCTGATAAGCGACGGGTAAGTCGTCAGCAGTTCAGGGTAGGTCGCCAGCGGTGCATAAATCTGCAGAGTTGCACCGCTTGTTTCGTAGTTGGTCTCCAAGAAAAAAATAGCACACATGCAAAAAATAGACATGGGTGTGGTGGCTACAAACCAACATTTACCTGTTTGCATGGAGTCACACAGTCCGCGTCGCGACAGCCGAGTTTCTGTGGTGGTAGCAGTAGAAGACTATTTTCCTGTTTGTGTGCGGATGGAGCAGTGGAGGAATAGTGGTCGCAGGAAGCAAAAACATAGCGGAAGCGTTATGTGCGAGGTTGCTCCTGTCTGCGGGAGCGGGGCAAAAAACCCCATTGCTGTCATCGAAACCCCATTCCCCGAGTGGACGAAGCAGAGATGAATCGTTTGGCTGCATGCAAGGAAAACGCGCCCAGCGGTTGGAGGGTTTGCTCTGGTCAGCTGGGCAAAGGTTGTGAATGCCGGAAGGCGGTGGGGAGTTTGGGGGTTGTGGGTATGTGAACCACCGAAGGGCAGCAGGCACCGTTTGATGAGGGGCAGGATACATGGACGGTCAATGCGGAGGCAGGGGCAGGTGCAAAGATGGACATCGGCCACACATGCTTCGAGAAACTTCAGAGGGTGGAGCATGGTTTCACTTTCCATGGCAGTTTGAAAGATTGTGGAAGGAATATGAACCCGAGTTAGTAATTTGATTTGCCGACCATAGGAAGTTTAGACCTGCATGCCTGGTTTTTGAAATGATATTTGCCCATTGTGGGATCTTCCATTTATTAATAGTGCATGCTATCGACTATTGTTAATTTTATTGTTTTGCGTGTTTAACCACGATGGAATTTGTCGTGGCGTTCATTGACATAACGCAAGAATGATAGGTATAGCGTCCACGTAAGTTAGAAAACATCGAATTATTTCTCTCTTCAGAAAAGGGCGTCATGATAATCTGCAACGTGTCCCTTTTTTATTTGATTAAGGTAAACCACGTAGAAATTTATATAAAATGCAAATTCGGAATTATCACATTCACTAGGGTATAAGGTTATAGTTTGAAAAATTAAAATAATTTGAAATGTGGGGACATATATGACAAGGTTTCTCATAATAAGGAAAGAAATTTGAAAAAACGAGGCCATATATGACCAGCGCAAGGCCTTTGAAATTAAAGTAAATTACGAATAGGATATGTTTGATATTATAAATTAATTTGTTGGATTTTTTAATATCTAAATATATATATCTAATTCTCTTGTGTGTTAAATTATTGTAAACTTAAGTTCAGTTAAAGCGAGGTTTGATATCGACTTTTGTGTGCTAAATTATTGTAAATCTAAGGTCAGAAAAGTTATGTGTGATACTTTCTTTTGTGGGTTAAACTATTCTAAACATAGACTGAGGAAAGCTAGGTCCGATATGTACATGAAAAGCAAATGTGTTATAAAAATTAATAAAATAAATCACGTGGAGGGTGGAGCACCAAAAGAGAGGAGATTCTTGCGAAATCTCATTGAGGAATGGGATAGAGATGAATCATTCATGATAAAGCTTCTAGATGTGATTCTAGATAAGCTTGGATGGATTGGAGATCCATTGGAGGGATGGGAGATAAAGGTACATCAAACATAAAAGCTTTGCGGCAGATAAAGGCAAGCTTTTATGAGGAAAAGGCTTGTGGGACATAAAGACGAGCTTTTATGCAAAAGACCTAGGTAAATGGAAAAATCCATAAAAGTGGGATGGCGTGAATGGAAACTAAATCATGAAAGCGGGTAATAAATACCTAATGCATTGATCAATTGAGGACAATTGATCCTTGGCAAGAACCTCGGCTCGAGGGGAATCAGAGGTGATTCATGGTTGGGTGGTGGTGCTCTCCTCTCCAACTGTGTTTTTAGTTGGATGCACATACGTGGTATGTTTTGTATGTCGGTATCTTACCCTTTATATCCTTACTATTTGTTTCATTTATATAGATGTTGTGTTATATGTTGGTATGCAAAGAATTGGAGTTTATGCATATGACGTTTATGGCTTTTTAATATAGTATATTGAATTGGATAGGATAGTGGATATCTGTTACTTCTAACTTATGTGCTATCTCGATCATGATTTCTATATTCGTATTACATAAGTTATGTTCGTAGTGCTATATGTAATTATGTCAATGGTTTCAACCTTACGTATGTTATGCTATTACATACAAAAGTAGAGTCAATGGGATACATCTACTTACACTAACGTGTTTATGGTATGTTCATAGCTATTGAATCTAAACCTACTCACCATTTTAATTTAATATAGCATGCTCTAATGTTAGGCGATTCTGGTGCATGGTTAAATCAACTACATCAGAACTAAGTTATTACATGTTGTTGGTGGAAACTACTTAAAAAATGTTGTGGGTTATTACATATTAGGTCTATTTTCCTTCCACCAACTTATACCATTATGCTTAAAGAGGATGGTTGAATAAATTAATGATAATGATTTCATTGAGACCATGAGGCATGCAGATGAGTTTTCCTGATAATGCCTCTAATTATGGTTCAGCTCAGCAACGTCATGTTGGTCATAAGGAATCTAAGAATATGTCGATAAGTATAGTTGCAAAAGAAATAAATGGTCATGAAATTTTAAAGGAACATATCACTTGTGTTGAGGGGAAAATCCTTACCGAAAATGAAGTAGAAAAAATAAATTCTAGAGCCTAGGGGTAGGTTTCCCATGTAGGCTCACGAGGTTCATTACAAATGGTATCAGAGCAGTCAAGTTCAACAAATATGCCTCCATAAAGTATGGACAAGTTTAACCTTAATTTGGCCTCACTACCACAACCTCTACAAAAGTGTCCTGATCTAAGTGTTAAATCTAGATTCTTTAACATGGAATCTAAATATTAAAAATGTTTAGATAAAAAATTGGGAAATACATATGCACAGTTCTTGTTGTATGCATCCTGAAGCACAAATAATTATGTTTGTCATAATACAATTTTGTTAGGAAGGGACAACCTATATATCGATATTGAAATGCGAAAAAGGTTTATTGGGAAAATATTAACATATGCATGACAATTCGGCCTTTTGTAAGTGCTTTGATATCATCTAAAATGGTTATATGTGGTTTATAAAATATATATAACGTACATATATATACAATGGTACAAATCATTTAAATTTAGATATCATAAGCACCTCAGTCGTAGTATAAAGAAAGCAAGCAATATATATTGAGGCAGAGTCGTAGTAGTCCATACACCATTCATCAAAACCGTTAACCATCCCAAAAAATTTCCTCAAGGTGGAATATCAGCAAGGAAGATGAGTGTTAGAGAGATTTCAAAAGCATGTTTAGGCATCAAACACCACGATTTCCTTCTCGATCAAGTTCCACTTTCTATGAACTTCCTCATCACTCAAACACGCTCCTTGTAAGGACTGGAGATTCATCCCAGTATAAACTTGGGTGTCTTTTCCAGCTCCTCCTAAAAGTCCTATTTACTGGGCTATGTACCAATCTCATGATGGAGATCCTCAAAATTTCTGGTCGAGGCAAATTTCATGTTCCTACGAGAGTAGAGGAGTGTCCCATAAGATTTTAGCAATCATAAAATAAGGGACTACGATCATCAATGGAAAGAAATCATCAACTCTAATAAGGAAGTTGTAAATTACAACACAAAAACTCAGCTGTTACAGTTTCGACTGCAGTGCAGGTCATTACTTGTGAATAGGAGTTACCACAAGCATGGAAAGGATAAAAAAAAAAGGAGCAGATCATCTCATTCGAGACGTTATCATCATAAAATATTTCCATACGATGTGTCAAAAAGGAGGTACGATGTAAAGCACCACACGAGATCGGATGACTGCAAGTTTCCTTGTGTATGATTTCTTGATGAGACGGGAAAAATGAAACTGTGATTGTAAGATAGGAAAAGCTTGAATGACATCCCAACAACAGTGCCGATAAAAAGCCAAAATATAGATGCATTATCCACAATCATGCGTGGGTTCAGGAGGATGTGCATTAGAATGGTTTTTTAAAAATTACAACTAAAGAAATTGATAAAAGCACAATAAGCTTCATTATGTTTCACAGAAGTGTTGGGTCACTTGTTGCACCATAGACCGTGGATTGTGTGTAGACAACAACACAAAATCCTGGCTACTGATGTTTCCCTCTCCTGGTAAATTTTTCTTTCACATGCAAGTTGGAAGCATGCATGATTGCAATGAAGCCAATAATATTGTTCCCCCTAAGGATTAAGGAAAAGCCAATATCTTGGGTTGTTTTCCTTGTATTGATTGTCTGCCGAATCGGGAAAAGTAGTAGATGGTTGTTTAGGTTGTTTCCAAACTTTTAACCATTGTTTCTCTCCACAAGAAGGCAATTTGTGTGCATACAACAGAGGAGTCACGCCAGTGTTTCTCTCCTTAGAATGGATATGGTGGCTGGGGAAAGAATGAATCGGAGTATGAAACCATAGATATAAGACTTCAGTGTTGAGAAGTTCTCTCCGTATCTCCTTTGCAACTATTACATTAACAATGAATAACATTCTTTCTAAACAATATGACTCTATCGTTGAGTGGAGGGACGTATCTTTTGGAGAATTATGTGGTTCATTTGTTATTATAAATGTGTATCATCATTGTTCAAATATCAAAACTCCAGCATAAATTCTGACAATATTCATCTTCAACATATATTGTGAGATTTCATTTTCTCCAACCATTAATAGGTGACTTCCGAAGATTTATCGAAGCCAACAATATAATGAGTGACACATGGTGCAAGGACATTTCCAGCGATGGAAGAAGGTGGGATATACCCAACCTTATCCATGGCTTGGAAGCATATGGGGATTCGGAACCCTTGATCCCAAAAAGCCACCCATATGACTTTGAACATAGAAACATCATCCCCGAGCATGCTGATAAAAGCAGTCGGCAAAGAAATTTAAAGTATTATTATCTAACTACCATCAGCCATACCAACAGGAAGGCAATGACTTTTACTTTGAGATTAGGAGAAAGATGTGATAAGCCAGAAGATTTTGGGCAAAAACAAAGGGAATGCTTTTTCCTTCTTAATTACTACGTTATTGGTTGTTTCCTTCATCAAATATGAATGCTAAATCGGCCAATTAGATGGAGGGTTGCCTATAAAAGTTAGTAGTATGAGACAATGGATATTATTGAATAGGATTGAATCGACGACGCTGACAAAAATTCACTAGGGTGTGGTGAGATCATGAGATCCGAACGAGTCTGGATGGTTACAAGATTTGAGTGATGAAGGTAGGATCTTTGTTAATAAATGACGACTCTACGTAAGGTAAGACATTTCTGCGTATATTCAAAATTGCTTTGAACAAACTCATTGAGAAATTGTGTATAGAGTTGTTGAACCATTGTTATCCCTTGCCTCCACATCTGCACCCCTTTGCTTCGGCCATTATTTGTTTTATGAAACATATCTGCAGTATTTAACCACAATGTTTTGACAGTTGGAACTAATCCGATACGTGCAACGGAGTGCTCCCATCACCATGTTGTGAGTTATTTTGGGGAATTTGCATCAGCATCTTAGATATAAATCCTAGCAAAATGGTTTCTGTACGGGTTGTATATTTGTCAAATAGTCAGCGCTAGCCCGCAAAAAGGCCCGTTCAGATTACAAATGCTTATGTCCAGAAGATCGAGAATGTTAAGTCTCCAACAGAATTGGAGAGGGGAAAGAGGTAATTGAATAGAGGAGTATGTGCATGTTTTACGACCATCTGTGGCACTACTTTAAATTATTATGTATTATATACCATTTGAATTATCATATGTAGTATATATAATTATGTCCAAGATGGTGTAAAGGTATTGGCTAATAGAACAACACAATACAATAGTACCATGAAAATATATAGGAGTAAAAGTTGTGTAAACCGGTTAAAATTATGACCAATTACTAAGACACCATTCTGTTGATTATTTAAAACAGTTCATTCTCTTTGATTATATATGAAGCTATGGTAATCATGGATTAATTATTGTAGTAATATTGGAATTAATGACCTTGAAATGGTGTTGAGATCCCTATAGTTTGGAATCACATGGATGGTTTGATTCGATGTGACATAACATGTTGTTGTTATGGGTGATCTATGATTGATATGCCACACTTGCATTTGGTTTACCTCCTCTACCTGCAAACATTCCACCATTTCGGCATTGCAACGTGTTCTCGTTGCTTACACAGGTGTTATTTTTGAATATTGGTGGAGGGCACCATTTTTTTTTCTGTCCGCCTGAAACCATGTACACATTAAACTTATAAATATCTACCAGGGATTAAAAAAAAAAATTCTTTATAAGCAAGGATGAAACTTAACACCAGATCATACAGATTTTAATAAGTTCAATTATTTGTGATAAAACAATAAAACAAAAAGAAGAAGAATTCCTTGTTCTCTATGTTGTTCTATAAATTTCTTATTATGTTGTAACAATGTTATGATCACAGTTTTATTAATTATACGGTTGTATAACTATTGTTGAACAACCTTGTGATTGTTTAATTGTATATCACAGTTGTTGAGGTACGTGCAACATAAATTGAAACTTTTTGGCAAACTTGGAAAACCTACATGGAAAAAAAAAATAGTTTGCATGAGATTATGATAATAAATGCTCATTTGGAATTGCATAGAAGAGTTAAACCCTATATATAATGGTTTCCGTTATATGAGGAGAAGAAAAAAAAATATTCTCCTTTCCTGTAATTCCAGTTTATTGTCTTGGGCTGATTTTTTATGAAATTCTCCAAATTTGTCTCGAGCATGTAGAGATTATTATTTCGGAAATGAAGGTAAAAAACCTATATACATATGATAATAACTAGATGTACAAAAGAAAAGAAAAAGCTCGAGTAAAATTGATATTATGCTTTAAATGAATAATGAGGAGGGATTAGAAAGGTTTTGGTTAAACCTCTAACACAAATTCTACCCAAAACATGACATCCATAAGAGGTACTAGTTGATGAGACATGTGGAAAACTATTGGAAAGAAATAAAATTGATTATTCCAATAGGTAAAAATTTAAATAGGGATTAGTGAATAAGGACAAATCATGAATGGTACAATTACTATAGAGATGCATGGTTAAATAAAATCCTTACTACTTGAAAGTAGGATTATGTAATAGCGAAAGTCCATGGTTGTATCATTATGTTATGATGCATATACCCATGCATTGTCATGAATTATTTTGTATGTGGTACCATAGTCTGGCTGAGTAGTCATTCAAATACACATGTTTTGAAGAGAATCATGCTTAATATCCATGCATAGTAATGAGTCATATGAATCTTCCATGCAAGCACTTCCTGATGAATTCTTGTATTGGTCCTGAATTCGTTAATCAACCTTATGATCTCTTACATGTTGAAAGAGAGTGGAAGTCATGATACAACAACCATGAAGCTGATTAGGCACCCTAATGTCTATTAAGGGGGAGTATGTTCTGCAGAAGGAAAGAATGTGGTGGACCTAATGATTTTATTAGTAATGTAGTGTAAAGTTATTTTTGTGGTTTATTGCTTGGATATTGGCCATAGTTGTGTTGTGCAAGGATTGATGGTTGGTAGAATCAATATTAATGTTGCTAAATTTGGGGTAAGATCAATAACAAGTAATGCATATGGAAGGAAAATATGATTACTTATGTAGCACACTTACATATGTTGCCTTCATCACACTTTCTCATAAAATTAGACCATGATAAACCAGAAAATAAATTACCATGCTTATTAGAGAATAGGTTTTGGTCAAATATTAAACTATGGTCATCAGGTTATAAAAACAAATTATGAATGGTATAATTATCCCACCTAAATAAGGAAGAAAAAGTTAAACCTTGGTAAGGTAACAGGTTCTTAAGTAAAAATCCAAAGGGAAATTATATACCTCATGAGAGTTTGGGTGGGAAATAAGAGGGTTCCACCCTAAGTATTATACCATTGTAAAGGGTTCCATGAAATACTATTGAGATTATGAGGATATGCTATAGTATAAGACTGTGTAATTGTACAAATTGTCTTTCAATTTAATCCTTGAATTATGCATCTATACACAATACATTTAGAATGTGATTTGTGCTTTGGTTGGAAGAATGTGTGATTAAGGGAACCTAACTTAAATAGGTTATTATATACCATGACATATGCATTTTTCATTGGATATGCATAGTGGGACTTATAAGTATCCTTGAGTATAACAATACAAAAAAAATGGTAATTAATAAGAAGCACAAATTGTATGTTATGGATCACTGGGTCAATTAAATGGTATCCAACAATCTATTTAAATAGACTGATGTCATAAAAATTTAAATACATACCTAGTACCAAGCAATTTTGTGAGGTTCCTTTGTTGGATTGCATTAATAATGTGTCTGAACAACGTAAGAAATGTTGCGTGATCCATCCAGGAATTCATAAAAAGAATAAATGATATTTTAGTCAAGGGGGATTTAACGTTAAAGAGGAGAAGCTAACATATAAATACCTGGCGATCATAAGTACCTACAGCTAAAAGGGTGCAGGATTGAAAGTACTAACACTTTCGTGCATAACTAATGAAGGGGAAATGAGATTTTATATACCCTAAATTATGCATGATCAACAAGTTGTTGAAGCATAAAAAGGGCAATAGTAAATTATTAAGAATGAAGTATGATATGAGAATTATTAAACTTACAAAAAAAGGCCTATGATTTAATAGTCTGCTTAGAATATGAAGCATGAGGTATGATTATGATGAACATGCATGAACACAATACTATGCTATTGATATTGTGTTACAACCACATAAAATCTAGAATTGATTTACACTTTACATAAAACTTTCTTAATTACATAGATGAAGCATGATCATAAAAATTCCTTGTAAACTGTTATGAAACTAGCTCAAGAAAAAGATAGAAAAGATAGATCAATGCCTTAGAATTCAGCCTCTTCGAGGGGGCAACCTCCTTTACATTACATAAATGAACAATTCTTGGATGATACAAATGAAAAGACCTCCTTTCTATATATAGGAGTCTAAGGGGTCATAACATAATCAAAGCCGACAAAACAATAATAATGTAAGGGCACAATAATAACAATAGTGGGCTTCTTTGGGGCACAATAGTAACAATATGGGCACTACATGGGTACATCAATATAATAAGTGGGTTGTACTAATAACAATAAGGGGTTACACTAGTAGTATAGGGGCCTAACATGCCCCTCTCCTTCAGAAAGCATTGTCCTCAACGCTTGAGTAGTTCTTGATGCTTCTATATAAAATTCTTGTCCTCCCATGTGGAATCTTCAGTGGGTAAGTTCTTCCACTTGATGAGATACTCTGAAATTGATCAATTTCTTAGCTGTTGGGTTCTTTTTTTTGTGACTGCTCCAGGTTCCAATATGATTTTTCCTTCCTCTTCAATTTCTGGCAATATTGTTTGAATTGGGATCTTTTGTAACTTTTGAATAAGTGGCCATACTTCTTCATCCTTCTTCCATTCATCCCTTGCTTCGTTTATCCAATCTGGTTGGATAATAGAAATAGCACAAAACAATGTTTCCACATCCTCATCCTTTCTTGAGAGTGCATATGTAACAAAATTTTGCTTCCCTTTTCTATAGATGATGTCAAACTCATAACCCAATATATTTGCGACCCATTTCTTCTGTTATTCTATAGATAATATTTGTTCTAAAAAGTATTTAAGACTATCATGATCCATTTTTACCTTGAGGTGTCTTCCCATTGGGTAAGGTCTCCATTTCTTAAGTGCATGTAGTATTGCCAACATTTCCTTCTCATAAATAGCTTGCTTCATATGTAGCCGTAAAATTACCCAATCACCTACATCAAAACATTTTTGACTGCGATGTTGATGATCTTTCACTTCTTGAACTTTTTTCTTCTTGATATGTCCTTCTAGCTTTAGGTTTTGAGGAGTGGTAATTTCTTCCAATGCTTTACAAGATATGGTTGGATACATTTCTTGATGCTCGATGTGATCTTTCACTTCTTGAACATTTTTCTTCATGATATGTCCTTCTATATTGATAATTTTAGGAGTGGTAATTCTGGCCAATGCATTACAAGATATGGTTGGATTCATTTCTTCTTTCTCGATGTGATATTTCACTTCTTGAACATTTTTCTTCTTGATATGTCCTTCTTTCTTAGGAGTTTGAGGAGTGGTAATTCTTTCCAATGCTTTACAAGATATGGTTAGATTCATTTCTTCTTCTTTGGGGTTGGTTCCTAGTGTATATACTCTTCATTTGATGTTTCTTTATCCTTTTCTTCCTCCTCTTCATAATCTATGTAAAATAATTTCTTCTCAACACACTTATGACCTTTAGTGCATTTGTTATCACAATTGTAACAAATCCCTTTATCTCTTTTTTCTTCCAATTGTTGTGGTGTCACCCTTGTAGGTTGTGGAAGGTTAGGAGAAGAAAAACTTCCATAATCATATTCGTGAGTGGTTGGATTCCTTCTTTCCATAATTTTGCATTCAATTTTTCTTGCCCACTTGAATGCCTTCTCCAATGAATCAGTTTCCCAAAGACGAAGCTGATGTTGAATGTTATCCTTTAAAGTACCTATGAAGGCATCAATCCTTTGCTTCTCTCGAATATCATTTACCCTTATATTCAATTTTTGAAAGTCCTCAATGTGTTCTTCCATTGAACAATTTTGTTGGAGATTTATCAATTGGCTAAACAAGGTGTTTCTTTTTGTATCCTCATAATGTGCTATCATTTCCTCCATGAAAATTGACCACGTAACACGTGGTTTATGAGAACAAAGCCCTTTATACCATAAACATTATCTGGTTCTAAATATAAATATGCAATACATACCTTTTGTAACAGTGGTACACCATGTAGATCAAAATATTTCTCCATTTGTAGTATCCAATTTACCGGATCCTTGCCATCAAACTTCCTCATCTTGCTTTTTCTTAATTTTAGGAGCTCAATCTTGAAACAACTGTAACTCTATACTTTCGGATCTTTCAGTTCTGAAATTGTGACTTGTAGTATCCCTCTACGTCCTCTTTCCAATGCCACTAGTCTGATCCAAATTGGATTCTCCAAGAAAGAGTTATGCACAATCTCCCAAGATGACTTGATTATAGACCTTTCCAGAAGAGCGAAATTGTATGAAGTGCCACATGTCACTGTTTCGATCTTTGTCTCTAAAAAATATATAGAGGAAACTACAGTCCATCCTCTTTCTGTACCTTATTATGAAATTTCAATCCAATGCTCAAAGAGAAAGTTATGACGATTTTCCCTAGGTCACCTATTTGGAATGTAATTCAAGAGTTTGCAGAAAGACCAACTTTCGCAGATCATATCTCCACAAATATAGTGCGAAAAGCTCTGAAATTCGTACCCTAGATTCAGCATGATTTCTTCTCAAATGGGTTTGTTTTTTAGTTTTTGAAACATTTCAGAAAAAATGTTATAGCGAAAATTCCACGATGACCTGTTTGGAGCAGTGAAACCCTAGAATGCAAAGCTCTGATACCAAACTTTATGAAACCAGCTCAAGAGAAAGATAGAAACGATAGATCAACGCCTTATAATTAAGCCTCTTTGAGGGGGAAACCTCCTTTACATTACATAAATGAACAATTCTTGGATGATACAAATGAAAAGACCTCCTTTCTATATATAGGAGTCTAAGGGGTCATAACATAATTAGAGCTGACATAACAATAATAATGTAAGGGCACAATAATAACAATAGTGGGCTTCTATGGGGCACGATAGTAACAATATGGGCACTACATGGGTACATCAATATAATAAGTGGGTTGTACTAATAACAATAAGGGGTTACACTAGTAGTATAGGGGGCTAACATAAACTCAGCACAATTAAAGATAAAGGAATGTTTGGCATGATACTAATATGGTAGAAAAATATGTGGATAAAGTTTATGTCATGCAGGTGAAACAATGAGGATGGTATTATGGTTTGTACCACAGATGGACTATGTATAACAATACATATGGGACCATATGACTACATATGCTACAAGGTTGATAAATGATATGTGTATTGGTGTGTATAGCATACCATGTGTTCAGATATGCATAGAGACATTGTATATGTGTCTCGCTAGGGAAATTGACCAAGAGGTTACCCAGAAGAAGGAAAGTAATATTGGTATAAGTAACCATGGTTAATGGAAGTTTGGCATACTTACAATTATAATGAATATATATTGTTATGTGAACTAATATGTTATGACCTTGCAGGAATATTGATGTGGAAAATATGCTAACTGATGTGTTGTATGTAGAGAGACTGCAAGAAGCAGGTGTTTGACAAGAACACAAAGGCTTGGAAGAATTCAATAAGAGAGCATGCATTTTTCAGATAAAATAAATGATAAGCAATAGCTACTTTAGTAATATTAAGTAACAAATTATGATATTATCATACTTAAAATTCTTCATCTATAAATTCTCACAAATGGTTTGAAAATAATGTTACACGTAGCTATGAAAGGAGAGCACTCCTTCAGACCAATGTAGCTATGGAAGAGGAACACTCTTTGTGACCAATGTAGCTGTGGAAGAGGAGCACTCCTTCGGACCGATGTACATTAGAAAAAAAATTGCATCTGATGGTAGAGCCATGAAAGCTGTGGATTTAGAAACCAGCTACCTATGAACAAGGACATGATGCAGTGATACACCAAGGATGTGTACAGTTTGAGGGGGGGAGTATGTAACACCCCTCATGTGCTAAATTATTCTAAACCTAGGCTGAGCTAAATCTAGGTGTGATACCCTCCCTTGTGTGCTAAATTATTGTAAACCTAAGCTGAGGAAAGCTAGGTGTGACACCCTCCTTTGTGGGTTAAACTATTCCTAAGCTAAGATGAGGAAAGCTAGGTGTGATATGTATATGAAAAGAAAATGTGTTATTAAAATTAATAAAGTAGATCACTTGGAGGGTGGAGCACCAAGAGAGAGGAGATTCTTTCCAAATCCCATTGAGGAATGGGATAGAGATGATTCTTTCATGAGAAATCTTCTAGATGTGATTCTAGATAAGTTTGGATGGATTGGAGATCCATTGAATGGATAGGAGATAAAGACCCATTGAGCATAAAATCTTTGCAGGAGATAAAGGCAAGCTTTTATGAGGAAAAGCCTCATGGGAGATAAAGATGATCTATTCTGGAAATGACCTAGGCAAATGGAAAAATTCATAAAAGCTAGATGTTGCCAATGGAAACTAAATCATGAAAGACGGTATTAAATACCCATTGAATTGATCAATTGAGGATAGTTGATCCTTGGTAAGAACCTCGACTCGGGGGGAATCAGAGGTGACACATGGTTGGGTGGTGGTGCTCTTCTCTCCAAGTAAGTTTTTTGTTGGATGCACATCCATGGGATGTTTTGTATGTCGGTATCTTATCATTTATATCCTTATTATTTGTTTCAATTATATAGATGTTGTGTTATATGTTGGTATGGAAAGAATTGCAATTTATGCATATGATGTTTATGGCTTTTTAATGTGTTTCAAGTTAAATTAGTAGAGGAGTATAGTATATTGAATTGGATGGGATAGTGGATATGTATTACTTCTAACTTATGTGCTATCTGGATAATGATTTCTATATTCATATTACATAAGTTATGTCGGTAGTGTTATATATAATTATGTCAATGGTTTCATCCTTACGTATGTTATGCTATTACATCCATAAGTAGAGTCAATGGGATAGATATACTTACACTAACTTGTTTATGGTATGTTCATAGCTATTGAATCTAAACCTAGTCACCATTTTAATTTAATATAGCATGCTCTAAGGTTAGGTGATTCTGGTGCATGGTTAAATTAACTACATTAGAACTAAGTTATTACATGCTGGTGGTGGAAACTACTTAACAAATGTTGTGGGTTATTACATGTTAGGTCTATTTTCCTTCCACCAATTTATATCATTATGCTTAAAGAGGATGGCTGAGTAAAGTAATGATAATGATTTCATTGAGACCATGGGGCATGCAGATCAGTTTAGGTGATAATGCCTCTAATTATGGTTCAACTCAGCAACATCATGTTGGTCATAAGGAATCTAATAATATGTTGATAAGTATAGTTGCAGAAGAAATAAATGGTCATGAAATTTTAAAGGAACATATCACTTGTGTTAAGGGGAAAATCCTTACCGAAAACAAAGTAGAAAATTTAAAATTTTAGAGCCTAGGGGTAGGTTTCCTGGGTAGGCTCAAGAGGTTTGTTACAATATATTTTGTAAAATATATACAAAAAGAAATATTGAAAATTGGAATTCAAATTTTCAAATGTGATTTTCTATTTTGCAATAGAGTTTTTAATTGAAATTTGTAATATGGTAAAGATTTGTAATGAAATATAATTCTTTAAATACATTTTAAATTTGAAATGAAATATTGTTGTTTTATGTTATTTCAAAATATATATTGTTGTTTTCAATTTTTTTTATTTTTTTTTATGTTCTTAAGTTTTTAAATAAGAAATTTAACACTGGTAAGAAGTTAGTAATAAAGATATTATTTAGCAAATGAAGGATATTATGTTACATATGCTAGCAAATGTGGGGATTTTTTTGGGCATCTCTTGATAGATCAAATGTGTGAAATGTAGATTTCAATTAATACACATAAAATAAAACACAAGGGAGGGACCTCGCACTCTGCAACCAGAAACCTAATGGCGGCAAGGTGGTAAAACCCTCGGGGAGGAGTGAAGGATCGACTAGGGTGCAGACATCAGAGTGCTATAACAGAAGAAAAGGCTGACATCTGAGAGACAAAAGGCATGACAGAAGATGTCAGGAGGGGAGAGATCCCCTCCTATCGGGATACTATGACAGGAGACGGTCAGAACAGTCAGGCGACAAAGGAGAAACAGAGCACTGGACCGGTGTTGGGAGCAACTTGGCAGGCCAGCTGAAGGGGAAGATGCCTGCCATGTGTAGAGGAGAGACCCAGGTTCGTGATTCCATCGAATAAACTGGAAGGGTACAAAAGTTATATGAAGGATCATGCCCTTATCTGCAAGTTCATGGGCGTTTGGCCATTAGAAAGAGAACTTACCAAGTGGATTCAGCACAAATGGAAGTGCCAAGGCCACATTGAGCTCAAGCTGGGAGCGAAGCGTTTCTTTATGGTAATCTTCTCAAACCTAAAAGATAAGGAAAAAGTTTTTGAAAATGGCCCCTATTTCTATTATAATGTTGGTCTGTTTATGCGTTATTGGGAGGAATGCTACAACCCTGATAAGGAAAAATTTCTAGCAGCGCCAGTCTGGGTTCGACTATTCGGGCTTCCTATAGATATTGGAGGGGATAGGAAACTCAATAGGAAGTTTTGTGAAAATAGTAGAAACCACGAAGAAGGGAAGGTACACCTCGTTTGCTAGGATTTGTGTCTATATGAACTTAGCAAACCCCATCCTAGATTTTGTGGAACTAGAGTATCATGAAGAAGTCTGGCAGCAAAACTTAGACTACGAGAACATACCATTTAGATGTCGTAGGTGCCATGAACATGGCCATTCGGCTAAGGAATGTCCGATTACATGGGAAGAAGAAGAAAGGAAAAGTAACCTGTAGAAGAGAGGGCCAGTTGACCAAGAATGATTCTAAGAGGTGAAAAGTAAACGAAAAACGAACAAAGAAATCTCCAAGGAAGAAAGGAAGGAAAAACAATCAACCCCAGAGAAATCAAATAGCTTTGAAATATTATAGGAAGAGGGCGAAGAGGAGGACCAAACCATGGAAAACCAAGATGATAAGGAGTCAGACAATAGCGCTAGTAGTGAAATAAACCATACAAAAAGGAAAGCCCCAAGCGAGACCATTGACAAAGGTAAGGAATAGGAAGAACTAACAGAACAGATGGATATGGACTTAGAGACAAGCAGGGAAGATTTAAGTCAAGAGGAAGAAGTCCTAATAAAACTACTGAATGAATGGAGGAACTTGGATGAGAGGTTCATCCTGGAAGATCAGAAGAGGTTGTACGTGGTAACATTTCAACAGTATAAGGCTAAACTGGAAAAAGGTAAAGCTACGCCAGAAGAATATCAAGAGAGCCAGAGGGAAAGCAAAACAAATCAGCAAGGTCAAGGAAAGGATGGGGGGAAGAGGAAGGAAAAATCTTAAGGACTCCATCCAATTAATGGGAGAAATGCTGGTGAATACAGGAGAGTGCTACCGCTATCAGTGGTGTTTCAAAACCTATCCCAAATTAATCAATGATTTTGACATCATGGGATATTAGAGGCCTAAACAATAGAGGAAACAGAGACATTTAGTGGTAAGATTGAGGAAGGACAAATCCCAAATCATTCTTATTCAAGAAACTAAAATTTCAGGTCAGAAGTTGGAGGAAATTCTTAATAAAATAAAACCAAGATATGAACAAGTTACCATAGTTGACAAAGGAAGTGCTGGTGGGATAGTAGTTATTTGGAATCCAATAGAAATCCTATCAGATTGGTGGATAGGAATGCCAAGAATCCTGACTGGAAGATTCAGACTCATTGGGAAAAGTGAATGGGTGGCGTTGTCCGCTGCCTATGGGCCCCATACTTAGGTTGATAGAGGCCTATTCCTAACCCAGTTAGAAAAAATTAAAAACATGCACCAGGAGCAGAGATGGATTATTACAGGGGACTTTAACCTGATAACATCAAGAGAAGAGAAGAAAGGAGGAATAAGTAGAGAAGATCTGGAGATGGAAAGATTCAGAGATGTCCAAACAGAATTAAGGTTGGTAGATATTCCCACTATAAACGGGAAATTCACCTCGAACAATAGAAGAGGTGGGGCCAAACAAATCGCGTCAAGATTAGATAGATTCCTAGTCTCGGAGCACATAATAGGGCTGGATATCTTCTATGAAGCCTCTATCCTACCCTCTATAGGGTCCGATCACTGGCCAATCAAGCTAGAAATAGCTTTGAATGATCAGAATAAAAAGAGACCCTTTCGTTTTGAATCCTTTTGGCTCAGAGCTCCAGATTTCTTGGACAAAGTAAAGAACTGGTGGTAGGAAAGTAAGATGGGAACGGAAGGCCGGAACAAAATGCATTCGTTCCAGCTCAGACTTAAGGAAATAAAGAGCAAAATCAAGAAATGGAATAGGGAAGAATTTGGCAATATACAACAGGAGAAAGGTAAACTTCAGACTAGACTGGAAGAAATACAACAACAAATCATTAAAGACAGAAGGAATGAGGAGGTAGCTGAGGAGGAAGGCAGGGTAATCAATCAACTGGAGGAAAGACGCAAATAGGAAGAAATTATGTGGAAACATAAATCTCATGTCCAATGGCTAAGAGAGGGAGAAAAGAATTCAAAATTCTTCCACAAAGCGATGTTGAATCACCGGCATCACAACAGAATCTTCTCCTTGAAAGATAGTCAAGGAAACAGAGTGATGAAGCAAAAAGATATGGAAAGGCTCGTAGTGGAGCACTTCAAAGGCGTCCTAATAGAACCAAACATTAGTAGAACAAAGGAAATAGACAGGGTGTACCAACATATCCTTAAGAAAGTTACTAGAGAACAAAACATGGCTCTGCTAAGGGTAATCACCAAGAATGAATTAAAGGAAGTGGTTAACAAAATGGAAAAGAATAAGGCACCTGGCCTCGATGGCTTTACCATTGAGTTTTACCAAGCGGCCTGGAGTTTTATAGGAAACGACTTGCTAGACCTGGTGGAGGAATCACGCTGTTCTAAACGAATGCACCAGGGACTGAATGCCACTTTCTTGGCCTTAATCCCAAAGAACAGCAGTTCGGATGAACCGCAGGGATTCAAGCCCATATCCTTGTGTAATGTAGTGTATAAAATCCTAGCTTCAATTATGGTAAATAGACTCAAGCCGATTCTACCGGAGCTCATAGCACAGGAACAAATAGGCTTCGTCAAAGGGCGACAGATTATGAACAGAATCATAGTGGCCCAGGAAGTGATTCACTCCCTGAAAATTTCCTGAAACCCAGGTATGCTTATCAAATTACACTTGGCTAAGGTGTACGACTACATTAGCTGGAGATACTTGGAAAGAATTCTCAAAGCACACGGATTTGATCAAAGATGGGTAAATTGGATCTTGTCAATGGTAAGTTCCCCAGTAATGTCAGTCTTGTTGAATGGTACCCCCTCCAAAGCTTTCAACCCATCGCATGGATTAAGGTAGGGAGATCCCCTGTCTCCTTTCCTTTTCATCCTGGCCGCGGAAGGTTTGGGTAGGCTGGTTAAGGCCCAAGTCGCCAGGGATCAGATAAAGGGGTTACGAATATGTGGGAATGATCTCCCTATTTCACACTAGCAATTCATCGATGATGTTATGTTATATGGCCAGGTCACACTCAAGGAGGCCCAAAATATTGTTAAAACATTATCTGAATTTAATCAAGCTTCCAGGACAAAGATTAATAAGGAGAAATCTGAAGTTTTCTTCTTTAACACCAAGATAGCGATCCAAAGATTCTTGGTGCGCACCATGGGGTTCAGAATTGGAACCTTCTCGACAAAATACTTGGGCATTATGTTGAATTAGCACCAACACAGGGCCATTAACTGGGAACCCTTAATTAAAAAAATCAGGAGCAAGATGGAAAATTGGACCTTTCGCTCGTTGAATGCCCCAACAGGCTAATTCTATTAAAAGTTGTTCTACAGGCTATCCCAATCTACCAGATTTCATGTCAAGCTATCCCCAAGTCCATTAGTCAAAAGATGGACGCCATGTTTAAGAAATTTCTTTGGTAGGGAACCAGCAAGACCAGGAAATGGGCCTTAATTTCATGGGAATGGCTAAGCAGGCTATCCAAAGATGGAGGTTTAGGATTAAGGGACCCCTTCGTTCTCAACCAAGTGATGGGGGCGAAGCTTTGGTGGAGATGGACTCAGGGCGGCCAAGATCTGTGGAAGGTGATATGGGAAAGGAAATATGAGGTAACAGGGGAACCCGAAGACAAAATGAGAAGCCAAACAGAGGCTAGAGGATCCGTAATTTGGAACCTGGCAAGGGGCAACAAAGATCTGATAAGAGATTATAGTTTTTGGGAGATAAGAGCTGGAGATAAAGCTACATTTTGGGAGGAATCATGGCAGCAACATGAAAGGCTCATCCTTAAGGAAAACCTTCAAGCCATCCATGATTTCACGTCCCAGACAGAGGAGAAGGTTGTAGGCAAATTTTGGAAACCAGGGGTAGGAGGATATTGGCATAACTAGAAGCAGAAAGAAGACTGGGAAAGGGCTCCTGCCACAGACAGATGGAAATATTATTACAAAGAGATGGAATCTCGAAAACTGGTAAGGAAAATGGGGCCATATATTCTAAGATGGGGCACCCGAATTCAAGGAACTTTCTCAATAACAAAAGGATATTATCACAAAGATAAACAAAATTAATAGGCAGAGACAAAAAAATGGAAAAATCTATGGAAAATTAAACATTGGCCGAAAGTGTCCTTCTTTGTCTGGACTATGCTAAATGGCAGGGCGCTTTCTTGGGACCAGATACAGAGGAAGGGGCAGCAAGGTCCATCTCACTGTGCGCTCTGTAATTCACAGGAGGAGACTATGGAGCACTTGATGAACTAATGCATAGTCAACAACACCCTGTGGGAAAGCCATTTCAAATTGTTTGAGCGCCGTCACAGAAATTATCAAAACATCATTAAAACCATAGAAAATTGGCTGAGGAAACCTTACCAAAACCTGGTGGTAAATCATGCGTGGCTCCTCTCTACTAGTTTCATGATCTGGAACATATGGAAGGCACGAAATAGTGTCATTTTCAAGGCAGAAAACTGAGCTCCAGCAGACATATGGGAGCAAACCCTCAGGAATATGAGAGAAACAATTTTAATGGAGAGTTGGAAGGATGAGGACTGGCAGGCATCACAAATGGAGGAGAAAATTATGAAGAGACTAGAGGTAAACCAGAGTATGGTAAGTGGGAGTATCCAAAGAAAAGCCCAAGTCAGAGAGGTGGTAGAAATCACAAAGTACAGACAACCCCCACAGGGATTCATGAAACTAAATTTCGATGGTGCTGCCAAACACAACCCGGGAGAAGCAGGTATCGGGGGAGTCTTCAGAAATGACTGTGGTAATACCCTGAGAATATTTGCAATGGACTACGGGGAGATGACTAATAATGAATTGGAACTGCATGCCTTGAAAGGCCTGTAAATTTCGATACAGGTAAAAATTAAGAGTCTCCAAATTGAGGGAGACTCAAAATTAGTGGTTGACATGGTAAGACAATTATAACAGCAAAAACCAGTGGAAAAAATCAGTAAGATCTAGTGAATGGCATGGATCATTGGAGAAATAGGGAAACTCTTGACCAAGATTGACTATCTCATCCCATCCCATGTAAGGTGCTCGGGCAATAAACCAGCCGACTGGTTGGTGAACTGGGGCAGTTGGAATAGGGGCAAGTTGATTGACAATGAAGGAATGGATGTGCTACTCCCAGAGGAGCGTGACATATTACAGCAATTACTTGATGACGATAAGGGTGGCAATGGTAATCTCGAGGTGAACGGCCAAAATCAGATAGGATGTAATAGTTGTGGGGAAAGATTACAGCGGGTAGGAATAGACAACATATTCATAAGAAAGGATAGGAGTGAAATAAGTGACGGAGCAGGGCAGATGACGGGGCAAGGGCCACCTAACGGGGAAGTAGAGAGAACCAAGGCATCATTAAGGAAAGATCTGGAGGGAGTGTGGGAAGTTGGGATAAATGGAAGAGGAAGGACGACAGGTGGCATCAAGGGTACAGAAAGGGTACGACAGGAGTAGCTAGGAGAATGTAGGAGTAATGAAGAATAAAGGAGGACAGACAGGTATCACAAAATCCTGAGGAAGGGTTGCGTGGATGAGAGCCAGGAAATCAATTGGCCAAGTGGCGGTCAACATGAAAGGACAAAGGAGGATTTACATGCAAAGGCCGGAGGTGGAAAATAGAATGTTCATGCAGCATAGCACGAAGAATGAAGGATCAGCGAAAGGTGGCAGCAAGGCTCAGCATCCAGCCCTCATCTCAGGTCTTGGCGAGGAAAGGTGGTATGTTTCCTTAAGCCCCCGTCTTTCAGACCTTGTGTTATATAAAAGTAGAATCGCCTCTTTAATGAGAATGTACAAAAAAAGCGAGTCTGTAACCAGTAGATGGATAGGAGGTGGCCATCCTGGCCATGAGATGAATAACCTTTGCCCCATCAGATATGAGGAGAGTTTTGCGGGAGTAAACTGTGGCCCCCGGAGATGGGTTCATTGCATGACTAGAAAGGAGAGGTGGGAGGGGAGGGTGGACTTGTTGGGTCTTGTTGAGATCCATGGTGGGTACTGGTACCTTAACTTTGTCGGCTGCCCGGATAATCCTCACAAGGATATGCGCAGAAATCCTTTGGGCCACTAGGGGGTAATAAGCCTTCCCCATCATATGGGAAGCCAAGGGAGGATTGATCTGGTTGTCAAGACCAGCCATGTTGGTCAGCGTGGAGATTTCAGGGAAGTGGAGACAAGGAGGAGGGTCTGGGGCTGCATAGCGGGCAAAGTTGTGAGGTGGCCCAGGACTGCCTGCCAGAAGCATCGGCAAGCCCTTCAGGCCAAGACTGGGAGGGTAAGTGATTGGAATTCCATAGAACATCAAATTAAAGGCATTGATTTATGGTTTGTTGTCTTGATAGATAGATAAGCCACAATAAATTCAAGGTTTCAAGACCACAGCACGATGGCTCCAAAGAAGGTAAAGCAAGCTCGGACCAAGGAAGAAGGCACAAGCAACAATCCGAAGCGGAGAGGAAGGCAGCCAGTCTCAGAGAAAAATATGTTCATGATAAATGTGTATATGGTTGGGAACTCCCTTAAAACACGTGCTCAAATCCACAGGTGGGAACAAGAGCTGAGGTGCATTAGCGAGAACAAGGAAATCCCTAGAGGGGAATGGGAAGATCTGATTCCAGACCCTGGGAACACTAGGAGTAGAAATTCTCTGATTAATAAGACGCTACAATAGTATTGGATAATGAAGAACGTGGTCGCCCTGGTTATGGAAATGAACCAAGCAATCTGAGAAGAAGAAGAGGAGGACAGAAAGCAGAGAGAGGAATACGAAAAAAGCCAAACAAGGGAGGAAACAAAAAATCTAAAGGCTTCCCTCTTGAAAGAGATTGTGGCCATCCAAGTCCAGACCACGAGAAACCACGTGATGCTATGGAAGATGGAACAAATGTTACAGGAAATGAAATGGAATATGGAACAAAAGAAGGTGAAACATGGGTGCAGCGCCATGGCACCCGCCCTGGTCAACTCGTCAGATGAGGATTGACAGAGATGAGTCTCTAGTTTTTTGCTTTAAATGATGTTAAAAAAGAATTGTGCATGGTTATTATGTTATGGTCGTGTAGTTAGTTTAGTTAGCAGTAGTCAAAAATTTGGGTATGACAGTATGAAGGAGAAAAACATTTTTAAATTTTGGTCTGGTTATAATGCTGATAGGTGGCAGTCTGGTTTCCTGTGGGTAGACTAGCCACCTGAAAAGTAGTTTGCTGTAAGTTTATGTTATCATAATATAGAAAGAGGAATGCCTAAGTTTACAAAAGAAAAAAATGTGTGAAATGTAAAGAAATTTTCTAGGAAATCAAATGTGGTCCTATTATTGATCCATAAAAAGAAGAATTTTAGCTAAGTATTTTAATTAAGAGAAAAAAATTATTTTCTGGTTTTTTTTTGTCAACTCTTGTAACTATGAATAATTTTCACTCTTTTAACTATGAATAATTTGAAGGAAATATTGTTATAATTATTTTAGTATTTCAATGATGATATTGTTAAAATGTACCACATATATGGATGTGCCCTAAAATTGTTGTTTAGTCTGTGCACCCATAATAACGGATGTGGTTTGTAACTCCATTATTTCAAAACAATGTTTTTATATTTTTGTATTCATGGAATGTGTTAGTAATTTATGTTAACAATGTTTATATAAGGGGTTATAAACATTGGGTTTATAGTGTTGATCCCTTTCGTTGGGATATATTTGCTTGGGTTCATTTAGTTCATGGTTTATTAATCCAAGTGTTCATATTCCGAGGGTATAATGTTATTCATATGGTTTATAATATTAATCCTAGGGTTATATATAAACCATTTGGGTTTATAATCATGGTCAACCATGGTAAACATTGGTCTAACTTCACATTGTGACAACCATGTTCATCCATGGTCAACGATTGTTGAGCATAGTCCAATGGCACATAGTGACAAAGATTGTCTTAATATGGAAATCAACCATGCTCCAACGTTGCATTGTGACAAAGATTGTCACAATATGAATGTAGATCATGGTCAACCATGGTTCAATGCCGCATTATAACATATATTGTGTCACTAAGAAAACCAACCATGACCAACCATACTTATTTTAGGGTTTATAATATTTAGGTTAGGGTTTATAGATCTTGGGTTTATAATATTAATCAATTGGGCTTAATATTATTCCATTGGGTTTATAATGTCCTGGGTTTTTAGTATTAATCCCTTAGGTTTATAATATCAATCCCTTCAATTTATTAATCTAATGTTTCATTAATATAACATCGCATTGTGACAAAGATTTCCTAAATATGAAAATCAACCATGATCAGCCATGGTTAACCATGTTTATTTTACCGTTTATAATATTTATCAAAGTGCTTATATACCTTGGTTTATGATATTTATCTTATGGTTTATTGTAGGATTTCTCAATATGAGAATTAGTCATGGGAAACCATGCTAATTTATGATCAACATTGGTCAAACATTGTCGACCATGGTTGATTATGGTCAATCACAGTTAATCATGGTCGATTATGGTAAATCATAGTTAACCATGGTCAACCATGATCCAGTGCCACATTGTGACAATGATTGTCTCAATATGAAAATCATCCATGGCAAATAGTCATGATCACAATGTGACAAAGATTGTCTCTTGGCGTAATGTCACATTGTGACAACCGTATTCATCCATGCTCAACCATGGTTGACCATAGTCCAATGGCACATTGTGACAAAGATTTTCTCAATATGAAAATAAACCATGGTCAACCATGCTACAACGTATCATTGTGAAAAATATTGTCACAATATGATGTAACTCATGGTTGACAATGGTTCAACGTCGTATTGTGACAAATATTGTGTCAATATGAAAATCAACCATGGTCAACCATGCTTATTTTAGGGTTTATAATATTTATCTTACAGTTTATATACCTTGGGTTATTAATATTAATCCTTTGGGTTTAATATTATTCCCTTGAGTTTATAATCACGGTCAGCCATGGTGAATCATGGTCTAACATCACATTTTGACAAAGATTATCTGAATATGAAAACAGACCATGTTCAATGATCATCATTAATTGTCAGCCATGGTGCAATGTCAAATTATGAAAAACATTGTCAAGATGAAAATAAACCATGTTCAATTATGGTCAACCATGCTCCAACGTCACATTGTGACAAAGATTGTCTTAAGATGAAAATAAACCATGCTTAATCATGGTTAGTATCAGATTCAACGATGGCCAACCATGGTCAACCATGGTTCAACGTCACATTGTGACAAATATTGCCTCAATATGAAAGTCAAAAATCGTCTACCATGGTCAACCATCGTCAACCATGGTCATCCATGGTGGACCATGGTCATCCATGGTCACCCATGGTCAACTATAGTCAACCATGCTTATTTTAGGGTTTATACTATTAATCTTACGGTTTATATACCTTGGGTTTATAATATTAAACCCTTGGATTTAATAATATACCCTTGGGTTTATAATCCTCTCGGTTTTGAGTATCAATTCCTTGTGTTTATTAGTCCCTTGCCTTTATTGTATCAATCCCTTTATTTTATTAATCTAAGGGTTCATATTCCTAGGGTATAATATTATTCATAGGGCTTATAATATAAATCCTAGGATTTAATAAGAAAATCAACTATGTTTAATAATCATGGCCACATAAAGATTGTCTCTTTGCCCAACGTCACATTGTGACATCCATATTCATCCATGGTCAACCATGGTTGACCACATTCTAAAGGCACATTGTGACAAAGATTATGTAAATGTTAAAATCAACCATGGTCAACCATGCTCCAACATCGCATTGAGACAAATATTATCACAATATGAATTTAAATCATGGTCAACCATGGTTCAATTTTGCATTATTACGAATATTGTGTCAATATGAAAATCAACCATGGCTAATAATGGTCTAACATCACATTGTGACAAAGATTGTCTCAATATGAAAATAAACCATGTCAACCATGGTCAACCATGGTGCAACATCACACTGTGACAAATATTGCCTCAATATGAAAATAAACCATGGTGAACCATGTCCAATTGTGGTTAACCATTGTCCAATGTCACATTGTTGCAAAGATTGTCTCAATATGAAAATCAATCATGGTCAATATAAAAATCAACGATGGTCAATCATAGTCAACCATGGTCCAACATAACATTGTGACAAAGATTGTCTGAAGATGAAAATCAACCATGTCAACCATCATCTACCATGTTTGACCATGATCAACCTTACTTATTTTAGGGTTTATATACCTTGGGTTTATAATATTAATCCCTTGGGTTTAATATTATTCCCTTGGGTTCATAATGCCTTGGGGTTTTAGTATTAATCCCTTGGGTGTATTAGTGCCTTGGATTTATAATGTCAATCCCTTGGATTTATTAATATAAGAATTCATATTCCCAATGTATAATGTTATTCATAGGGTTTATAAAGTTAATCTTAGGATTATATCTAAATAGCTTGGGTTTATAATCATGGTCAATCATGGTATAACATCACATTATGACAAAGATTATCTCAATATGAAAATAAACCATGTTCAACCATCGTCAACCATGGTGCAATGTCACTTTGTGACAAAGGTTGTCTAAATATCAAAATCAACCATGGTGAGCCATGTTCAATTATGGTCAAGCATCGCCCAATGTTGCATTGTGACAAAGATTGTCTCAATATGAAATTTAATCATGGTCAACGATGATCCAACGTCACGTTGTGACAAAGATTGTCTCAATATGAAAATAAACCTTGGTCAGCCATCGTCTACCATAGTCAACCATGCTTATTTTAGGGTTTATAACATTTATCTTAGGGTTTAGATACCTTGGGTTTATATTAAACACTTGGATTTAATATTATACCCTTGGGTTTATAAAGCCTTTGGCTTTTTGTATCAATTCCTTTTGTTTATCAGCCCCATCCCCTTCTAATATCAATCCCTTTAGTTTATTAATCTAAGGTTCATAGTCCTACGTATAATATTATTAATAGGATCGATAATATAAATCCGAGGGTTTAATATTAAAATCAACTATGGTCAATAATCATGGTCACATGATGACAAAGATTGTCTCTTGGCCCAACATCACATTGTGATAGCCACATTCATCCTAGTCAACCATGATCAACAATAGTCCAATGGCGCATTGTGAAAAAGCTTGCCTCAATATGAAAATCAACCATGGTCGACCATGGTCGAACGTTGCATTATGACAAATATTGTCACAGTATGTATGTAAATAATAGTCAAGCATAATTCAACGTCACATTATGACAAATATTGTGTCAATATGAAAAAATTTATGCTCACACATGTTTATCTTAGGGTTTATAATATTTATCTTATGGTTTATATACCTTGGGTTTATAATATTAATCCCTTCGATTAATATTATTACCTTGGATTTATTACAGCTTTTGTTTTCAGTGTTAATCCCTTTGGTTTATTAGTACCTTTGGTTTATAATATCAATCCTTTGGGTTTATTAATCTAAAGGTTCATATTCCCAAGGTATAACATTATTACTAGGGTTTATAATATTAATCCTAGGGCTATATTGTAGAGTTTGAAGATTGTCCTACTATGACATCCCTTTTGCCTAATTATCCTCTCTTTTCCCTATATATTTACCACCTAAATAAAGCCATATCAACCAGGTTTTGATCAAGGTATGCAGTAATGTGTCTTCTTGTTCATATTTAACTTTATACCCTATTGTTTTGTTAAAGTTGCAATTGGCTACCGAATTAGTCTGTTTCTGCAACTAATCCAGGTTTTGAAGCTATCTCCATTGTTTGTGAGGTTCCATAGTTCCAGGTCAGCAGCGAAGGGTGTAGATGGATAGGGGATGACTCCATCATGGATCCCTTCCTATCCCCTAGAAACTATTTGCTAAAATAAGGGTAGGAAATCTCGGTCAAACTCCAAGTCAACCATCAAATTAACACATAATAGAACCTGAGATTGGTTGAAACCTTATCATTTTTCTTTCGGAATAACAAAACGATAGTTTAAGCGATATAAGTTTAGATAGGTTAGAAACATTAGGGCCGAAATATTCATACAGTTATTCCAAGAGACTTGCTATAAAACTAAGGGCCGCACTATTATTTCGGTGAGCACTGAATGATATAATTGTGAACAGTTTGTGAATTCCGTTCGAATAGAATTGGTGTTTTTGTGTGCAAGCGTTGTGTTGATTGGAAGCTCTGAATGGCTATGTGGAGGGCCCCCACAAACAATGATAGTTTTTAATCAATTGCAATATGATTTCCTTTAATTCTTCAATTGCTCTGTTTTGTGTGACAATGCAACATAGTGATTTCGCTAGCAAGTTGTTATTCGCATAAAAAATTTAATTTTCTTTATACCTAGTTAAGTTTTTCATTTAATTTTATTTATACTTGGTACGACATGGTCCTTTTATTTTCTTATTATCTATCATAATTGAAGTGTGTTCAATTATTTATATAGATGTTGCTTGGGTTATGTCGTTTGAGCAAAAATTGAATAAGTAAAAGAGTGAGAAGTTCTCTCCTAAACAATTGAGTTCCAACAGTATTTCTTCATAGCTAATAGAATAAGCTTATTTTTTCATTTCGGGATTCCACAGCACCTACTAAAACCCAAATTCCATTTAGAGGTCGACAAAGACTTCCTGAAGTCTCAAGATCAGAAACTCAATCAAGAAGTTCACCTACTTCTTCTACTTAAGATGTAATTGAAGAAAATACTACATCCACAACTACATGAGTAATCTTTCTATCGCCCACTAGTGAACAAATTTTGGGAGAAGAATTAGAAATTCCTAGTGAAGAAGAGGAATTGGAAACTTATTCTAAGCAACTGTTGATAGAGGAACCAGAATGATTAGAAGAACACTATATTAGCTCTGAGGAATCTATCATAGATAAAGAAGGGGAAGGAGAAGCACACAATGTCCATGGTGAAGAAGATAGGATTGGAGGAAGAGGAAGAGGTATAGGTAGAGTAGGGTGTAGAGGATTCGAGATTCCCTATTCTTGATTAATATACAACCCTCACAATGAAAAATATATCACCCTCAGTTATTCCTAACTTCCACAGGAAAAGGAATGAAGATCCAGAGACATTTCTCTTCGAATTCGAAGTATTATGCAGATCATATGACTATCTGCATGATGATCAAAAGTTAAAATTATTCCCTGCTACAATAAAAGACTCAAGATTAAAATGGTTAATGAGTCTATGAGTACATTCTATAGCAACATGGGGACAAATGAAAGAGGCTTTCTTAGGAAAATATGGAGATTATTGTATGCCTACTAACCTTAAACATGAAGTCTTCAAAATGACACAAAAAGAAGATGAAAATCTTGAAGACTTGTTAGAAAGGTTTGTTTATAATGTTGAGGAAAAATGGATAATATGGATGAAGAAAACTTAAAATATCTCTTACTCAGAGCCATTAAAGATGAATGGATCGATCTTCTTAACCTAACTGGAAAAGGAGATATTTCCCAACTACCATTCGAAGATATTTGTCATTTATGTGTACAAGCTCAAGGGGTAAAGCACGAGTTGGAAAGAGTCCTTGAGACCCTCTCTTGTTGAGAATAAACAAGTCTGTAGCTGGGATAGTTAACAGGGAAGAAATAGGAAATTTTCTTGACACCTTCAAAATAGATATTTTAGGGAGCATAAGTGAACAGATAAACACCCTTGAAATACAAAACAAGCAAAATTTTGAAAATTTTGCATTATCTATCTTCTATCCCAAATGTCAGAAGCAACATGCTCTAAGAGAGTGTCCCTTAGACTCAAAATCCATAGAAACATGTGTCATATGTGTAGATAATCATGATACAAGGGAATGTCCATCCTTACCAGGTCTTAAGGTTGTATTCAATGATGAAGGAATCTCAAAACCAGTAGACCCTCTATACTTTATAGCCAAAATACCATAGCAAAACCCCCAACCAAATCAATAACAAGGATTTACGCCACAATAATTTTCCCAATCTTCACAAAGTAATTGGAATTAAACCTCACAGCCTTGGGCTATGCCACAGTCACAACCTTGGAATCAAGGATGGAAAAATCCTTATGGAGCCTATGCTTAATATCAACAATACTCGCCATATTACGTTTCACTAGAATTCTTACCCCCGTCTAATCAAATTCCTCAAGCTAATCAATTGCCACAAGTCCCAGTTCAGAATCAAAACCCACAACTGTCCGTACCATTTCCACAAAAATCAAATCAACTACCCGCTCAACCACTTCCAAATCCTAATAATAAGATGCCACAACAACCAGTGTAAAACATGGATAGTTAGAATCCTCAAACTTATGTAATAACCCCACTAGACCTAAACAATGTCCAATTATGGTTTGGAAGAGTATTACCAAAAAACCCTCCTATTGTCATTCAAAAAACAAAATTTGATCTTCAAAAACATAAAAATCAATCAGAAGAAGGGGAGACTTCTCTCCCTCAAAAAGAAAATAAACAAATAGAAGAAATTCCAGTAGATGCTCCTATCATAGAACAACCCTGGATATCAGTTAAACCAATTTTCCCATAAAGGTTGAAAATCAATGAAGGAGTAGAGAAACAAATTATCTTGCTCGATTACAATATGATGGATGAATTGAGAAATGTTTCTATTAAGATTCCTTTTTTACAAGCCATAAAAGAAATACCATTTTTTGCAAAAATAATTAAGGAATTAAGTACACAACGATCAGGAAGAAGAAGAAAAGATATAAAAAGAATTCATTTAGTCAGAAAAATTGCAGGCATTATTATGGGAAAAATGAGAATTCAAAAATATTTAGACCTAGGAAACCCGATTATAAAAATTCACATAAATGGAAATGAAATACCAAACGGATTTATTGAACTAGGAGCAGCCATAAACATAATGAGCAAACAAGTTATGGACACACTTAGGCTTCCTAACCTTCAATACACACCAACCTTATTGCAATTAGTAGATAGATCTATTATTAAACTAGATGGTGTGTTAAAAGTTGTTTGTGTATCTTTAGATTCTTGGGAATATCTTGTTGATTTCATGGTATTAACACCCAAGAATAATCTAGGAGGACATCCATTAATTGTAGGAGGGCCTTGGTTGGCTACAGCTCATGCTTTTATCAATTGTAGAACAAGCAATATGTTTATCTCAGATGGAAATTCTACAAAGGAATTTACAATATACCCCATTGCAAGAACAACAATAGATACAAAAACTGAAGAATGGATAGAAGATGGAGAAGATATACAACCTATTTTTGTCACTGAACAAGTGAAAGAAGATGATGGACTTTTAAATTTACAAGAAAATAATGAATCTTCCTCACATTATGAGTGTAGTTGAAATGAATATCTCTCATCTAAACAAGTATCATTGTTTTCCATGGAAAAATTTGGGAATTCCTTGACAGAAATCCTTTTTGGAAAAAACTTGAATGTCAATGAAAACTTGGAAGCATGCATATCGAAACAATTGATAAAAAATTTACAGAAACATTCTTCTGCTTGTGCATGGGAATACACTGACATGAGAGGGATCAATCCTAAAACTTGTATACATCATATCTAAATTGAACAAAAATGCAAGACTAGTTAGAAAACCTCAGCGAAGAATGAAGCCAAATCTAAAAGAAATTGTTAAGGAAGAATTACAGAAATTATTAAATGTAAATTTCATCTATCCAATATCTGACAGTCAGTGGGTTTCACCCTAGTAATCATCCCTAAGAATAATGGAAAATGGAGAGTATGCATCGATTAGGGGGAATTAAACAAAGAAACATTAAAAGACCACTTTCCAATATCTTTCATAGACCAGGTCTTGCATACTTTAGTAGGAAGAAAATATTTTTCCTTCTTGGATGGGTTCAGTGGATATAACAAGATTTAGGTATCTCCTAAAGATCAAGATAAAATCACATTCACTTGCCCATGGAAAACTTATGCTTTCCGGGTACTTCCCTTTGGGTTATGTAATTTCCAGCAAAATTCCAAAGGGTAGTCCTCAGTATTTTCTCTGACCTTATTCATGATTGTGTGGAATTGTACATTGATGATTCCACAGTCTATGGGGATTCTTTCAATGAAGCACTAGAAAATTTAGAAAAAGTCTTAATAAGATGTCAAGAAACAAACCTCTCATTAAGTCATGAAAAATGTTTCATGATGTTTAACGAAGGAATTGTTTTAGGTCACCATATTTCCGGGATGGAATTAAGGTAGAATGGTCTAAGGTGGAAGTCATTTCTAAGTTATCAGTGCCAAGTTTTCAAAATAATTTTAGAAGTTTTCTCGATTTTACTGGATATTATAGAAGATTTATAGAAATCTTCACAAAAATTTCTTCCCCACTCTTTAAATTACTCACCAAAGACTGTGAATTCAGTTGGGATTCTGAATGTCAAGTTTCCTTTGAAACTTTGAAAAAGAGAATTTTTGAAGCACCCATCTTAAAAGGACCTAATGGGAAATTTCCTTTCCATATCTCAACAAATTCTTTAGGTTCAACCTTAGATCCATTTTAGGACAAAAATATCTCACTTCTTATGGCATTTATTATACTAGTAAAAATTTAACTCCTGTAGAGTTAAATTACACTGTAACAGAAAAAGGGTTCTTAGTTGTAATTACCATTGATAAATTCAGACATTATATAACTGGATATAAAACTTTTATCCACACAGACCATTCTGCCATTATATACCTAATGAATAAACCAGTCACTAATGGAAGGATAACTATATGGCTCCTACTTTTACAGGAATTCAACATAACCATTCTAGATAGGCGAGGAAAATAGAACACAATTGTCGATTTTCTATCTAGAATACAAAATGAAAACAATGATCAACCCGTAGAACATAAATTTCCTGATGAATATATTTTTGTAGTATCTACTAAATCACCTTGGTATGCAGATATTGCTAACTATTTGGCCACAAGAAAAATGTGATTTCATTTATCCCTTAGAGGAAAAAAAGAGTAGTCGACAATAGCACATCCTATTCATGGATAAATGAGGAATTATACAAGACATGATCAGATCTCAACATCAGAAGATGTGTTTGGGAGGACGAAATACCAGAGATACTAAAATCTTGTCATGATGAGCCATGTGGAGGACATTTTTCTGCCAAGATAACTACATAAAAACTCTTGCTTTTGGGATATTTTTGGCCTTCCATTTTTAGGGGCACCAAGGAATATGCTAAAATATGTGATAGTTGTCAGAGAATGGGAAAACCTACTCTTTCAAATGAAATTCCACTGCAACCACAGGTACTTATCGACCCATTTGAAAAATGGGCAATGGATTTTGTTGGACCAATCAGCCCACCTTCAAAGCAAAAGAATTATATTTTTGTATGTATTGATTATGTAACTAAATGGGTAGAAGCTAAAGAACTTTGTTTTTCTTTTTCAAAATACTGTAATTTCATTTCTTTTGAGGATATTTTTACTCATTTTGGTGTCCCAAGAGAAATTGTAACAAATCAAGGAACACAATTCACATCCAGATTAGTGCAGAAGCTTGTGGACCAATACAAGATAAAACATCGGAAGTCAACTCCATACCGTCCACAAGCCAATGGACAAGTTGAGTCAACAAATAAGGTGATCGAGGCTATCCTTACAAAGACTGTACACCTACACAGGAAAGATTGGGTTGAAAATCTTCCAAAAGCCTTATGGGCCTACAAAAAGACATGGAGGAATACCACAAGGCACACTCCCTATGAACTTGTTTATGGGAAGAATGTATTATCTCTAATAGAGTTTTAGATCTAGACTTATAAGACAACAGTCCAGTTAGATCTTGACTTGTCAAAAGCCCAGAAGCAAAGGGTGACACAATTAAATGAGCTCGATGAAATCAGACAAGAGGCCTTCCAGAGAACCAGCTTAGTGCAACAACAAAGGTCATGATGGAATGGTAAGTACATTAACGAAGGGAGGCTTCATCTGGGAGATTGGGCATTACTCTTTGATTCAAAATTCAAAAAATTTCAGGGGAAATTCCAAACCTATTAGCTTGGACCTTATGAGGTTGAGAATGTCTTTGGCAATGGTGCAATTAGAATCAAGACTATTGACGAAGAGAGAACTCCTCTATCAGTAAATGGACATCAACTCAAGATTTACCAAAATCCATTAAAAAAAGAGGAATTTGTTAAAATGTTTCAAGATAATTTAGGACTGAAGATGGTCAAGAAGAATTCTTCTTTTTTTCCACCTTAGAAATTTTCGTTTAGTTTGTTCTTCAATATATATATATATATATATATATATATATATATATATATATATATATATATATATATATATATATATATATATATATATATATATATATATATATATATATATATATATATATACATATAATATAATATAAAAAAAAAATTAATAAAATAAAATAAAATTTTGTATAAACATGAAAACCAACATGTTGTTGGCATGTTTATACAAAAAATTTAAAGTCAAAACCAATTTGTTGGCACTTCAAATTTTCTGTTCAAAAGAAAAAAAAAACAATAAAGTTCATCTACTAAAGCCTTCTTTCTCTTAAGCTATAGAATCAGCAACTTTCCACATCTTGGACAACTTTCTGTAGCGTAATAATTTTTAAGTCTACGAAGATGCTTGGTGATCGCAATTAAAGGACAATTGACAACAAGGTACCTGTAGGAGATCAAAGGAAAACAAATAAGGTTAGCAAAAGAAGATGAAAGGTACATTCTTCTTTAATTTAACAATAGGGAAGGTTATAGAGCATGTATGACTAAGAAGATATAGTACTAAAGTGCAATCATTATAACCTAAGGGTAATGGCCGCCTAACAAGATATCATATGCCACCACTTTAAAAGTCATGTCATGACCTTATGCCAAATCTTCCAAATTAATTACCAAATCATAAGTTTGAATGTGCCTAACAGTTGGATTCATTCCCATAATCCTTAGGATAACCCATCTGTTCTTTACTATTCTTACACTCCTCTAAACATTCATAACGACTCCATCTTTCTGCCAGCTAGCAAACCCTACCAGCTCCATTTTCCTGTCAAGGTAGACAATCTTCAAGGCAAAGCATACTTCGGAATGGGGATAATTTTTTGAACTGAGCCAATAGGTAAGAAATTCTTGCGGGGGTACCCATGAACTAAGGAGCTGTTGCAAAGAAGACAATGGTTGCAGTTCATTGAAAAATTTAATAGCTTCTGCAACGAGGTAACCAAGACATTTGCACGCTCATTCGATGGAATGGAGGCTAAAATGGGGGACATAAAGCTCAGAGTAACATAGCCTATGATCGCTAAGGCCAGCGAGCTACCAAGAAATGGAGAAAAATGGTTTAAAAACAGAGGGATTGACAACAAGGACTGGAAGGTCTTCCTCAAGAATCCAAACATGGATACTACAGTCTACAAAAAAGGTATTCCTAGCTCTGCTCTTAAAACCAAATGGAGAAACTTATTACTTTTGCTTCAGAGGTTTTCACTTGTGAGGGTAGGTTTGAAAAAATGTATTTTTATCATGTTAGGATGATGATGCACTTCCTTGAGGATCATTAGATGAACCTCCCATGTTTCCTCTTGAATAGTCTCAGGAAAATGGCTACAAATGTTCATAAGAAAATTCAATGTATAGAAAACACCATGTATCATCATGACCTAGTAAAAATACTAGTCTAATTTCATCTCCAATGTATAGGGGATCAATGGGAGAGTTTCCGAGTAAGGAACCACTTTGAGGAAAAATCCCCAGAAAAAGAAAGTAGTAGTAGGGCCCTCAGAGGAAGGAAGAGGACCATATAAATGATAAAGGAACAGGCACCTCAAACTCAGATAGAGGTAACAGAATAAGAGATGCCTATAGTAAAAAAATTGCAAAGAATGAGGAGGGGAATCCCTATAAGAAAGAAAGTCAACCCGAGTAAAGAAGAATTCTCACAAACTAGGACCTCTCATCTAGAAGAAAAATCAGAGAATAAAAGGAGGAAAGTGCAGAAAATATAAACCCCAAGGTTGAGAAGGAGCACGAGGTTGAGCATGATTCCAAAAGCAACCTCAAAAACTACATAATACATTAATTTTGAGGAAAATGAAGCAAATGAAAAGGAGCCAGTCGAAGAGGAGCCAACAGAGAACACTCCAACAGAGATTGAGCCAACAGAGAACAAGCCAATAGAGGATGAGCCAATTGAAAGCCCCGGGAATTCTCCAAAAGGGTCACCAAGATCATCACCACAACATTACATCTCACCTCTAGGAAGCCAGATACGTAGTCCAGGTATTGACCCCGCTCAGTAAGAAATATATGACTATATAGAGTCACTAGAAAGGAAGGAGACAACAAAAAAGGAAATGATTCAGAGCCTTGGAGAAGGGAGCAACCATGTAAATGAACAATCAGCCTCAAACATCTTGAAGCAGGATATCTTTGAACTAGAAACACTGATTCGGTATCTCAAAAATGAGAATCAAGACTTGAAGACACATAGTGAGATATAGATTGCAAAGAATGAAAATCTGATCCTACATCTAAGCTTGTGGTATAAGAAAAACAAGAAGCTGAAGAAGGAAAATAGAATTATGCAGAGAGAGATTATTATTTTAAAGTACAAACTTCTAATGAGGAAGCCTAGAATGTCAATCTCTGCCAAAAAGAAGAAAACAGTGAAACATGGAGATGATAAACAAGAGGCACAAGCGAATGACAAAGAAGAAGTGTATGAGGACATACAACATCTCCAGTTCAAGGGAATGTAGAGTTTGAAGATTTTCCTACTATGACATCCTTTTTGCCTAATGATCCTCTCTTTTTCCTATATATTTACCACCTAAATAAAGCCATATCTATGAGATTTTAATGAAGGTATGCAATAATGTGTCTTCTTGTTCATTTAACTTTATACCTTATTTTTTTTTTAAAGTTGCAATTGGCTATCGAATCAGTCTATTTTCGCAGCTAATCCAAGTTTCTGCAGCTATTTCCATTGTTTGCAAGATTCCAGAGTTCCATGTCAACAGCGAAGGGTGCCTATGGATATAGGATGGCTCCCTCGTGGATCCCTTCCTATCCCCTTGAAACTGTTTGCTAAAAGAAGCATAGGAGATTGTGGTCAAACTCCAAGTCAACCGCTAGATTAACACAGAATAGAACCTGAGATCAATTGAAACCTTATCATTTTGCTTTTGGAATAGAAAAATGATGGTTTAAGAAATATAAGTTTAGATAGGTTAGAAATATTAGGCTTGAAATATTCATACAGTTATGCCAAGATGCCTGCTATAAAACTAATGGCTGCACTATTATTTGGGTGCACGTTGAATGATATAATTGTGAACAGTTTGTGAATTCCATGTGAATAGAATTGGTTTTTTTTTGTGCAAGCATTGTGTTGATTAGAGGCTCTGAACTGCTATGCGGAGGGCCCCTACAAACAGTGGCAATTTTTAATCAATTGCAATATGATTTCCTTTAATTCTTCAATTGCTCAGTTTTGTGTTCCAATGCAACATAATGATTTTTCTAGCGAGTTGTTATATGCATAAGACCTTTAATTTGATTTATACCTAGTTTAGTTTGTCATTTAATTTGCTTTGTACTTGGTACAACATGGTCCTTTTATTTGCTTATTATCTAGCATAATTTAAGGGTATTCAATTCATAATATAGATGTTGCTTGGGTTATGTTGTTTGAGCGAAAATTGATTAACTAAAAGAGTGAGAAGTTCTCTCCTAAACAATTGAGTTCTGACAGTATTTCATCATAGCCGATAGAATAAGTTTCTTTTTGAATTTACAGAATTAGAAGCTACAGCATAAAGATTCAATATCAAAAATCCCAAAACAATCTAATACAAGTCAAACCACTCTCACATCATCTACAAACTAATTGGATAAAGATTAACTCCTAGGAAACTTATCCATAAGAATTACGACAATAATATAATTGCCAAACACTAGCTCTATCTTAAGTTTAGATCTTAACAAATACATAATGACCTAATGAATAACTTCTAAGCACATATTGTGCACCTGTACTTCATTAGTCTATGCACCCTAGTTGACAATTTATGATTGACAATTCAAGGACATTGAATTGACCAAACATATATATAAATCCATTGGGTTTATAATCATGGTCAATCATGGACTAACACCACATTGTGAAAAATATTGTCTCAATATGAAAATAAACCATGTTCAACCATCATCAACCATTGTCAATCATGGTCAACCATGGTGCAACGTCACATTGCGACAAAGATTGTCTCATTATGAAAATCAGCCATGGTCAACCATGTTCTATTATGGTCAACCATGGTCGAACATCACATTGTGATAAATATTTTCTCAATATGAAAATGAATCATGTTTAACCATGTTCCAACATCGTAATATGATAAAGATTGTCTCAATATGAAAATCAAGCAGGGTCAACCATCGTCTACCATGGTCAACCATAGTGGACCATAGTCAACCATGCTTATTTTAGGGTTTATAATATTTATCTTAAGGTTTATATACCTTGGTATTATAATATTAAACCCTTGGATTTAATATTATAACATTGGGTTTATAACCCCTTGGATTTTTAGTATCAATTCCTTATGCTTATTAGTCCCTTGCCTTTATAATATCAATACCTTCAGTTTATTAATCTAATGGCTCATATTCCAAGGGTTAAATATTATTCATAGGGTTTGTAATATAAATCCTAGGATTTAATATGAAAACGAACCATGGTCAATAATCAGGGTCACAATGTCACAAATATTATCTCTTGGCCCGATGTCACTTTGTGACAACCATGTTCATCCATTTTCAACATGATCTACCATAGTCTAATGGCGCATTGTGACACATATTGTCTCAATACAAAAATCAACTGTGATCAACCATGCTCCAACATCACATTGTGACAATAATTCTCAAAATATGAATGTAAATCATTGTCAACCATGCTTATTTTAGGCTTTATAATATTTATCTTAAGGTTTATATACCTTGGGTTTACAATATTATTACCTTGGGTTTAATATTATTCCCTTGGGTTTATTAGTACATTGGGTTTATAAAAGCAATATAGAGATAATTTTAGGGGATAATATTCGTAGCTAGGTTAATTTTATATACTTTTTCCAAAAAAAAAATTCATCAATTCCCTTTTTTTCTAAAAATAATTCGTCCAAGTTTTATAGTATGAAATTATTTTACCTTAAAATTCGCCAAGATCTTATATAGAATAATATAATATAATTATAAATTTATATATTTTTACAAAAGTATCATCAAACATTTTACAAATTTTCTATTATAGATTACCAAGATTCACCAAGGTTTCTAAACTTTCAAATAGGTACCCATCCTTAAAATTTTCCCTGAATCAATCCCTTTGTTTTATTAATCTAAGGGTTCATATTCCCAGGGTATAATGTTATTCATAGGGTTTAAAATATTAATCCTATGGTTATATATAAATCCCTTGGGTTTATAATAATGGTCAACCATGGTAAACATTGTTCTAACATCACATTATGACAAAGATTGTCACAATATGAAAATAAACCATGTTCAACAATTATCAACGATGGTTAATCATGGTCAACCATGGTGCAATATTATATTATGACAAATAATTTCTCAATATGAAAATCATCCATGCTCCAATCTCAAATTGCGACAAAGATTGTCTGCATATAAAAAACAATCATGGTTAACCATGTTCCAAAATCACATTGTGACAAAGATTTTGTCAATATGAAAAGCAACCATGGTCAACCATGCTTATTTTAGGGTTTATTTTAAGGTCAACCCTTTGGGTTTTGAGTATCAATTCCTTATGTTTATCATCCCCCTTTGAAATCAACCATCGTCTACCATGGTCAGCCATTCTTATTTTAGGGTTTATACTATTAATCTTAGGGTTTATATACCTTGGTTTTATAATATTAAACCCTTGTATTAAATATTATACCCTTGCGTTTATAATCCTTTTGGTTTTGAGTATCAATTCCTTGTGTTTATTAGTCAATTGCCTTTATTATATCATCCCCTTCAATTTATTAATAGAAGGGTTCATATTACTAGGGTATAATATTATTCATATGGTTTATAATATAAATCCTAGGGTTTAATACGAAAATGAGCCATGGTCAATAATCATGATAACATTGTGACAAAGATTGTCTCAATATGAAAATCAGCCATGGTCAACCAAGCTCCAATGTCACGTTGTGACAAAGATTATCACAATATGAATGTAAATCATGGTCGACCATGCTTCAATTTCGCATTATGACAAATATTGTGTCAATATGAAAATCAACCATGGCCAACCATGCTTATTTAGGGTTTATAATAGTAATCCCTTGTGTTTAATATTATTCCCTGGGGTTTATAATGTCTTGGATTTTTTATATTAATACATTGGGTTTATAATATCATTCCCTTGGATTTGTTAATTTAAGGGTTCATCTTCCAAAGGCATAATGTTATTCATAGGATTTATAATAGTAATCCTAGGGTTATATATAAATCCCTTGGGTTTATAATCATGGTAAACCATGGTCAATCATGGTCTAACATCACATTGTGACAAAGATTGTCTCAATATGAAAATAAACCATGTTTAACCATGGTCAGTCGTGGTGCAACATCACATTGGGACAAATATTATCTCAATATGAAAATCAACGATGGTGAATCGTGTTCAATTATGGTTAGCCATGGTCCAACGTCGCATTGTGGCCAAGATTGTGTCAATATGAAAAAAAATCATGGTCAATATGAAAATCATGGTCAATATGAAAATCAACGATGGCCAATCATGGTCAACTGTGGTCCAATGCCACATTATGACAAAGATTGTCTCAATATGAAAATCAACGATGGTCAACCATCATCTACCATGGTTGACCATGATCAACCTTACTTATTTTAGGGTTTATAATATTTATCTTAGGGTTTATATACCTTGGGTTTATAATATTAAACCCTTGGATTTAATATTATACCCTTGGGTTTATAATCCCTTTGTGTTTATGAGTCCCTTGCCTTTGTAATATCAATCCCTTTAATTTATTAATCTAAGGGCTTATATTCCTAGGGTATAATATATTCATAGTGTTTATAACATCAATCATATTGTTTAACATGAAAATCAACCATGGTCAATAATCTCGATCACATTGTCAAAAAGATTCTCTCTTGGCCCAATGTCACATTGTGACAACCATGTTCATCCATGGTCAACCATGGTCTATCATAGTCCAATGGCACATTGTGACAAAGATTGTCTCAATATTAAAATCAACCATGGTCAACCATGCTCCAACATCATATTGTGTCAAAGATTGTCACAATACGAAAATCAGCCATGGTCAATCATATATATTTTATTGTTTATAATACTTATCTTAGGGTTTATATACCTTGGGTTTATAATATTAATCCATTGGATTTAATATTATTCCCTTGGATTTATAATGCCTTGGGTTTTTAGTATTAATCCCTTGGGTGTATTACTACCTTAGGTTTATAATATCAATCCCTTGGGCTTATTAATGTAAGAATTCATATTCCCAATGTATAATATTATTCATAGGGTTTACAATTTTAATATTAGGGTTATATATAAATCCCTTGAGTTTATAATCATGGTAAAACATGGTCTAACATCACATTATGACATGGAATGTATCAATATGAAAATAAAACATGTTCAGCCATCGTCAACCATGGTCAACCATTGTCTAATGTCGTTTTGTGGCAAATGTTGTCTCAATATCAAAATCAACCATGGTGAAACATGTTCAATTATGATCAAGAATCATCCAACGTCGCATTGTGACAAAGATTGTCTCAATATGAAAGTCAATCATGGTTAGCCATGGTGAATCATGGTTGACCATGGTCTAATGTCACATGGTGACAAAGATAGTCTTAATGTGAAAGTCAGCCTTGGTCGACCATCATCTACCATGGTCAACTATTGTCGACCATGGTCAACCATGCTTATTTTACAGTTTATAACATCTATCTTAGGGTTTATATACCTTGGGTTTCTAATATTAAACCCTTGTATTTAATATCATACCCTTGGGTTTTTTGTATCAATTCCTTGTGTTTATCAATCCCAACCCTTTATAATATCAATCCCTTTAGTTTATTAATCTAAGGGTTCACATCCCAAGATGCGGGTGATTAATTGTCCAAAGGACATACAGGCGGCGTATCACATGGGCAAGTGTCAGCCCACATATGCCATGAGTCAGGTCGTAAGAAAAGGGAGATGGTCCTGCACAAATTCTTTAATGTGGCCATTACTGCGCTCATCCGTCGTCTCGCACGCCGTGTCCTGCCGCTCCTTAAATGCTCTTTGCATAACAGCTTCAATGCATTCCACTGTCGAGTTTTTGCTTCCAGTTCTGGGCGTTTCTCTGAATCACTCTGCAGGGGTTCATAGACCTGTTAATGTGCAGAGTTTGTATGGTTATTGGGAAGTTCCGTTATTACCCAGCTCAGAGCAAGCAAAAATGTCGCGCGAAAGAGTCAGGTTACTGAGCAGAAGAGGGGGCTCCGGTGGTCGTGCAGTCTCGCAGTGATCTTCCGACACTCTGGAACCTGAGCAGCACAGTCCACAGGCTATGAGGAGCAGAAGAGGAAGGGGTCGTGGCAGATCTGGAGATGCAGTATGTGAACATGCTGCTCACCATACTGCGCAGTATCGTTTCCCTTGCTTGCTCTATAATGATACTTTCATTATTTCAGTCACTATCGAAAAGCGTGAAGACAACAGAAATTTGGGGGCGGCCCAAGCTTAAGCAACTGCAGAACAACGGACTGTAAATCTAGAGGATCACTTGAGCCTAGTCATGGCGAATGCTTCGACGCTGAATCCGGCCAACCCCGATGGCCCAGGTGCGTCCATTCGTGGCGATCCCACCGGCTCGGTGGCTCCTCATTCGGACTCTGAGGACTCTCTACGGTATGGGTGTTTGGTTGTCGAGGAGGCCTATACTACAGATGATGACTAACCTAGCATAATTCTGTGTGTCTTCATTGCTATGATTTTGGCTTAGGTTCCTTCTTGTCAATGTGTCGTTACTACATACACTAGTTGTTTATGTCTGTCTCAGGGCACGGTCTGTCCATGTTTCTGTCCGTCTCAGGGCACTGTCTGGCAAATGTAATGGTTTTGTTACTATTCAAAACTGTAATGTGTCGTAGAAGAAGTTTACACACAGCTGAAGATTCCAACTGCACTGATCTTATGTGTTTTTTTTGTAAAATGCCATCAACAGGCTGAACTTTCAAGGCCAAGGCCTTGCTGTAACTTTTTGTATCAATAATAGCAGTAGTCATATTGAGAAAAAAAATATCTAAGGGTTCACATTCCTAAGCTATAATATTATTCATAGGATTGATAATGTGAATCTTAGGGTTTAATATGAAAATCAACAATGGTAAATAATCATGATTACATTATGACAAAGTTTGTCTCAATATGAAAATAAACCATCTTCAACCATGGTCAACGTCACATTGTGACAAATATTGTCTCAATATGAAAAGAAACAATGGTGAACCGTATTCAATTATCGTTAACCATGGCCTAACGTCACATTGTGGCAAATATTGTCTCAATATGAAACAAAATAATGGTTAATATTAAAATCAATCATAGTCAATCATGGTTAATAGTGGTCCAATGTCACATTGTGACAAAGATTTTCTGAATATGAAAACCAACCATGGTCAACCATTGTCTACCATGGTTGACCATGACCAACCTTACTTATTTTAGGGTTTATAATATTTATCATAGGGTTTATATACCTTAGGTTTATAATATTGAACTCTTGGATTTAGTATTATAGCCTTCGGTTTATAATCCCTTAGGCTTTTGGTATCAATTCCTTGTGTTTATCACTCCCTTGCCTTTGTACTATCAATGCCTTCAATTTATTAATCTAAGGGTTCATATTCCTAGGGTATTATATTATTCATAGGGTTTATAACATAAATCCCCCATACTTAAACATAAATCATATTGTTTAACATGAAAATCAACCATGGTCAATAATCATGATGACATTGTGAAAAAGATTGTCTCTTGGCCGAACGTCACATTGTGACAACCATGTCCATCCATGGCCAACCATGGTCTATCATAGTCCAATGGCACATTGTGACAAATATTGTTTCAATATGAAAATCAACCATGGTCAATCATGCTCCAACATCATATTGTGACAAAGATTGTCACAATACGAAAATCAACCATGGTCAATAATGCATATTTTAGGGTTTATATACCTTGGGTGTATAATATTAATCCCTTGGGTTTAATAATATTCCATTGCATTTATAGTGCCTTGGGTTTTTAGTATTAATCCCTTGGGTGTATTAGTACGTTGGTTTTGTTAATCTAAGAATTCATATTCTCAATGTATAATGTTATTCATAGGGTTTATAATTTTAATCTTAGCGTTATATATAAATACCTTGGGTTTATAATCATGGTAAACCATGGTAAATCATGGTATAACATCACATTGTGACAAAGATTGTCTCAAGATGAAAATAAACCATGTTCAACCATCGTCAACCTTGGTCAACCATGGTGCAATGTCACTTTGTGAGAAAGGTTGACTCAATATCAAAATCAACCATGGTGAACCATGTTCAATTATGGTCAAGCATCATCCAATGTCGCATTGTGACAAAGATTGTATCAATATGAAAGTGAATCATGGTCAACCATGTCCCAATGTCACATTGTGACAAAGATTGTCTCAATATGAAGATCAACCTTAGTCATCCATGGCTGACCATGATCAACCGTGCTTATTTTAGATTTATAACATTTATCATATGGTTTATATACCTTGGGTTTATAATATTATAGCCTTGGATATAATATTATACCCTTGGGTTTATAATCCCTTAGGTTTTTTGTATCAACTTCTTGCGTTTATCAGTACCATCTGTTTATAATATAAATCCCTTAAGTTTGTTAATCTAAGGGTTCATAGTCCTAATCTATAATATTATTCATAGGATTGATAATATAAATCCTTGGGTTTAATATGAAAATCAAGCATCATCAGTAATCGTGGTGACATTATGACAAATATTGTCTCTTGGCCCAACGTCACATTCTGATAACCTTGTTCATCCATTGTCAACCATGGTCAACCATAGTCCAATGGCACATTGTGACAATGATTGTCTCGATATGAAAATCAACCATGGTCAACCATTCTCCAATGTCGCATTGTGACAAATATTATCACAATAAGAATGTAAATCATGGTCAAGCATGGTTCATTGTCACATTATGAAAAATATTATATCCATATGAAAAACAACCATGCTCAAACATGGTCATTTTAGGGTTTATAATATTTATTGTAGGGTTTATACACCTTGGGTTTGTAATATTAATCCCTTGGATTTAATATTATTCCCTTGAGTTTATGATGCCTTGTGCTTTTAGTATTAATCCATTCGTTTTAATAGTACCTTCAATTTATAATATTAATTCCTTAGGATTATTAATCTAAGGGTTCATATTCTCAGGGTATAATATTATTCCTAAGGTTTATAATACTAATCCTAGGGTTATATATAAATCCATTGGGTTTATAATCATGATCAACCATATTCAGTCATGGTCTAATGTCACATTGTGATAAATATTGTCTCAATATGAAAACAAACCATGTTTAACCATCATCAACCATCACCATTCATTGTCAACAATGGTGCAATGTAACATTTTGACAAAGATTGTCTTATGAAAATCAACCATGGTAAACCATCTTTACTATGGTCAACGATGGTCCATTGTCACATTGTGACAAATACTGTCTCAATATTAAAGTCAGTCATGGTCAATCATGGTCAATCGTGTTTAACCATCATCCAACACCACATTGTGACAAAGATTGTCTGAATATGAAAATCAACCATGGTCAACCATCATTGACAATGGTCAACCATGCTTATTTTAGGGTTTATAATATTTATCTTTGAGGTTTATATACCTTTGTTTTATAATATTAAACCCTTGGATTTAATATTATACCCTTGTGTTTATAATCCCTTGGGATTTTAGTATCAATTTCTTATATTTATCAGTCCCATTCCTTTATAATATCAATCCCTTCAGTTTATTACTCTAAGGGTTCATATTCCAAGAGAATAATATTATTCATAGGGTTTGTAATAAAAATCCTACGGTTTAATATGAAAATTAACCATGGTCAATAGTCATGGTCACATTGTCACAAATATTATCTCTTGGTCCAATGTCACATTCTAAGAACCATGTTCATCCATTGTCAACTATGGTCGACCTTAGTCCAATGATGCATTGTGAAAAATATTGTCTTAATATTAAAGTAAACCATGGTCAACCATGCTCCAACGTTGCATTGTGACAAATATTCTCACAATATGAATGTAAATCATGGTCAACCATGCTTATTTTAGGGTTTATAATATTTATCTTAGGGTTTATATACCTTGGGTTTATAATGCCTTTGGTTTTTAGTATGAATCCCTTCGGCTTATTTGTACCTTGGGTTTATAAAATTAATCCACAGAAAAATTTCGGGGCAAATATTCGCAACTCAGCTAATTTTCTATGCTTTTTCCAAAAAAATTACCACAAATCGCCTTTTTTTTTTTAAATAATTCACCCATGTTTTATAGTATGAAATTATTTTACCGTGAAATTCACCAAGATCATATATAGAGTAATAGAATATAATTAGAAATTTAAATAATTTTACAAAATTATCATGAAACATTTTACAATTTTTCTATTATAGATTACTAAGATTCACTAAGGTTTCTAAACTTTCAAATAGATACCCATCCTTAAAATTTTCCCTAAAGCAAGTCCTTCAGTTTATTAATATAAGGGCTCATATTCCAAGGGTATAATTTTTTTCATAGGGTTGATAATATTAATCATAGGGTTATATATAAATCCCTTAGGTTTATAATCATGGTAAAACATGGTAAACATTGGTCTAACATCACATTGTGACAAATATTGTCTCAATATCAAAATAAACCATGTTCAACCATTGTCAACCATGGTAAATAATGGTTGACCATGGTGTAATGTCACATTATCACAAAGATTATCTCAATATGAAAATTGACCATGGTCAACCATGTCCAATTATTGTCAACCATGGTCCTACATCACATTGTGACAAAGATTGTCTTAAAATGAAAAACGATCATTGTCAACCATGTTCCAACATCACATTGTGACAAAGATTGTCTCAATATGAAAATCAACCATGGTCAACCATAATTATTTTAGGGTCAATCCTTTGGGTTTTGAGTATCAGTTCCTTGTGGTTATCATTCCCTTTCGTTTATTATATCAGTACCTTTAGTTTACTAATCTAAGGGTTCATATTCCTAGGATATAATATTATTCATAGGATTTATAATATAAATCATAAGGCTTAATATGAAAATAAACCATGGTGAATAATCATGGTCACATTGTGACAAAGATTGTCCCTTCGGCCAACGTCACATTGTGAAAACCATGTTCATAAATGGTCAACCATGGTCGACCATAGTCCAATAGGGCATTGTAAAAAATATTGTATCGATATGAAAATCAACCATGGTCAACCATGTTGCAATGTTGCATTGTAACAAAGATTGTCACAATATCAATGTAAATCATGGTAAGCCATGGTTCAATGCCACGTTATGACAAATATTATGTCACTAAGAAAACCAAGCATGGTCAACCAAACTTATTTTAGGGTTTATAATATTTACATTAGGGATTATATACATTGGATTTATAATATTCATGAATTGGGTTTAATTTTATTATGTTGGGTTTATAATGTCTTGGGTCTTTTGTATTAATCCTAAGGTTTATAATATCAATCCCTTCAATTTATTAACATAATGGTTTATTTATCCAACATCACATTGTGACAAAGATTGTCTAAATATAAAAATCAACCATGATCAACCATGGCTAACCATGCTTATTTTACCATTTATAATACTTATCAAAGGGTTTATATACCACGGTTTATGACATTTATCTTAGTGTTTATAGTAATATTTCTCAATATGAAAATTAATCATGGTCAACCATGGTAATTTATGGTCAACATTGGTCAAATTGATTCAACCATTTTTGATTATGGTCAATCATAGTTAAACATGGTCGATTATGGTAAATCATATCTTCACCATGGTAAAAAATGGTTCAATATCGCATTGTGACAAAGATAGGCTCAATATGAAAATAAACCATGATCCAATGTCAAAAAGTGACAAAGATTGTCTCAATATGAGAATCATCCATGGTAAATAATCATAGTCAGAATGTTACAAAGATTGTCACTTGGCCCAATGTCACATTGTGACAACCATGTTCATCCATGGTCAACCATGCTCGACGATAGTGCAATGGAACATTGTTGCAAAGATTGTATCATTATGAAAATAAACCATGGCGAACCATGTTCCAATGTATCATTGTGAAAATATTGTCACAATATGGATGTAAGTCATGGTCAACCATGCTCCAACATCACGTTGTGTCAAAGATTATCACAATATGAATGCAAATCATGGTCGACCATGCTTCAATTTCGCATTATGAAAAATATTGTGTCAATATGAAAATCAACCACAACCAACTATGCTTATTTTAGGGTTTATAATATTTATCTTATGGTTTATATACATTGGGTTTATAATATTAATCTCTTGGGTTTAATATTACTCCCTTAGGTTTATAATCATGGTCACCCATGGTGAATCATGTTCTAATGTCACATTGTGAGAAATATTATCTCAATATGAAAATAAACCATGCTCAACCATCGTCAACCATTGCCAATCATGGTCAACCATTGTGCAGTGTCAAATTATGACAAAGATTGTGTCAATATGAAAATCAACCATGTTCAATTATGGTCAACCATGGTCGAACGTCGTATTGTGAGAAAGATTATCTCGATATGAAAATCAGTCATGGTCAATATGAGAATCAATGATGGTCAATCATGGTCAACGATGGTCCAACATCACATTATGATAAAGATTGTCTCAATATGAAAATCAATCATTGTCTACCATTGTCAACCATGGTTCACCATGGTCAACCATGCTTATTATAGAATTTATATTATTAATTTAGGGTCTATATACCTTCGGTTTATAATATTAAACCCTTGGATATAATATTATACCCTTGGGTTTATAATCCTTTGGGTTTTGAGTATCAATTCCTTTTGTTTATCAGTCCCTTTCCTTTATTATATCAATGCCTTTAGTTTATTAATCTAAGGGTTCATATTCCTATGGTATAATATTATTCATAGGGTTTATAATATAAATCTTAGAGTTTAATATGAAAATCAACCATTGTCAATAATCATGGTCACATTATGACAAATATTATCTCTTGGACCAACATCACTTTGTGACAATGATGTTCATCCATGGTCAACCATGGTAGACCACACTTTAAAGGTGCATTGTGACAAAGATTGTCTAAATATCAAAATCAACCATGGTCAACCATGGTGCAACGTCACATTGTGACAAATATTGTCTCAATATCAAAATCAACCATGGTGAACCGTGTTCAATTATGACTAACCATGGTCCAACATCACATTGTGACAAATATTGCTTCAATATGAAAATCAATCATGGTCAACAAGAAAATCAACGATGGTCAATCATGGTCAACAATGGTCCAACATCACATTGTGAAAAAGATTGTTTCAATATGAAAATAAACCATGGTTATCCATTGTCGACGATGATCAACCTTACTTATTTTAGGGTTTATAATATTTATCGTAGGGTTTATAAACCTTTGGTTTATAATATTAAACCCTTGGATTTAATATTATACGCTGGGGTTTATAATACCTTGTTCTTTTAGCATCAATTCCTTGTGTTATCAGTCCCTTGCCTTTGTAATACCAATCCCTTCGATTTATTAATCTAAGGGTTCATATTCCTAGGGTATAATGTTACTCATAGGTTTTATAACATAAATTGTACTATTTAATGTGAAAATCAACCATGGTCAATAATCGTGGTCACATTGTGAAAAATATTGTCTCTTCGCCCAACATCACATTGTGAAAACCATGTTCATCCATGGGCAGCCATGGTCGATCATAGTTCGATGGCGCATTGTGACAAAGATTGTCTCAATATGAAAGTCAACCATGGTCAACCATTCTCCAATGTCATATTGTGACAAATATTGTCTCAATACAAAAAACAAACATTGTAAAACATGCATATTTTAGGGTTTATAATATTTATCTTAGGATTTATATACCTTGGGTTTATAATATTAATCCCTTGGGTTTAATATTATTCCCTTGGGTTTATAATGCCTTGGGGTTCTAGTACTAATCCCTCGGGTGTATTAGTACCTTGGGTTTATAATATCAATCCCTTCGGTTTATTAATCTAAGAATTCATATTCCCAATGTATACTATTATTCATAGGGTTTATAATTTTAATCTTGCAGTTATATATAAATCCCTTGGGTCTATAATCATGATCAAGCATGGTCAGTCATGGTCTAATGTCACATTGTGAAAAGCATTGTCTCAATATGAAAATAAATCATGTTCAACCATCATCAACCATGGTGCAATGTCGCTTTGTCACAAACATTGTCTCAATATCAAAACCAACCATGGCAAACTATGTTCAGTTATGGTTAAGCATCGTCTAATGTCGGATTTTGACAAATATTGTTTCAATAGGAAAGTTAATAATGGTCAACCATGGTCCAACTTCACATTGAGACAAAGATTATCTCAATATTAAAATCAACTTTGGTCAACCATCATCTATTGATGAGCCTCATCATTGGGTAATTATATGGGCATTAATTCACCTCCTAGCTTAGTCAAACCAACTATTTTCATAACTTATTGTATACTTTTGATTATATTTTTTTTATGAGATGAGTTAGAGTTTGATATTTTACTGTGTGGTCTAATGTGCATTTAATGTAGGATTAAAGGATAAAAGCAAGGAATTTTGGCAAAGGCCAAGCTCAAAACTCAAATGGGACAAGGGATAGAGATTATAGGGGGTAAATCCTCCTCATTTACTACCCCTCCATTCGAATATTCTTCCATCAGCTCAGAGTGCAAACAACCAAATCATAAGGACTAGAAGGCTACCTAGAAAGTGAAAGACAAAGCACCAGTTTATCTCATGTTTAGGAGCCGAGCCTCCCTAATTTTAAGGAATCCATTGGAGACTTCAGATGTATAAGTAGAGAAGACTAGGACCTCAGTACAATTCAAATTTTTTATTGTAAAACTCTACTCTATTTTTGAGCTGCAAGACTTATGATAGTTTTTGATGTAATCCATTGTTTTGGTAATAAGAATGAGTTTTGTTTTCAACCAGCACTGAGTTAACTCAGAGCGCTGAAGCTCTTGGGTTAGGGCCCAACCCTAGCAACCAAGGCTCCTCTTTATTGTACATGTATTCTAGTATAGATTCATAAATTAATTGTTCATTTTCTTACTGGATGTATTCCCACTACACCAGTATAGATTACATTGGTTGTGTGATAGTTTGCTTCCATTTGTGCCTTCTTTCAAGTAGCAGGTTAGCAAGGAGAAAAAGGATCACCACAAGATTGTCAGCAGGTGTCTTAGCCTCACTTCCTCCCTCTAGTACCATGACTTGAAGAAGGGTCCCTTCAGTAGCCCCAAAAATACAAATTTCTAGTACTTGTATGAGCTTTGGAGTTTGTTGTCTTTGATTCAGTATTTGGTTCATGTTGCAAGGTAGATTTCATTTTCATATTTTCCCATCTCCACTTCTATAATAAGATCTCACTCATGGTTTCATTCCCTTCAGCAAATTTCTTCATGCATAATATAGGAAATTGATTCATGCTTTTCTAGTTCATGAAAATGTATCTTGTTGCATAGTTCTTGGAATACACACATGTTTTAAGAAGAGAAGGTACCTCAGGAGGAGACCTAGACTTCATCACCAATAGCCACCTTCCACTTCATCCACCTTAGCCATTCCCTATTTCACCATCATCCTCACTAGTTTTTCATCATTTTTCATTGAAATTCCCCTAGATACATTGAGCGAATCTAGCCATCTCTTATCTTGGATATTGACTCCTGAGTGCTCCTAGACATTCTAACACCCCATTCCACTCATCACACACTTTTCCAAAGCTTAAAAACACCTCACAATGATCTCTCGGTTGTATCGTGTATGATTTTTGTAATTCCTACAGGATCATCCTAGAGGTTTCTAGTACATCTTGTAGGTTTTCTTGAAATGGCCTGTTTTGAGGCTGAATTGATGGGAAACCTCTAGGAAGTCACTAAAATCCTCTTAGGACCCCTCGACACCATCCAAAAACTTCATAAACCTTCTAGCCATCCTCAAACACCTTCCATCCACCTGTCACATCCACACGAACAATCAGTTTGCATACTTGATTTTGCCTAAGAAAACCAAAAAAGTGAAAAAAGATTTAGTTTAGTTTTTTGCTTGCACATTAGTATGGTTTGATGATTTTTACTTCTAAAACTTAGATAGTAGCATTTTTTAGGTGTTGATTTAGCAATTATTCTTAGCATAGTCGCTTAAATGGTTAATTAGGGTATGGTGTGATTTAGCATTACATGTTGCTTTTTCATTACTGCAGTAGAGTAGCTCTCTTAGAGTAGATTTTCCCTTGTTCCATCAAAGAGTCAAGCTTCTTCTAACTCCATAGAAGGATGGCCTAGAACCCCAGTGGTCTCTTGCTAGCTGAAGAGTGACAACAAGCAGGACCATCACTTTTACTTATGCATACAACACTGTCACCTCCAAGTTTGTATGAACCCCAGATTAATAAATAAAGTTGGTAGCCCAAGAGTTCCATCATCCTTGCTGAAAACTAGCACTCATCATATACCATGGTCAACCATGCTTATTTTAGGATTTATAACATTTATATTAGGCTTTATATACCCTGTGATTATAATATTAAACCCTCGAATTTAATATTATATCGTTGGGCTTTTTGCATCAATTCCTTGTGGTTATCAGCCCCATCCCTTTATAATATCAATCCATTCAGTTTATTAATATAAGGGTTCATAGTCCTAGGGTATAATATTATTCATAAGATTGATAATATAAATCCTAGGGTTTAATATAAAAATCAGCTATGGTCAATAATGATGGTCACATTATGAAAAAGATTGTCTCTTGTCCCAATGTCACATTGTAACAACCATGTTCATCCATGGTAAACTATGGTCAACCATAGCCCAATGGCACATTGTGACAAAAATTGTCTCAATATGAAAATCAACCATCGTTAAACATGCTCCAACTTTGCATTGTGACAAATATTGTCCTAATATGAATGTAAATCACGTTCAAGCACAGTTCAACGTCACATTATGACAAATATGTCAATATAAAAAACAACCATGGTCAAACATGCTTATTTTAGGGTTTATAATATTTATCCTAGGGTTTATATACGTTGGTGTAGAGTGTCCAAAATGTATTCAAAATATCATCCACTTTCACCTTTATCGCCACAATTTCACTCACATGTCGCAACTCCATAGCCATATAATCTTTCATTAGCCTCCATTTTTATAATTATATGGGTTCCATTTGTGTTTTCCAAAAAACAATGTAAACTTTGAAATGGGAACTATAAATTCAAAATGGGAAGTCTGGCCAAAAAACCTCGAAAAAACATCAAAAACAGTGTTAAAAACGAAAAGTGTTGATGCTGGAATAAAACTTTTTTTTTCTTAGGTAAATTTTCAACATGTTTTAAAAATGGCAATGAAAGCCAATTTTTTGCGCAAAAATTGTCCAAAAACCACCATCAAAACGAAAAGTGTTAACGTTGGGAAAACAAATTTTTTTTCAAAAGTAAAATTTAAACATTTCAAAATAATGGCGTAAAATCTTTTATCATGACCCCGAAAAAACATTAGAATTTAAAAGAAATAATGAAAACATAAAATAAAATAAAACAATGAAAAAACACAAAACAAAAAAAAAGGTTAAAAAAAATTAACAAAACACAAATTAAAATATATACTAAAAACAAACATAAAATAAAAATAAGAAACACAAAAAAAAAAAAAAAAAATCGAATATAAAAAAAATAAATAAAAAAAGAATAAAAATCAATCATAAAAATGTAAAAAAAAACAAAATTATGATAAGAATTAAAAAAAAAAAAAAAAAAAAAAAAAAAACAAATAAATAGTAAAAAAATATCTAAACAAAAATGAAAAAAAAAAAAAACAAAAAATATCTTCTAAAGCATAAAAAAAATTGGCAAAAAGAAAAAAACAAAAATGTCGAACAAAAAAAATAACATTTAAAATAAACTAAAAATTAAGTAGGTAAGAATAGAAAAAAAAATAAAAAAATAAAAACAAACTAGATTTTAAAAAAAAAATAGAAAACTAAAAAAAAATAAAAAACTACTAAAATTAAGATTAAAATGTTGATTACTTAAAAAAACAAAAATAAAATGTATATATAAAATAAAATTAAAAAAAAAAACAACCAAAACAAAAACAAAAAAAAAAAAAAAAAAAAATGTTAAAAAAAATTATCTCATAAACCATAAAAGAATTTGTAAAAAAGATATATATATATATATATAAGTAAAAATAGAGAAATTGAAAAAAAAACATTAGCAAAAACTAGAAAAAAAAAATTAAAAAAATTACAAACAAACTAGTTTAAAATAAATAAATAAATAAAATAACGGAAAAAAATTTAAAACTAGTAAAATTAATATTAAAAAAAAAAAATTAGCTCAAATCAAATAAAAAAAAAAATCCAAAAAAATATGAAAATTATTTAGAAAAAAAAAAAATAATATTAAAATATAAAAAAAAAACCAAAGAAAAATTAAAATTTAACTTATCTTTTTTAAACAATTTTGTTTTTATTGAAAAAAATTATTATTATTAACTTTTTTTTCTTAAACAAATTTTTTTCTTATTTGAGAAAACAATCATTAAAAAATTCTTAAATTTTTTTTAAACGAATTAAAATTTTTAATTTAAAATTCAAAAAATTTAATTTTGATTTAAAATTTAAAAATTTATAATTATTATTAAAAAAAATTATACTATTAAAAAAATTTAATTTAAGATTTTAAAGTTTAATAATTATTATTTAAAAAAAAATATGATTAAAAATTTTTAATTAAAAATTTTAAAATTCATATAATTATTATTAAAAAAATTTAAAAAATAAAAAATATATTTCCCGCCCAGTGGCCACCCGTGGTGGCAGTGCGCTGGGGGGAGGGACCGGGGTGCAGGTCCCTCCACCAGCCGTCTCACCACAACGGGTGGCCGGGGGGCGGGAAATTCATTTTTAATTTTTTTTTTTGTAATAATAATTATATGAATTTTAAAATTTTTAATTAAATATTTTTAATCGTATTTTTTTTAAGTAATAATTATTAAATTTTAAAACTTTTAATTAATTTTTTTTACTAAATAATTCTTTAAACTTTTTAAATTTTAAATTAAAAATTTCAATTCATTTAAAAAAAATTAAAATATTTGTAATAATTTTTTTTTTTAAATAAGAAACAAAATTGGTTAAAAAAAAGAAGTTAATAATAATAATTTTTTTTAATAAAAAAAAATTGTTAAAAAAAATTAAATGTTCAATTTTTTTTGGTTTTTTAAAAATAATTTTCATATTTTTTGTTTTTCTTTTTTTTATAGTTTGAGTTTATTTTTGTTTTTTTTAATATTAAGTTTACTAGTTTTCTATTTCCCTTTTTCATTAATTTTTTTTTTTTTTTTTTTTTTTTTTTTTTTTTTTTTTTTAAATCAGCGTGTTTTTAATTTTTTTCCCCTAGTTTTTGTGAATGTTTTTTTTTTTAATTTCTCTATTTTTACTTACTTAATCTTATATTTATATTTTTTTTTCCAAATTCTTTTATGGTTTATGAGATAATTTTTTTAACATTTTTTATTTTTCATTTTTGTCTTTCTTATATATATTTTTATATATGTTTTTTAGAGACAATTATTTCATGAGGATTGGAAATTTAATTAGCGATATATAAATATGTAGAATATCAAAAATGAAAAATATTGACCTTCTCCTTTAAATATGCAAAACAATAAAAACCTCACTACAAAAAAAATAAAAATAAAAATAAAAACAAGAAAATATGAAGAATAAGACCACTTCCAAAGTTATTAAATTTACAAAATAATTATTTACATTTCATATATTATAAAATTAAAAGGGAAAAAAATGGCCTTTTAAAAAAAGGGCATGGTGTAGAATTACCACTTTTTTAAATCAACATCAAAATCACTACGATTCTAAAACGCAATGTACATAAAAAAAAATTATAGTGCCAAAAACTATGCTATAAAAAAAACATGTGTGTTCTCCATCACCCCTTTTGAAAATCGGGTCACTTTTTTGCTATCTCTTGAAAACGGGTAACAATATCAGTTCTCGTTTCGAAGTTTACATTGTTAAAAGTAAATGATTTCTAGTATTATAAGTGAATTAAATGGTTAAAACTTAGGTAAAATACATATACTTGCTAATACTTAAAAGTGGCTTGAGTTTCATGACATGTGTAGGTCATTTGGAAGCTTCCAGGGCACCCTTATATGGCCTCCAATGCTCAAATTCGAATTCCCTTCAAGATATAGAAGAAGGTTTTGCTAAATTTCATAGAGGATATGTGTCTCATAATTATCTATTTGACTTGTAACTCTATGAGATTTTCTAGGGATCTAATGACACAATAATGGACCTCGCTTAATGAGGTAGCTTCTTTTGTTTTTGTATAAATAGGAGAGCCTTCTCCTTCCAAAGGCATGTGTAAAGTTGGGGAAATGCTCATGAGTGATGTTCACTTTGATTTGGTTATGCTTGTGTTTGGAGCCCTCAACTTTCCATCTCTCATGCTTTTGGATTAGCCACCTACAATGTGTGAGATTTTTTTTTTTTTTAGATTTATTTATTTCATATTTTTTCTTGTGTGGGAGGTTAAGAGTGATTGCTTGTATTTGCTTTCTACCTAGAGGTTAAGAGCGATTGTTTTTATTTGCTTTCCTATCTAGAAGATAAGAGAAATTATTTTTATTTTCTTTCATATCATTTCCTGTGTGAGAGGTTAAGGGTGATTGTTTTTATTTGCTTTCTACCTAGAGGTTAAGAACGATTGTTTTCATTTTATTTCCTACCTAGAAGTTAAGAGCAATTGTGTTTATCTGCTCTCATATCTTTTCATGTGTGAGAGGTAAAGAATGATTGTTTTTGCTTTCATTTCATGTCATGTGATTTTGATTATTCATTTCATAGGATCCTGATTTGATAATGCACACATGATCCCTTAGAGTAGATTTCATTTCATGCAATTTCAATTCTTACAAAAGTGGTAGATTAAGATTTCAATTCCTACAAGTGTGAAAGATTAAGATTTCAAGTCCACGCACTGTACTATAATTGTATTATAATTTATTTTGAATTGATTGTTGAATTAGAATAGGAAAATTTGGTTTATCGTTATTTTGTTTCGTAGTTAGATTGATCTAAATTGAATGTTCATTTCTAGCATATACAGTGCACGCACATTTCGCATGTTCTACGAAACCCCCGGGTTGACAATTAAATGATAGGTAATTAATTTGCCTCAACATTTTGGTGTCATTACCGGGGAAGTGTGCATAGAAACTAGCTTTTAGTCTATAGTTCATTGTTCAGTTTTTTTCCTAGATGTATGATTAAAGCATGTAGATGCATAAATAATTTAGCTACATATCATTTTTATTAAAAAAAATAAACCTTCAATCACCTACGACCCACACTATATCACGTGGTGCAGTAAGAGCCACACATCCCCATCATGAATTCTTATTTCTGTAGGTAGAAGAGATGGCAAAGGAGGATGAAGAAACGGATGGAGATCCTTTTGGATTTACCATTCAAAAAATTGATGTCAATGTTCAAATGAGGAACATCCCTCCATCCATACTTCCTAAATTCAAAGGCATGAGATCAGAAGACCCATAAACTTTTCTTTTTGAATTTGAAATAATTTGTAGATCTTATGGCTACTCATTACACATTTTAAAATTGAATTTGTTTCCAACAACATTGAAGGATAAACCTCTTAAATGGTTCATGACTTTAGGAACAAATTCTATAAGGACATGGGATGATATGAAAATAGTCCTTTTGGAAAAATATAAAAACAATTACAAACAGCATGACCTTAGAAATGAAGTCCTTGAGATGAATCAAAAAGAGGAAGAAAATATAGAAGACTTAGTGGAGAGATTTCCTTATAATATCAAAATATCTAAAATGCATAATTTAGGATCAGACATATTAAAAACTCTCCTACTAAATGCTATGAAGGATGAATGGATTTAACTTCTTAACCAGGTGGGAAAAGGAAATGTTTATCAATTTTAATTTCAAGAGATTTGTGAACTATGCAAGAACATATCAAGAGGAAAAGCGAAGTATGGAAGATCTCCTCAAGATTTAGTTACGGCAAGGGAAAGCAAGTTGACAAAGGGATTGGTAAGTCAAACTGAACTTAGCAATTTGCTAAACGTTCTTGGTAATTTAAACGAAAAAATTAAGATGCTAAGAATGCAAAACAAGAAAAAAGTTGAAAATATTGCTTTGCATGAACGTCCACTTGATAGCATTAAAATTTGTAAAATTTGTGTAGTATCACATACTACTAAAGATTTCCCATCATTACTAGGGTTAAAGGTAGTTTACGAAAAGGATAATGGAGTGAATCAAGCTCCAAGAGGACCATGGTAGCCTCATCAACCCAATATGATGCAATATCCTTGTGCAAGGTTATGCACAACAATCTCAAAGTAATTTCCATACAACTTTTCCTTGGAAACCTTGGCCATCTCAATCCCAATCTCAAAGCCAATCTTGGAAATAGTGTTGGGAAGAGCCTTACAGAGGAAATCCACCATATACTCAACCTTTTCCTCACTATCCTCAATGCCAAGCTCAATGTTAAGCTCAATACTATTCATACTATTCACTTTCATCACAACATCCATTTCAACCTCAATTAATCTCAAATCAACATTTTGCATTACCACACACACCAACAACCCAAAGATCCATTCCCACTCCACTACCTGCACAACCATTTCGAATCACCAACAATAAAACACCTCAATCCACTTACAATGTTGAGGTATTGCAAAATGATTCACCAGCTATCATTGAAGAACAATAACTAGAACAATAAGATTCAAATAAAATCCTAGAATCATCGATGCCCGTCGATAAAGAGCAGTTGTTGGAACCTAAGATTGAAAACTTTCATGCATGCCTATCACCAAATTCTATGAATGGAGATCACATATGTGAGGACTTGCATCACATGATAGAAGGAAAACAAGGAAGACAATATTATATTGAATCTTGGTTCAAGACAGTCATTGGATCCCAGTATTCCATTCTTCATTATCTTCTGACATCATCTCAATCAAGACAGTTGGTCTCTTATACATTGGTATGTATCAAAGAATATATTTCAAACCTGCATATGATTATATGTATACTTTTGTTACACACATGGCTCCATTGGAAACATTCACATACATAAAAATTATAAAAATTCAAGTAGATAAATTAGGAAAAATAAAATCAAATTTGATTGCATTTTTTTTAGCTTTTAGAATTTAAAATTTTTTAGATTTTTATTTATTTTCTTGCATTTTTTCATTAACATCATAAATATTTTCAGTAAAAAAAATTGATGCTTTAATTTTAAATAATTAAAAATAAAAAATCATCTTAGATTTTTAATTAAAAAAAAAAAATCTTCATGTTTTTGAATAAGGGAAATCTAAATTTTTAAATAAAAATGATCAATTATTTTTTCTTAGAGAATTGAGAAATTGAAAAATTGATAACTGGCTCTCGTGCAACCTGTAAAAAGAACTAAAAAAAATTCATATACATTAGCTGAAAAATCAAAATCCAATTTCAAAAAAATAAATATTCATATATAAATCTTGCTTCAAATTGCTGCTAAACTCATTTCAATAGTGATAGACAAGGTGGAACAAGAACTAGCTTGAACACGAACTCTGGTCATGGCTTTTAGGTTAAGATCCATAGTGTACGATTCAATTCTCTTTCAGTCCAATTCATTTAGCTATGAAAGGAGGGTTATGTATGAGATGGTGAGAGTCGTAGTGAATGATCATATACATTAACGAGCAGATTGAGATGCTCCAACCTCTTCCCTCAACAACTTCTCTTTTCCCCTTTCAACCTTTGGCCTCGAATTCTTGAAGGACCACTCTGCTATGTGAGAGTTATGCAAAGAATTGGAGCTAGATTTCTGATTCCTGCCCTCATGATTCCTGCCCTCATTTAAGCTTGGATGTCCAAATTGATCAGATGTAATTGTAAGAGGTTCACCTCCCTATAAGAATTTAAATAACTATTAGAACTTCCAACTTGTTGAGTAGTATTTCCTGAGGATAAATAGCTGATAAGAGTTTTTTGGGTAGGATTAGTAGGCCTAGATTTTTCATCATTGAAATGTGATATGCGAAGATCTCAAATGCTATGGTATTCAGCTTAAGAGTTAATGTATGACCACAAATACCTTCCTTTTCCATGTCTTTTGAATTTCTAAACACTGAGAATTCTCCCTTGTTTTAAGATCTTCATTCAACTTAGCAATAACCATTATTTATTTTCAAGACCCAGCAGTTACCTGAGCATTTTCGAGAAATACGTAGCAGTTTTTGACACGTCATTTTAAAACGCTATTTCTGGCCAACTGAAAATGAATTTCAAAAGACTAAAATGTGAGTTTTTCTCAGAACATGGTGAGTTATAATACCCATGATCGATTTTCTCAAATTCGTAACCAATTGGGAGATATTAGGGGTTATTTAGAGCCTTATTTTCCAAGTTAAATGAAAAAACAGTTTTCAATTAAATGCAGGCAACAATTGCGACCATGCAAGGATTACATCTAGTTTTGGATGCTATGGTGGTTTAAAAAATCATTTCTTTTTATTTGCTTCACCTAGATCTATGGATTGGTTACCATAAACCTCGAATACAACCCTTGATCGTATATCTCGGCCCCCCTCCATCCTTCCAATGTGATCTGAGGGGATTGTAGGGTGATCTCCTCAATTCCTCCTCTACGGCAAGCTCTTCTACTCGTTTGAGAGCTTCTACATGTTGCAAGCATTACACAACTTATGACATGGATAACTGGAAGGGCCATACTCGCATATTTTTCGATGTTGTGATTAGCTAACAAGACTTGTTGGATACATATCAACCGTCATTCAAGAGTTGTGTGCAGGAAGGGCGTGCCAGTGGTATCATGTGTTCTTACAATAGACTTAATGGAGTCCCAACGTATGCTGATTTTAGCCTTCTCAGCAAGGTCGCGAGAACTGATTCGGGACTTCAAGGTTATATTACATTAGACTGTAGCACTGTCTACCTTGTTTACACTGCTCATCAGTATACTGAGATTGCATATTTCAGTTTTGGTTTCTTTTCTGAATGCGATTGATGTACACAATTCCATTTGATTTCCTTTAGATTCAGAACTCCAACAATATCACTAGGAGACGGAGGAGAAGGAACAATAGGGCATAAAGAAACCCTGGTGAGGAAATATACTTAGAGATTAGAGGATCTAATCCCTACCATGCCTTGTGCATGGAAAACGTTTTTACATGGGAAATTTCGTTAGGTTGTGTTTTTTTGTTATGTTTTATGTTTTTGTTACATAATGATTTTTTTTAATAAATAAAATGTTATATGCTTTTTTTTGTTAGGTTATGTTTTATTACTCTATGTTTTGTTATATTTTGTATTAATGGAATATAATTATTATCTATATATTTATCTATCTATCTATCTATCTATATATATATATATATATATATATATATATATATATATATATATATATATATAGAGAGAGAGAGAGAGAGAGAGAGAGATATATACATAAGTTTAGACATATATTATGTTTGTGTGTGTGTGTGTTTAATGTTTTGCATTTATATCTTAGTTTTTAGTTTTGTAAACATTTCATTAATTTTTAGACTATTCGTTTTATTTTATTTTTTAATAAAATTGCCACGGAAAATTGCCATAAAAAATTGATGTGAAATTCATTTAGTGACTTGAGAAAACTGAGAAAAAGTCATTGTGATGGTCTATTCAAACACACATGTCGAAGAAAGAAATCTATATATATATATATATATATATATATATATATATATATATAATTGCTCAATTTGAACATGTTTCTAATATTAATCCCTTGGATTTAATATTATTTCCTTGGGTTTATAATATCAATCAATTAGGTTTATTAATCTAAGGGTTCATATTCCTAGGGTATAATGTTATTCCTAGGGTTATATATAAATCCATTAGGTTTATAATCATGGTCAACCATGACCAATTGATGTAGGAACATGAGACTTGGAGGGAAAATCTTCAAACGTATTCCAAAAATCGAAAAAAATCTATAGGCAAAGGAGTGGGGTGCTTTAGCCAACAATTTCCATGCTTTTTTAGTTTAAGATAACGATAGAATTAAGAATAAATCATGATGTAATAATCGCTTATGGATAAGATGTAACAAGCTTATCTATTATTTATAAAAATGAAATATCGGGAAGCTCTAGAGAAGTGGAGCCCAGAAGCATTATCATCCAAAAAAAACCTCTCTATGTGCATCTTATTGAACGGTTCTCTGTTTACTCATAATTGTATGTGTGTATCAGTTTGATGGCTTCCTTCTAAGTCTAAATACCAATGAATTAACCTTATTTCCAATTAATATTTTAGCTGAAGCCTTTAGATTCTGTTTTTCATTCATATCAGCAAGCCTGGCTCTTTAATTGCTTTAGTTGAGTTCTACAGGTAAAACTCTATTTTACACAAAGAAATCATGAAAATACTTAGTAGAACAGAGTTCTAGACTTGAAGTTTTATTGCATAGGGACTATAACTTCCTTGGGTCCGAACCCTTTATCGGATTTTTGAGTGGGAGCGGAACAGAGCTAAACCGTTGGAACGTTGAACTCCACTAGCACGACACTACCGGAGCTAAAACATTATAGGGAGGCTTTAATAACATATCAAGTCTGTGATTATTATTGCATCGCAAGTTCAGAGTGGAGGAGCCTTGTATTGGGAGCACTAGAATCACCAATTTTGATCTCCGATAACACTACATGTTATCATGTCGGAAAAAGGAACATTGGAAGGACCGACGGTGACCGCTGATAGCGTTAATTGCATTAAATTCATTTCTTGAATTTAAAGTGCGATAGATAATTCTTTAGAATTGACAATATAGTGATAATAAGGCATCGATAATGCATTTCTATTCCTTTGGAATGAAATCCCTCCACCTGTGTGTATAGTGTTTTTAATGCATTTCCTTTGTTTTAAAGCAACGATAATCTATCACTATAATTCCTATGGGATTATAGTTCTGATAGAGCAAAAACAGATCCCTGATATGTTTTGGGCCGATAACGAAGGTTGTAGTCTATCAGAGGAAAAATCATGAAGTTGTTAATAGATGGCTAGTACACCTGTTGAAGCAGAAAGAGGAATTTAGCCAGAAATTAAAGAAATTATATCAGGCTTCAATCGTTTGACCATATCACCTGCACCCGGGCCACCATTAGTGGTATCAGAGCAACCAACTGACATTGAATTGAATCTCAGAAGCAGGAGAAGGAAAGTTACTATGGCTTTTAGAGTTGGAAGAGGATGAGGATGTGGTGGAAGAGGATGGCCTATTTCAAACGTTGAAGTAATGGAAGTTGTGCAACAGATGCAAGCTATATTCGATGCATTAACAACATGCAAAAATATAGATGATGGAGATGTTAGTGAACCTGAGGTTGAAGCTGCAGAGGAGGAAGCTGTAGCAGTTACCCCTGAGATGAGATTCTTCTAGTAATTGTTGAGATCCACATCTAGGCCAAAGACCGAGGTTCCAATATATGAAGGAGGATTCAATCCAAAAGAATTGATAGACAGGATTAATGGCATGGAGAAATTTTCTGACTATAAAGAAACAGAAGATGAGAAGAAAGTAAAGTTTGTTGTCACCAAGCTAAAATGCCATGTAGCACTTTGGTGGGATGGTGTGTAGGCAGAAAGAAAGAGACTTGGTAAGAAACCTATCAAGAATTGGAGCAGGATGGTAGCAAAGCTAAGAGATAAGTTTCTACCAAGTAATTATCAACAAACCTTGTTCAGACAAATGGAGAATCTTAGACAGAGGTCTTTGACAGTGAAAGAATACACATAGGAATTCTACAAGGTCAGCATAAGAGATGGGGAAGCCCATGATACAGATTAGAAGGTGGCTAGATATGCGAATGGCCTTAGGATGGACATTCAAGATGAGATAAGTATACTGTCTCCTAAAATAGTAGAGGAAGCTTATTGGATAGCACTGAAAGCTGAAGAAAAACTCATGAGGAAGCAGTCTGCCAAATGGAGAGGTACCTTTCGAGGAAGAGAGTGTCACGGTGGTAGAGGGAGATCTACAACACCTAAAGATGCAGCTAGTAGCAACTCAACACAACATGCACCCATAGGAGGTGATCTAAGAGGCAAAGGGAGCTTTTCTAGAGGGAGAGGAGGAAGAGGAAGAGAAATAAGATGTTATAGATGTAACAAACTAGAACATAGAGCCTTTGAGTGCCCAGAGAAAGCAAAAACAAATCAAAGGAATGCTATTGTTGCTCAAGCTGAGGGGGAAGCAACATCAGTAGTGACAGAAGAAGAAAATATACTAGAGAGAGGAGAATCTTTGGTAGTTAATAAAGTTTTGCTCAAGCCAGCAAAGGAGATAGTTGAACCATCAGAAAGAAAGACTTTATTCAGAACAGTGTGTAAAGTTCAAGGGAAATGTTGTCAGATGATCATTGATAGTGGCAGCACTGATAATTTGGTCTCTAAAGAAGTGGTGGAGAAATTGAAGTTGAAGACAATGAAACATTCAACGCCTTACAAGGTGTCATGGTTACAAAAGGAACATCAACTGTTAGTGAATGAACAATGTGAAGTGGAATTTCAGGTGGAAAAGTATAAAGATTAAATTGTTTGTGATGTGATGCCAATGGATGTGTGTCACATATTGCTTGGAATACCTTGGCAATATGATAGAGGAGCCATGCATGATGGGAAAAGAAACACCTACAAGTTTGGAAAGGATGGTGTCAATCATATGTTGCTGCCTCTGCAAGAAGAAGATGTACCAGGAAAGAAGATTGATCTAAAAACTCTATTACTAGGAGGAAAGGAATATTTGAAGTAGATTAAAGAGAAAGAGGTAAATTTTGATGTAATTTGCAAGCCCAAGATAATAATTACTTCTACTAAAACCCATTGAAATTGAAGAAATGTTGGAGAAATATTGTGATATTATTGTTGATGATATTCCAAATGATTTGCACCCATTAGAAGAATTAGCCATCATATAGATTTGATTCCTGGAGCAATTCTACCTAACAAAGTAGCTTATAGAATGAATCCTACAAAAAATGAAGAGGTTAGGAAGCAGGTGCAAAAATTGCTTGACAAAGGGCTGATCAGAGAAAGCTTGAGTCCTTGCGCAATACCAACAGTGTTGAGTCCAAAGAAAGATGGAGGCTAGAGAATGTGAATAGATTCAAGGGACATCAATAAAAAAACAATCAGGTACAGATTTTCTTTACCTAGAATTGAATATTTAATGGATTGCTTGAGTGGAGCAAATTATTTTCCAAAACTAGATCTTAAAAGTGGGCATCATCAGATAAGGATAAGAGAAGGGGATGAGTGGAAAACCACTTTTAAGACAAATGAGGGATTGTATGAGTGGAGAGTATTTCCTTTTGGGTTGTCAAATGCACCAAGTATGTTTATCAGACTCATGAATGAAGTTTTTAAAGATTTAATTGGTAAATTTGTAATAGTATATCTGGACAATATATTAGTTTATAGTAGGTCTAAGGAGGAGCACATGAGGCATCTGAATTATGTCTTATAAAGGCTGCAGCTGGAGAAATTATTGCTGAAGTTGAAGAAGTGTTCATTCATGAAAGAAGAGCTAGTGTACTTGGGTTTTGTTATTTCTGCTGAAGGGTTGAAGATGGTTCCAGAGAAGATCAAGGCAATCATTGAGCAGCCTTCACTTAAAAGTGTTTTTGAGGAAAGAAGTTTTCATGGTCTTGCTAGCTTTTATAGAAAATTCATCAGGAATTTTAGTAAGATCAATGGACCTATTATTGAGACCATAAAGAAGGACAAACAACCATTTAGATGGACTGATGAATCATGGCCAACCACGGTGAATCATGGTCAATATAAAAATCAAAGATGGTCAATCATGGTCAACCATGGTCCAATGACACATTGTGACAAATATTGTCTCAATATGAAAATCAATCATGGTCAACCATGGTCAGCAATGACCAACCATTCTTGTTTTAGGTTTTATAATATTTAGCTTAGGCTTTATATACCTTAGATTTATAATATTAAACCCTTGGATTTAATATTATACCCTTGGGTTTTTAGTATGAATTCCTTGTGGTTATTAGTCCCTTTCATTCATAACAAGATGGACTATTGTTTAAGAAAAATCAGTTGTGCATACCAAATTGTTCAATGAGGGAGAATTTAGTCAAAGAAAAACATAGTGGAGGACTTGCAAGACATTTTGGCATAGAGAACACTTTTGAACAGTTGAACAGATTTTATTTTTGGCCGAAAATGAAATCTGAAGTGGAGAAGTATGTGAAAACTTGCAAAGTCTATCAACATGCAATGGGAAGGAGCCAAAACACAGGTTTTTATATTCCATTACCAATTCTAGATAGGCCTTGGGATATGGTAAGCATGGATTTTGTTTTGGGCTTACCAAAGACTCGAAGAGGTAATGATTCAATTTTCGTTGTAGTGGACAAATTTTCAAAAATGGCACACTTTGTTCCATGTTATAACACTACTGATGCTTCTCACATTGCTAATTTGTTTTTTAAAGAGGTTGTAAGAGTGCATGGGTTGCCTAAGAGTATTGTCTCAAACAAGGATTCCAAATTTCTTGGACATTTATGGAGGACATTATGGAAGAAGCTGGGAACTAAACTAAGTTTCAGTTTTTCCTATCATCCACAAACTGATGGACAGACTGAAGTTGTGAATAGGAGTTTGGGCAATCTTTTAAGGAGCCTTACTGCAGAACATCCAAAGCAATGGGATCGAGTGTTGGCACAAGATGAATATGCATATAATGACTCACCTAACAGGAGTACATGACAGAGTCCATTCCATATTGTTTATGGAATGCATCCAAGAGGAGTATCTGAGTTAAGAAACTTGGGAAAAGATGAGATGAGAAGTGCAAAGGGTGAAAATTTTGCTTCAAAAATGCAAGCAACACATGAACAAGTGAAACAACGGCTGCAAGATAGCAACATAAAGTACAAAACCAGAGCATACATGAGAAGAAGAGAGGTTAACTTTGAAGTTGGAGATCTGGTTTTAGCACATCTCAGATGGGAGAGGTTTCCAAAGAGGGAGCATAACAAACTGAAGTTCAAAAAAATTGGACCATGCAGACTGTTGAGGAGATTCTCTGCAAATGCCTATGAGATTGAGTTACCCTCTGATGTTGGAATATCACCAATTGTTAATGTTGTAGACCTGCATAAGTATGAAGGTGAAACTATAGATGATACAACACGAGATCAAGAGAGCCAAGAGATTGATTCGATAAAACAGTTACCCACAGCAAAGAATTTGCAGTGAGAAATAATTTTGGACAAGAAGGTGTTTAATAAAACAAGGGGACAAGAATACTTCCAGTGTTTGGTAAAGTGGAAGGATCAGCCAACCGCTGAAGCTACTTGGGTTATAGAAGACATGCTACAGAAACTAGGCAGTTATGTAGATGATCTCATGGATAGGAGCACGTGAAGCATTTTGTCCTCAAGAGTCCAATGCAGGAGCATGTGACTTGGAGGGAAAATCTTCAAACTTATTCCAAAAATCCAAAAAATCTATAGGCAAAGGAGTGGGGTCCTTTAGCCAGCAATTACCATGCTTTCTTAGTTTAAGATAAGGATAGATTAAGAATAAATCATGCTGTAATAATCGCTTATGGATAAATTGTAACAAGCTTTATGCATAATTGCTTTAAATCGATCTATGTAAAAGGCGTGCTTTTGTATGGGATAAGGACTGAGAGGGCTTATCTATTATTTATAAAAATGAAATAATGGGATGCTCTAGAAAAGTGGAGCCAAGAAGCATTATCATTGGAAAAAAACCTCTCCCTGTGCATCTTATTGAATGGTTCTTTGTTGACTCGTAATTGTAAGCGTGTATCAATTTGATGGCTTTCTTATAAGTTTGAATATAAATGAACTAACCTTAATTCCAATTAATATTTTGGCTGAAACCTTTAGATTGTGTTTTTCATTCATATCAGAGAACTTGGCTCTTTAATTGCTTTAGTTGAGTTCCGCGGGTAAAACTATGTTTTACACAATGAAATCATCAAAATACTTAGTGGAGCAGAGTTCCAGACTTGAATTTTTATTACATAGGGACTATAACTTCATCGGGTCCAAACCCTTTATCGCATCCTTGAGTGGGAGTGGAACAGAGCTGAACCGTTGGAACGTCAAACTCTGGTAGCGTGAGACTGCCACAACTGAAACATTATAAGGAGGCTTTAATGGTCCACGATTATTATCGCATCGCAAGTTTGGGGCAGAGGAGCCTTGTATTGGGAGCACTGGAATCACTGATTGCAATCTCCGAGAACACTACGTGTTATCGCATCCGAGAAAGGAACATTGGAATGACTAACGGTGACCGCCAATAGTGTTAATTATGTTAAATGCATTTCTTGAATTTAAAGCGTCGATAGTTAATTCTTTAGAATTAACAATATAGTGATAATAAGGCGTCAATATTGTATTTCCATTCCTTTGGAATGAAAGCCCTCCGCGTGTGTGTATAGAATTTTTAACACATTTCCTTTGTTTTGAAGCAATGATAGTCTATCACTATAATTCCTATGGGATTATAGTTCTGATAGAGGAAAAACATGCCCGTGAAATGTTTTGCGCTGATAACGAAGGTTGGAATGTATCGGAGGAAAACTCATGAAGCTTTTAATAGATGACTGATACACCTATTGAAGCAGAAAGAGGAATTCAGCTAGAAATTGAAGAAATTATATCAGGCTTTGGTCATTTGACCATATCGCCTGCACACAGGCCACCACTAATCATGGTCTAACATCTCATTGTGACAAGATTGTCTCAATATGAAAATAAGCCATCTTCAACCATCGTCAATCATGGTTAACCATGGTCTAGCATCACATTGTGACAAATATTGTCTCATTATGAAAATAAACCATGGTCAAACATGTTCTATTATGATCAACCATGGTCCAAAGTCACATTGTGACAAATATTGTCTCAATATGAAAATCAATCATGGTCAATATAAAAACCAACGATCGTCAATCATGTTTAAGCATGGTCCAACCTCACATTATGAGAAAGATTGTCTCAATATGAAAATCAACCATGGTCAGCCATGCTTATTTAAGGGTTTATTATATTTATCTTAAGGTTTATATACCTTGGGTTTATAATATTAAACCCTTGGATTTAATATTATACCCTTGGGTTTATAATCACGTGGATTTTTAATATCAATTCCTTGAGTTTATTAGTGTCTTGGCTTTATAATATCAATCCCTTCAGTTTATTAATCTAAGAGTTCATATTCCAAGGGCATAATATAATTCCTAGAGTTTAATATGAAAATCAACAATGGTCAATAATCATGGCCACATTGTCACAAAGATTATCTCTTGGCTCAACGTTACATTGTGATAACCATGTTTATCCATGGTTAACCATGGTCAACCATAGTCTAATGGCACATTGTGACAAATATTGTCTCAATATGAAAATCAACCATGGTCAACCATGCTCCAACATCGTATTGTGACAAAGGTTCTCACAATATGAATGTCAATCATGGTTAACCATGCTTATTTTAGGGTTTATAATATTTATCTTAGGGTTTATATACCTTTGGTTTATAATATTATTAACTTGGGTTTAATATTATTCCCTTGGGTTTATAATGCCTTGAGTTGTTAGTATTAATGCCTTGGGTTTATAAAATCAATCAACGGAACCTTTTAGGGACTAATATTCACAACTAAGCTAATTTTCTATACTTTTTCCAAAAAAAATATTCGTCAATTACCTTTTTTTTGAAATATAATTTGCCCATGAATATAGACCATGTTCAACAATTGTCAACCATCATCAAACATGGTCAATCATGGTCAATCATGGTGCAATGTCACAATGTGACAAATACTGTCTCAATATGTAAATCAAACATGGTGAACCATATTCAATTATGGTCAACCATGGTCCAAGGTCGTATTGTGACAATGATTGTCTCAATATTAAAATCAATCATGGCCAACCACGGTGAATCATGGTCAATATGAAAATCAAAGATGGTCAATCATGGTCAACCATGGTCCAATGACACATTGTGACAAATATTGTCTCAATATGAAAATCAATCATGGTCAACCATGGTCAGCAATGACCAACCATTCTTGTTTTAGGTTTTATAATATTTAGCTTAGGCTTTATATACCTTAGATTTATAATATTAAACCCTTGGATTTAATATTATACCCTTGGGTTTTTAGTATGAATTCCTTGTCATTATTAGTCCCTTTCATTCATAACAAGATGGACTGTTGTTTAAGAAAAATCAGCTGTGCATACCAAATTGTTCAATGATGGAGAATTTAGTCAAAGAAAAACATAGTGGAGGACTTGCAATACATTTTGGCATAGAGAACACTTTTGAATAGTTGAACAGATTTTATTTTTGGCCGAAAATGAAATCTGAAGTGGAGAAGTATGTGAAAACTTGCAAAGTCTATCAACATGCAATGGGAAGGAGCCAAAACATAGGTTTTTATATTCCATTACCAATTCTAGATAGGCCTTGGGATATGGTAAGCATGGATTTTGTTTTGGGCTTACCAAAGACTCAAAGAGGTAATGATTCAATTTTCGTTGTAGTGGACAAATTTTCAAAAATGGCACACTTTGTTCCATGTTATAACACTACTGATGCTTCTCACATTGCTAATTTGTTTTTTAAAGAGGTTGTAAGAGTGCATGGGTTGCCTAAGAGTATTGTCTCAAATAAGGATTCCAAATTTCTTGGACATTTATGGAGGACATTATGGAAGAAGCTGGGAACTAAACTAAGTTTCAGTTTTTCCTATCATCCACAAACTGATGGACAGACTGAAGTTGTGAATAGGAGTTTGGGCAATCTTTTAAGGAGCCTTACTGCAGAACATCCAAAGCAATGGGATCGAGTGTTGGCACAAGATGAATATGCATATAATGACTCACCTAACAGGAGTACATGACAGAGTCCATTCCATATTGTTTATGGAATGCATCCAAGAGGAGTATCTGAGTTAAGAAACTTGGGAAAAGATGAGATGAGAAGTGCAAAGGGTGAAAATTTTGCTTTAGAAATGCAAGCAACACATGAACAAGTGAAACAACGGCTGCAAGATAGCAACATAAAGTACAAAACCAGAGCATACATGAGAAGAAGAGAGGTTAACTTTGAAGTTGGAGATCTGGTTTTAGCACATCTCAGATGGGAGAGGTTTCCAAAGAGGGAGCATAACAAACTGAAGTTCAAAAAAATTGGACCATGCAGACTGTTGAGGAGATTCTCTGCAAATGCCTATGAGATTGAGTTACCCTCTGATGTTGGAATATCACCAATTGTTAATGTTGTAGACCTGCATAAGTATGAAGGTGAAACTATAGATGATACAACACGAGATCAAGAGAGCCAAGAGATTGATTCGATAAAACAGTTACCCACAGCAAAGAATTTGTAGTAAGAAATAATTTTGGACAAGAAGGTGTTTAATAAAACAAGGGGACAAGAATACTTCCAGTGTTTGGTAAAGTGGAAGGATCAGCCAACCACTGAAGCTACTTGGGTTATAGAAGACATGCTACAGAAACTAGGCAGTTCTGTAGATGAACTCATGGATAGGAGCACGTGAAGCATTTTGTCCTCAAGAGTCCAATGCAGGAGCATGTGACTTGGAGGGAAAATCTTCAAACTTATTCCAAAAATCCAAAAAATCTACAGGCAAAGGAGTGGGGTCCTTTAGCCAGCAATTTCCATGCTTTCTTAGTTTAAGATAAGGATAGATTAAGAATAAATCATGCTGTAATAATCGCTTTTGGATAAATTGTAACAAGCTTTATGCATAATTGCTTTAAATCGATCTATGTAAAAGGCGTTCTTTTGTATGGGATAAGGACTGAGAGGGCTTATCTATTATTTATAAAAATGAAATAATGGGATGCTCTAGAAAAGTGGAGCCAAGAAGCATTATCATTGGAAAAAAACCTCTCCCTGTGCATCTTATTGAATGGTTCTTTGTTGACTCGTAATTGTAAGCGTGTATCAATTTGATGGCTTTCTTCTAAGTCTGAATATAAATGAACTAACCTTAATTCCAATTAATATTTTGGCTGAAACCTTTAGATTGTGTTTTTCATTCATATCAGAGAACCTGGCTCTTTAATTGCTTTAGTTGAGTTCCGCGGGTAAAACTATGTTTTACACAAAGAAATCATCAAAATACTTAGTGGAGCAGAGTTCCAGACTTGAATTTTTATTGCATAGGGACTATAACTTCATCAGGTCCAAACCCTTTATCGCATCGTTGAGTGGGAGTGGAACAGAGCTGAACCGTTGGAACGTCAAACTCTGGTAGCGTGACACTGCCACAACTGAAACATTATAAGGAGGCTTTAATAACATATTGGGTCCACGATTATTATCGCATCGCAAGTTTGGGGCAGAGGAGCCTTGTATTGGGAGCACTGGAATCACTGATTGCAATCTCCGAGAACACTACGTGTTATCGCATCCGAGAAAGGAACATTGGAATGACTAACGGTGACCGCCAATAGTGTTAATTACGTTAATGCATTTCTTGAATTTAAAGCGTCGATAGTTAATTCTTTAGAATTAACAATATAGTGATAATAAGGCGTCAATATTGTATTTCCATTCCTTTGGAATGAAAGCCCTCCGCCTGTGTGTATAGAATTTTTAACACATTTCCTTTGTTTTGAAGCAATGATAGTCTATCACTATAATTCCTATGGGATTATAGTTCTGATAGAGGAAAAACATGCCCGTGAAATGTTTTGCGCTAATAACGAAGGTTGGAATGTATCGGAGGAAAACTCATGAAGCTTTTAATAGATGACTGATACACCTATTGAAGCAGAAAGAGGAATTCAGCTAGAAATTGAAGAAATTATATCAGGCTTTGGTCATTTGACCATATCGCCTGCACACAGGCCACCACCAATCATGGTCTAACATCTCATTGTGACAAGATTGTCTCAATATGAAAATAAGCCATCTTCAACCATCGTCAATCATTGTTAACCATGGTATAGCATCACATTGGGACAAATATTGTCTCATTATGAAAATAAACCATGGTCAAAGATGTTCTATTATGATCAACCATGGTCCAAAGTCACATTGTGACAAATATTGTCTCAATATGAAAATCAATCATGGTCAATATAAAAACCAACGATCGTCAATCATGTTTAACCATGGTCCAACCTCACATTATGAGAAAGATTGTCTCAATATGAAAATCAACCATGGTCAGCCATGCTTATTTAAGGGTTTATTATATTTATCTTAAGGTTTATATACCTTGGGTTTATAATATTAAACCCTTGGATTTAATATTATACCCTTGGGTTTATAATCACGTGGATTTTTAATATCAATTCCTTGAGTTTATTAGTGCCTTGGCTTTATAATATCAATCCCTTCAGTTTATTAATCTAAGAGTTCATATTCCAAGGGCATAATATAATTCCTAGAGTTTAATATGAAAATCAACAATGGTCAATAATCATGGCCACATTGTCACAAAGATTATCTCTTGGCTCAATGTTACATTGTGATAACCATGTTTATCCATGGTTAACCATGGTCAACCATAGTCTAATGGCACATTGTGACAAATATTGTCTCAATATGAAAATCAACCATGGTCAACCATGCTCCAACATCGTATTGTGACAAAGGTTCTCACAATATGAATGTCAATCATGGTTAACCATGCTTATTTTAGGGTTTATAATATTTATCTTAGGGTTTATATACCTTTGGTTTATAATATTATTAACTTGGGTTTAATATTATTCCCTTGGGTTTATAATGCCTTGAGTTGTTAGTATTAATGCCTTGGGTTTATAAAATCAATCCGCGGAACCTTTTAGGGACTAATATTCACAACTAGGCTAATTTTCTATACTTTTTCCAAAAAAAATATTCGTCAATTACCTTTTTTTTGAAATATAATTTGCCCATGAATATAGACCATGTTCAACAATTGTCAACCATCATCAAACATGGTCAATCATGGTCAATCATGGTGCAATGTCACAATGTGACAAATACTGTCTCAATATGTAAATCAAACATGGTGAACCATATTCAATTATGGTCAACCATGGTCCAAGGTCGTATTGTGACAATGATTGTCTCAATATTAAAATCAATCATGGCCAACCACGGTGAATCATGGTCAATATGAAAATCAAAGATGGTCAATCATGGTCAACCATGGTCCAATGACACATTGTGACAAATATTGTCTCAATATGAAAATCAATCATGGTCAACCATGGTCAGCAATGACCAACCATTCTTGTTTTAGGTTTTATAATATTTAGCTTAGGCTTTATATACCTTAGATTTATAATATTAAACCCTTGGATTTAATATTATAGCCTTGGGTTTTTAGTATGAATTCCTTGTGGTTATTAGTCCCTTTCATTCATAACATTGATACGTTTAGTTTATTAGTCTATGGGTTTAGCTTCCTAGGGTATAATATTATTCATAGGGTTTATAATATAAATCCTATTGTTTAATATAAATCCCTTCAGTTTATAGTAATTTTCAACCATGGTTAGCCAGGGTTCAACATCACATTGTAACAAAGATTGTCTAGAGATGAAAATCAACTATGTTCAACCATTATCAACCATTGTCGAACGTCACATGGTCAATATTAAAATCAACCATGGTCAACCATGGTCCATTTTCATAATGTTACATTACATTGTAATTTATTCAATATAGCATTGTTGCAATACAAAACTTGGGTTTAATACAAGGTTTATAATATTAGGGTCTTTTAATATTTTGTTTATAATATTAAATTTTATCATGTATCCATTGGTTTTATAATATTAATCCCTTGGGTTTTTAATCTCTAGCATTTATAATATTAGTCGCTTGGGTTTATAATATTAATAACTAGTTGGGTTCATTAATCTATCAGGTTTATAACATTAACCCATTGGGTTTATAATACTAATTCATTGGGCTTATTAATCCCTTCATGTTATAATACTAATAATTAGTTGGGTTCATTAATCCCTTAGGTTTTTAATCTCTAGCATTTATACTATTAGTCCCTTGGGTTTATAATATTAATAATTAGTTGGGTTCATTAATCTATTGGGTTTATAATATTAATCCCTTGGGTTTATTATCCCTTGGGTTTGTAATGTTAATCTCTTGGTGTTTTTAACCCATAAGGTTTATAGTATCAATCCATTCGTTTCGCGAACAATAATTAATAATAATTATAATTTTTTAATTATTAATCATTAGTAGTTAAAATTTTTAATTGTATTAACCAATTAATACCTAGTAATAACCAATTGAGGGTATATTTCTTTTTTTTTAATAATTAAAAAATTAATTATTACTTATATATTATTATTTATAATTATTAGGTTTTTTTAAGCTTCCCAGGACTACATTTTCATCATGTCCAATATATCACCTTGATTAGGTAGGGAATTGAACTTGCCACTTCACATCAAGGTGTGTCTTAATAGAGCACGATCTTAATTATTAGTTATTAATTATTAGTTATAATTTTTAATTAATAAAAATTATAATTTATTAATTATTGATGATTAATATTTATAATTACAAATTATTAATAATTACCATTTATTTAAAATTATGAATACTCAGTGTTGGAAATAGTAAATTACTTCATTAATGAAGTTAATTCAAAGTCTAATTTAATGGGAGTTTGCATGAGTAAGTTGACTCATCTCTAGTTAGAAACTGATGCCATATTTAATAAGTGTGGTAGTTATATAGAGTGGTTGGGTTTTCTTAATGTGTGTGTCAACTTGTGTCTTTCCTCCTTTGCCTTTCCATCACTCAGAAATTTTGGAAAAGTCCATGAGACTGGCTACATTGAACACCCCTTCGCAACCCTCCACCATGGAATCAAAGTTCTCTTCGATTAAATCTTCTTTGAATGCTTCAGTCTCTCTGCAGCCGCAGGCACGGACACTAGATGTCCTGTGAGTATATGAGTAATTCAGAGTAATCTTGCAGTGACAGTAGAAGTCCTGTGAATATAAGAGTAATTCAAAGTACTTTAATTACAAAATTTAAGTTATATAAATTGAATAATTAATAAACACAAATTAACATTAGAATAATTATTTCTTAATCATCTCAGTTACTTTTATCTCCATTGTAAGAACCAGAACAAGAACAATCTATGCATTACGATAAATACTGGGGTCTCTCTTACTTTTATCTCCATTATGAAAACAGGAACAAGAACAATTATACATTAGCCTCTTCTTGACCAGCCATGATCCGACATACTCTTTAGCGCCTGTAACTCACTTTCATGACCACTGCACCTTCGCAACCTTGCACTCTTCTTATGCTCAGGACGTTTCATGACCACTGCACCTTCACGGCCTTGCACTCTTCTTATGCTCAGGACGTTATGCAATGAATATGTTACTGATATTCAATTTGTAAATACAAGGGCTCGGTGGTTAACAATCATATCTCAACCAGCGATCCACCTATTAAATATATAGGCTGGGTGCTTAACCATCACATTTCCATGTTCATATCTTTACGATTTTCAAAGATTTATCAAATTCAAGATCTTCAGAGATATACCAAATCTAACTGTATAATTTTTAAAAAGTTCATTATTTACTTTGTTTTTTTTTTCAAGTTAAGTGAAAAAAATATAATATCATGTTTATTTTAACTATATCATTTGAAGCTATATATTAATATTACCATTGCCATTTCTAACTCTTTCTCAAATCTGATACTTTTTCAAAAAACTAAAGGTTTATTTGAAATTCAATTTTATCCTTCAAATTTTAAAGTATATGTCAAACATAATAGGTACTCCATGCTACATATACAAGGTACTCCTTAAATGGAGGAGTTAGTTGCACACCATGTTCACTCATTGCTGCAGAAAAATAACCCATCTTTGCAGGAAATTGTGGGGAACTTGATTACTTAAATGGAAAGTACTATGCTTTTGAGGGTTCAAACATAGTTTTAGAAGGGGAGGCTTTTAACGGTTCAAACATAGTTTTAGAAGGGAAGGGAAACGAAGATGGATGAAGTACCAATGTACTGAATATTCTCGACATGTGACCCTTTTGGATTGAAGAGGATGAACTCAACAATAATTTTTGGATGGAAGAGGATATGTGAATATTTTTGGAGCTCACAATAATTTTTATACATAAATAGTGCAATCAAGGGGCGATATATGAAATAATGTGTTTTTTCAACAAAATTTTCTCTAATTTATCTCATTAGAAGATTATAAAAAATATGCAATTGGAGATAGATGAAATAATGTGTTTTTTCAACAAAATTATTTCCAATTTATCTGATCGGAAGATTATCTTCGAATATCAAAAGTATGCAAAAGAGATACTCACTGTATATGTAATTTAATTTTTCATATAATGAATATCTATACTTGAATTGTGAGTAAAACTAAAAATTAAATTGGAAATATGAATAAAAAATATATATTTTTTTAAAATTCATAAACCTCTTTTTGCCTATAGAAGTGTCTATATCGAACGCACCCCGAACCCGCTCCACTCGATATCGACCCCGCCCCACTGATGTACCGACGTTAATTTCTGGACGGCCGCGATTGAACCCCAACCAAATATGCTTAGTCTGAGTTCGAGATCCATGGCTGTGGCCGTGGGCAGCGTGAAGCGTTGCTGCAGAAATTCTTTATGCAGGATTATTTTTTATATTTTTTCGTTCTGAATTGGAAAGGCTATCATTTCCATTCTCCGACTATTAACGTCGACTAACCTCAACCATCTCCTCTATGAGTCTGTTAAAATACAGTCAAAGTGTTGCATTTTAATTTTTAACTCATCACCATGTCTTTGATCCCTCGGTTCGAAAGGTCTGCGAGTTGGATGCACATGGTCGATACGAGGAGGTTCAACCACAGTTGGATGCACAAGGTCGATGCGAGGAGGTTCAACCCTAGGCAGGATGGGCTCAGGAGGGGAATCGCTGATCAGAAAGCCCTTGCCAGCAAGCCCGTGGCAAAAAACCGTGGGCTGCAAACTGAAAGACCGAGCCTGTAAACTACAAACCCTAAGGGTCTGCGTCGTTCAAACCATCTGTCGACGGCGAAGAAAAACCTGATAAGCGAGGGGTAGGTCGCCAGCAGTGCAGGATAGGTCGCAAGCGCTGCATAAATTTGCAGTGTTGCACCGCTTGTCTCGTAGCTGCTCTGCAAGAAAAAAATAGCACACATGCAAGAAATAGACATCGGTGTCGTGGCTGCAAACCAACATATACCTGGTTGCATGGAGTCACACAGTCCGCGTCGCGACAGCCGAGTTTCTGTGGTGGTAGCAGTAGAAGACTATTTTCCCTGTTTGTGTGCGGATGGAACAGTCGAGGAACAGTGGTCGCAGGAAGCAAAAACATAGCGGAAGCGTTCTATGTAAGGTTGCTCCTGTTCGCAGGAGCGGGGCAAAAAAACCCTATTGGTGTCATCGAAACCCCATTCCCCGAGTGTACGAAGCAGAGATGAATCATTTGGCTGCATGCAAGGAAAACGCGCCCAACGGTTGGAGGCGTTGCTCTGGCCAGCTAGGCAAAGGTTGCGAATGCCGGAAGCCGGTGGGGAGTTTGGGGGTTGTGGGTATGTGACCCACCGAAGGGCAGCAGGCAGCGTTTGATGAGGGGCGGGATACATGGACGGTTGATGGGGAGGCAGGGGCAGTGCAAAGATGGACGTTGGCCACACATGCTTCGAGAAACATCAGAGGGTGGAGCATGGTTTCACTTTCCATGGCAGTTTGAAAGATTGTGGAAGGACCATGACCGTCGTGAATATAAACCCGAGTTAGTATTTTGATTTGCCGCCCATAGGAAGTTTAGACCTGCATGCCTGGTTTTTGAAATTGTATTGGCCCACTGTGGGTATCTTCCATTTATTAATAGTGCATGCTATCGACTATGGTTAATTTTATTGTTTTGTGTGTTTAACCACGATGGAATTTGTCGTGGCGTTCATTGACATAACGCAAGAATGATAGGTATAGCCTCCACGTAAGTTAGAAAACTTCGAATTATTTCTCTCTTCAGAAAAGGGCGCCATGATAATCTGCAACGTGTCGCTTTTTAATTTGATTAAGATAAACTACGTAGAAATTTATATAAAAAGCAAATTCCGAATTATCACATTCACTAGGTTATTCACTAGGGTATAAGATGACAATTTCAAAAAATAAAATAATTTGAAATGTGGGGACATATATGACAAGGTTTCTTATAATAAGTAAAGAAATTTGGAAAAAATAGGCCATATATCACAAGCGCAAGGCCTTTGAAATTAAACTATATTACAAATAGGATATGTTTGATATTAGAAATTAATTTGTTGGACTTTTTAATATCAAAATATATATATTTTGTAAAATATATACAAAAAGAAATATTGAAAATTCGAATTGAAATTTTCAAATGTGATTTTCTATTTTGCAATTAAGTTTTTAATTGAAATTTGTAATATGGTAAAGATTTGTAATGAAATATAATTCTTTAAATAAATTTTAAATTTGAAATGAAATATTGTTGTTTTATGTTATTTCAATACATATGGTTGTTTTCCTCCTCCTTTTTTCTTTTTTCTTTCTTTCTTTTTCGTTTTTTAAAGATTTTTGAATAAGAAGTTTAATATTGGGAAGAAGTTAGTGATAAAGATATCGTTTAGCAAATGAAGGATATTATGTTACATATGCCAGCAAAAGTGGGGATTTTTTGGGGATCTCTTGAGAGATTAAATGTGTGTAATGTATAGCAGTTTTCTAGGAAATCAAAGGTGGCCATATTATTGATCCATAAATAGAAGAATTTTAACTAAATATTTTAGTTAAGAGAGCTTTTATTTTGTGTTTTCTTTTGTCAAGTCTTGTAACTATGAACAATTTTAACTCTTTTAACTATGAATAATTTGAAGGAAAGATTGTTGTAATTATTTTAAGACTTCAATGACAATGTCGTTAAAATGTATCACATATATGGATGTGCCCTCCAATTGTTGTTTAGTGTGTGCACCCATAGTCATGATGTGGTTTGTAACGCCATTATTTCAATACAATGTTTTATATTTTTGTATTCATGGAATGTGTTAGTAATTTAGGTTAACAAAGTTTATATAAGGGTTTATAAACATTGGGTTTATATTGTTGATCCCTTTCGTTGGGATATATTTACTCGGGTTCATTTGGTCCATGGTTTATTAATCTAAGGGTTCATACTCCCAGGGTATAATTTTATTCCTAGGGTTTATAATATTAATCTTAGGGTTATATATCAATCCCTCGGGTTTATAATCATGATCAACCATGGTAAACATTAGTCTAACGTTGCATTGCGAAAAAGGTTATCTCAATATGAAAATAAACCATGTTCAACCATTGTCAATCATGGTCAATCATGGTCAATCATGGTCGACCATGGTGCAACGTCACATTGTGACAAAGATTGTCCCTTGGCCCAACATCACATTGTGACAACCATTTTCATCCATGGTCAACAATGGTTGACCATAGTCCAATGGCTCATTGTGACAAAGATTTTCTCAATATGAAAATAAACCATGGTCAACCATGCTCCAACGTTGCATTATGACAATGATTTTCACAATATGAATGTAAATCATGGTCAACCATGGTTCAATGTCGCATTATGACATATATTGTGTCAATATGAAAACCAACCTTGGTTTACCATACTTATTTTAGGTTTTATAATATTTAGGTTAGGGTTATATTCCTTGCGTTCATAATATTAATCGCTCGGGTTTAATATTATTCCCTTCGGTTTATAATGTCTTGGGTTTTTAATTCTGATCCCTTGGGTTTAAAATATCAATCCCTTTAGTTTATTAATCCAATGGTTTATTAATCTAAGATCGCATTATGACAAAGATTGCCTTAATATGAAAATCAACCATGATCAGTCATGGTCAACCATGTTTATTTTACAGTCTATAATATTTATCAAAGGATTTATATAGCTTGCTTTATGATATTTATCTTAGGGTTTATTGTAGGATTTCTCAATATGAAAATTAATCATTGTCAACCATGGTAATTTATTGTCAACATTGGTCAAACAAAGTCGATAATGGTTGATTATGGTCTATCATAGTTAACCATGGTTAACAACGGTTCAACGTCACATTGTGACAACCATGTTCATCCATTGTCAACCATGGTTGACCATATTCCAATGGCACATTGTGACAAATATTGTCTCATTATGAAAATAAACCATGGTCAACCATGATCCAAACTCTCATTGTGAAAAATATCGTCATAATATGAATGTAATTTATGGTCAACCATGGTTCAGCGTCATATTGTGATAAAGATTGTGTCAATATGAAAATCAACCATGGTCAACCATGCATATATTATGGTTTATAATATTTAACTTAGGCTTTATATATCTTGGGTTTATAATATTAATCCTTTGGCTTTAATATTATTCCCATGGGTCTATAATCATGGTCAACCATGGTGAATCATGGTATAATGTCACATTATGACAAAGATTATCTCAATATGAAAATAAACCATGTTCAACCATCGCCAACCATCGTCAATCATTGTCAACCATGGTGCAACGCCAAATTATGACAAAGATTGTCTAAATATGAAAATAAACAATTTTCAATTATGGTCAACCATGGTCCAATGTCGCATTGTGACAAAGATTGTCTCAATATGAAAATCACTCATTATGAATATGAAAATCAATGATGGTCAACCATGCTCCAACATCACATTGTGACAAAGATTGTCTCAATATGAAATTAAACCATGGTCAACCATGCTTATTTTTGGGTTTACACTATTAATCCTGGAGTTTATATACCTTGGGTTTATAATATTAAACCCATGGATTTAATATTATACACCTAGGTTTATAATCCTTTGCGTTTTGAGTATCAATTCCTTGCGTTTATCAGTCCCTTGCCTTTATAATATCAATCCCTTTAGTTTATTAATCTAAGGGTTCATATTCTTAGGGTATAATATTACTCATAGGGTATATAATATAAATCCTAGGGTTTAATATGAAAATCAACCATGGTTAATAATCATGTTCACGTTGTGACAAATATTATCTCTTGGACCGACGTCACATTGTGCCAACCATGTTCATCCATGGTCAACCATGGTCGACCATAGTTTTATAGTGTATTATGATAAAGATTGTCTCAATATGAAAATGAACCATGGTCAACCATGTTCCAACATCACATTATGACAAATATTGTCACAATATGAATGTAAATCATGGTCAACCAAGGTTCAATTTCGCATTATGACAAAGATTGCGTCAATATGAAAATCAACCATGGTCAACCATGCTTATTTTAGGGTTCATAATATTTATCTAAGTGTTTATATACCTTGGGTTTATAATATTAATCCCATGGGTTTAATATTGTTTCTGTGGGTTTATAATGTCTAGGGTTTTTAGTATTAATCGCTTCAGTTTATAACATCATTCCCTTGGGTTTATTAATCTAAGGCTTCATATTCATAGGGTATAATGTTATTCGTAGTGTTTATAATATTAATCCCAGGGTTATATATAAATTCCTTGGGTTTATAATCATGATCAACCATGGTCAATCATGGTCTATCATCACATTGTGACAAATATGGTCTCAATATGAAAATAAACCAAGTTCAACCGTGGTCAACCATGGTGTAATGTCACTTTGTGACAAATATTGTCTCAATATGAAAATCAACCATGGTTAACCATGTTCAATTATGGTTAACCATGGTCCGATGTGACATTGTGACAATTGTCTCAATATGAAAATCAATCATTGTCAATATGAAAATCAACGATGGTCAAACATGGTCAACCATGGTTATTGTGACAAAGATTGTGTCAATATGAAAATCAACCATGGTTGACCATTGTTGATTATGATCAACCTTACTTATTTTAGGGTTTATATACCTTGGTCTTATAATTTTAAACCCTTGGATTTAATATTATACCCTTTGGTTTATAATCCCTTGGCCTTCTAGTATTAATTCCTTGTGTTTATGAGTCCCTTTCCTTTATAATATCAATCTATATAGTTTATTAATCTAAAGGTTCATATTCCTAGGGTATGCAATTATTCATAGGATTTATAACGTAAATCATATTATTTAATATGAAAATCAACCATGATCGACAATCATGGTCACAATGTGAAAAATATTGTCTCTTGGCGGAATGTCGCACTGTGACAACCATGTTAATCCATGGTCAACCACGGTCGATCATAGTTCAATGGCGCATTATGACAAATATTGTCTCAATATGAAATTCAACCACGTTCCAACGTTGTATTGTGACAAAGATTGTCAAAATATGAAAATCAACCCATGCATATTTTAGGTTTATATACTTGGGGTTTATAATATTAATCCCCTGGGTTTAATATTATTCCCTTAGTTTTATAATCATGGAAACCATGGTCAATCATGGCCTAAGGTCACATTGTGACAAATATTATCTCGATATGAAAGTAAACCATGTTCAACCATGGCCAATCATGGTCAACTACGGTGCAATGTCACTTTGTGACAAAGATTGTCTCAATATCAAAATCAACCATGGTGAACCATGTTGAATTATGGTCAACCATGGTCCAACGTCACATTGTGACAAAGATTGTCTCAATATGAAAGTAAATCATGCTCAACCATGGTCCAACGTCACATTGTGACCAAGATTGCCTCAATAAGAAAATAAACCTTGTTCAACAATCATCTACCATGGTCAACCATGTTTATTTTAGGGTTTATACCATTTATCTTAGGGTTTATATACCTTGGGTATATAATATTAAACCCTTGGATTTAATATTATACCCTTGGATTTATAATTCCTTGGGCTTTTTGTATCAATTCCTTGTGTTTATCAGTCCCATGCCTTTATAATATCAATCCATTTAGTTTATTAATCTAAGGGTACATAGTCCTAGGCTATAATATTAGTCACAGGATTGATAATATAAATCCTCTGGTTTAATATGAAAATCAACCATTGTCAATAATCATGGTCACATTATGGCAAATATTGTCTCTTGCCCCAACATCACATTGTGACAACCATGTTCATCTATGGTCAACAAATATTGTGTTAATATGAAAATCAACTATGTTCAACCATTCCCAAATGTCGCATTGTGACAAATATTGTCACAATATGACTATAAATCATGGTCAAGCATGGTTCAACATCGCATTATGACAAAATTGTGTCAATATGAAAAACGACCATGATCAAATATGCTTATTTTAGGGTTTATAATCTTTATCTTAGGTTTTATATACCTTGGGTTTATAATGTTAATCCCTTGGATTTATTATTATTACCTTGGGTTTATAATGGCTTGGGTTTTCAATATTAATCCCTTGGGTTTATTAATACCTTGGGTTTATAATAAATCCCTTGGGTTTATTAATCTCGGGGTTCATATTCTCAGGTTATAATGTTATTCCTAGTGTTTATAATATTAATCCTACGGTTATATATAAATCCATTGGGTTTATAATCATGTTCAACCATGATCAATCATGGTCTAACGTCACATTGTGACAAAGATTGTCTCAATATCAAAATAAACCATGTTCAACCATCATCAACCATGGTCAGTCATCGTCAACCATGGTGCAATGTAACATTGTGACAAAGATTGTCTCATTATGAAAATCAACCATGGTTCAACATCACATTATAACAAAGATTGTCTCAATATGAAAATTAATCATGGTCAATATGAAAATCAATGATGGTCAATCATGCTTAACAATTGTCCAATGTCACGTTGTGACAAAGATTTTATCAATATGAAAATCAACCATGGTAAACCATCATCTACCATGGCCAGCCATGCTTATTTTAGGGTTTATAATATTTATCTTAGGGTTTATATACCTTGAATCTATAATATTAAACCCTTATATTTAATATTATACCCTTGTGTTTATAATCCCTTGAGATTTAAGTATCAATTCCTTGTGTTTATCAGTTTTTTTCCTTTATAATATCAATCCCTTTAGTTTTTTAATCTAAGGGTTCATATTCTAAGGGTATAATATTATTCATAGGGTTTGTAATGCAAATACTAGCGTTTAATATCAAAATAGACCATGGTAAATAATAATGGTCAAGTTGTCACAATGATTATCTCTTGGCCAAATGTCACATTGCGATAACCATGTTCATCCATGGACAACCATGGTTGACCATAGTCCTATGGTGCATTGTGACAAATATTGTCTCAATATGAAAATCAACCATGGTCAACCATGCTCCAACATTGGATTGTGACAAAGATTATCACAATATGAATGTAAATCATGGACAACCATGCTTATTTTAGGGTTTATAATATTTATCTTAGGGTTTATGTACCTTGGGTTTATAATATTATTGCCTTGGGTTTAATATTATTACCTTTCGTTTATAATGCCTTGGGTTTTTAGTATTAATCCCTTGGGTTTATTAGTACCTTGGGTTTATAAAATCAATCCCTTCAGTTTATTAATCTAAGGGTTCATATTCCCAGGGTATAATGTTATTCATAGGGTTTATAATATTAATCTTGGGGTTACAAATAAATCCCTTGGGTTTATAATCATGGTCAACAATGGTGAATCATGGTCTAACGTCACATTGTGATAAAGTTTGTCTTAATATGAAAATAAACCATGTTCAACCATTGTCAATCATCGTCAATGACGGTCAATCATGGTAAACCATGGTGCAACATCACATTGTAACAAATATTTTCTCAATATGAAAATTAACCATCATGAACCATGTTCATTTATGGTCAACCATGGTCCAACATCACATTGTGACAAATATTGTCTTAATATGAAAATCAGTCATGGCCAACCATGGTCAATCATGGTCAATATGAAAGCCAATCATGGTAAATCATGTTTAACCATGGTCCAATGAGACATTGTGACAAATATTGTCTCAATATGAAAATCAATCAAGGTCAACCATCGTCAACCATGATCAACCATGATTATTTTAGTGTTTATAAGATTTAGATGAGTTTATGTACCTTGGGTTTGTAATATTAAACCATTGGATTTAATATTATACCCTTGGGTTTATAATCCCTTGGGGTTTTAGTATCAATTCCTTATGTTTATCAGCCCCTTGCATTTATAACATCAATCCCTTAAGTCTATTAATCTAAGGGTTCATATTCCTAGGGTATAATATGATTCACAGGGTTTATAATATATATCTTAGGGTTTAATATAAATCCCTTCGGTTTATAATAATGGTCAACCATGGTCCAACGTCACATTGTAACAAAGATTGTTTGGAGATGGAAATCAACTATGTTCAACCATCATCAACTATGGTCGAATGTCATATGGTCAATATTAAAATCAACTATCGTCAACCATGTTCATTCATCGTAAACCATGGTCAACCATGGTTCATTGTCACAATGTTACATTACATTGTAATTTATTCATTGTAGCATTGTTGCAATACAAAACTTGGGTTTAATAGAAGGTTTATAAAATTAGGGTCTTTTAATATTTTGTTTATAATATTAAATTTATCGTGCATCCCTTGGTTATATAATATTAATCCCTTGGGTTTACCAATCCATTGCATTTAAAATATTATTTCATTGGGTTTATTAATCCCTTCAATTTATAATACTAATAATTAGTTAGGTTCATTAATCCCTTGGGTTTTTAGTCTTGAATGTTTATAATATTAGTCCCTTGGGTTTATAATATTAATAATTAGTTGGGTTCATTAATCTATTGGGTTCATAATATTAATGCCTTGGATTTATTGATCACTTGTGATAATAATCACCAAAGATTATAATATTAATCCCTTCAGTTTAAAATATTAATAATTCCTTGGGTTTATTAATCCTTTGGGTTTGTAATGTTAATCTGATGGGTTTTTTTACCACTTGGGTTTATAATATTAATCCATTTGTATTATAATATTTATCTCTTTCACGAACAATAATTATTAATAATTATAATTTTTAAATTATTAATTATTAATTATTTTAATTATTAGTTATTAGTTATTAATAATTATAATTTGTAATTGCAATAACCAATTAATACCCTAGTAATAACCAATGGAGTGTATAATTAATTATACCCTCAACTCGTTATACCCTATTAAAAATTAAATTTTAATAATTAAAAAATTAATTATTACTTATTAATTAATTAGTAATTAGTGATTATTTTAATTATTAATTATTAGTTATTACTAATTATATTTTTTAATTGCAATAACCAATTAATACCATAGTAATAACCAATTGAGGGTATAATTAATTATAGGCTCAACTCGTTATACCCTATTAAAAATTAAATTTTAATAATTACAAAATTAATTATTACTTATTAATTATTAGTTATTAGTTATAATAATTTTTTTTTTTAAGCTTGATAGGACTACATTTTCATCATGCTCAATATATCACCCTAATCAGACAGGGAATTGAACTTGTGACTTCACATCAAGGTGTGTCCTAACAAAGCACTTGATCACCATCTATCCAATACCCTATGGACATTCGTTATTAATTATTAATTATAATTTTTTTAATTAATAATAGTTATAATTTTTTAATTATTAAAATTTATAATTTATAATTTATAATTTTTTTTTTTTTTAGACAAGATTCGGTTGCTATATTATAGACTGAAAAAAGGAGTCAGTTCTCCATGCATACAGTGCTTCCTGGACATCATGGATCAAAGGAATTACAAAAAGGGTCCCTTCCTTGATCCTTGTTCTAGTATTTCTGCCTCTAAAACTTCCTACACTACTGTAAATCCTTACATATTGCAAACACCAAAATTTACAGCTACAAAACATATTTAATCTATCTCTATATGACTAATCTTCCTAGCTGTGGACTCTTCTGGGTTTGGGTCTGGCTTATTCTGCTTTGCACTGGAGGAGCTAGGGGCTTCCTTGAGCTTTTTGTCCATCATGAACTTGAGAACTGTTATCGATTCTTCTGCGTGGCTGCATCGGTTTGCCAAGTTATTGTATTGCTCATGGAGAGAGGAAACTCTGTGCAGGAACAGATTGATTTCTGCCCTGTATTTCTCATTGAGAACTCTATACTGATCTTCCATACGTGTTTCCAAACTTTTGACTTGGTCCTCCAATATGCGCTGTTGCGCTCTCAGCTCCTCAAATTCTACCTGAAGGTCTCTGCAGTGAAAATAATCCTCTAAGCGGTCCATTATAACAAAATGCTTCCTGTCTGTGGTGTCAGCTACTATAACGCAAAACCTGTGAACTCTGTGGACTCTAATTCGATTGCAACAGACTGCTACTACTCCTCTCGCGGAGTTGTTACGATTCTGCTGAGCACTAAACCAGCTACCTTGGGCTGATTTGAGGAGGGCGGGAGCATTGAAATCCTGTTGCCTGTAGAAACTGCCTTTCTTAATGTTTTGAAGAATTCTGCTACCTGGGGTATAAATAGAGTTCATTTGCGTGCTTTGAAAGCGGGAAAAAGCCCATCTGCGTCTCATGGGAATCCGCGGAATGGTCAAATGCAAATCTTTTGCAACAAACAGGATCGATCTACAAGGAAGATTTTCTCCTGGATTTCTCTTGTTTCCCATGCGTTGAAGCGATATCCTGATCACATTTCTGAGCCAAATCCTGCCCATCTTACCTTCTCTGTCATCAGCACTGATTACTTGTCTGATGTCGCTGATTCTGTCAGCTGTGGTACACCTGCTGTTGACTGAATGTTGTGGACTCATGGTAACGGTTGAAATGAGACGGTGTTGTTACAGCTCAGGCTGCCCTTGGATCGTTCGCATGCCCTGTTGGCATGCTTATCGGCCTCCTTATTCAATCCACGTAGGATGTGATAGTACACGATTTCTTCCATTGATGCATGGAGGATCTGATTCCGGTGGTTTATCTGTTGAAGAAGTATATTTGGCGTGCTCTGTCGCTGCGCCATAAGCCTGATAATTATTGCTGAGTCCCCAAACACCACTGCCTTTCTTATCCCTAACTTTCGTAGCTGTGTGAGGCCCTGATACAGTGCTAATCCCTCTGCTCTGTTGTTGGAGATCTCTCCTAGCCCCCATTCGAAATGAAGAATGCTCTCTCCATTTGCATTGCAGATTAGGCCCCCTGCACCGGCTTGGCCCGGGTTCGATTTAGAAGCACCGTCAAAAAATAAACAGAACCTGTTACAATTTCTCAGCCAGTTCGAAAATTCCTCGTCCTTTAGTCTCATTTTCCATGCGCAATTTGTTTCTTTCATTTTTGTCCTTCCCTTGTTTGTTTCCTGAGCGCTAGCAATGTTCTCAAATACATAGCTGAGAAAATTTCTCTCTTCCATACTATAATTTGTTGCATCAATTTTGCCTCTAGTGTGATTTGTGACTGTCTCTACCGCTAACATTTTAGCCTTGTGGCACATTATCCTGGTGTTGCAGCCTTTCTCCTGGAAGACCTTTCCATTTCTTGCCAACCATATGCGCCATAGGAGAGTTAGAGGAATGATGTTCCATACCCTTTGCGCCAATTTACTTCTTTTCTCTCTCCATGGACAATTCTTCCTCCATTTGTGAATCGTTTCTGCAATAGTTGCTTGAGGCTCCCAGGGTGCTTCCCCTATTGAGGCCATCTTCTTCCAACATTCGCCAGCCACTGGACATTCTATAAACAGGTGCTGCATTGTTTCCTCTGATCTAGAGCAGTTTGGGCACCTAGATGGCCCCATTATGCCTCTTTTCTTTAAATTTTCAGCTGTTAGTGTTTTTCCTTTCAGGAGCAGCCAGATGAAAAACTTAACTTTGGGGGGTGCTTCTGCTCTCCATACTATTTTCCATTGGTTCCATATTTCCTGTTGGAAGATGCTGTCACAAAGAAATTGATGACCAGCTTTAACCGTGTATTGAGTTCCAGTTGGGTCCCAACGATATCCATCATGTATGCCTTCTTGGACCGGGGCTTTGTTGTGTAGGAGCTTCTTTAGGGCAGTGAGACTAGTGTCTAACTCCCTGGGATGATCCGGGAATTTCCATCCTGTCCATGCTTGAAAGTGATTGTCCCATTGTGATATTTGAGCCAAGTGCAGTATTCCTTTGCCATTAAGCCAGTTTATGGCAGGGATTGCCTCCATCTTTGTTCCAATGGGATGCTGCCCCAAAAATTCTGTCTGTGGAGAAGTTGATACTGCTCCCCCCTCCTGGGACCTTTGAGATATTCTGAGACATAAAGGTAATAGCCTTCTTGCAAAGTTGCCAAATTTTTGTACTATCTCTGTTGGGTATATTAGTCTCCAGGAGTCGCTGTCTTGTGCAGTTCAGATATTTTGCCTCTAAGACCTTCTTCCACCACGTTGTAGGCCCTGTGATCATCCTCCATACGATTTTAGCTCCAAGGGCTAAGTTTAGCAATTTTGGTGATCTGATGCCTAGTCCTCCTTTTTCCTGAGATTGGATTATATTCTTCCAGCTTACAAGATTGAATTTTTTCTTATCCGTTTTCCCTCCTTGCCAAAGAAAGTGCCTGAGGGCTCTTTCCATTTTCTGATGGAAAACAGCTGGAGCTTGGTATAAGGAAAAACGATATAAGGGAAGAGAAGCTATACCTGATTTTAGAAGAACTAGTCGTCCTGCTGGGTTCAGCCACATGGTGCCCCATTGCTGCACTTTTCTCTTTATTTTGTCGAGGATTTCATTCCAGGTATCAGCTTTCAGCGGTCCCATACTTACTGGCATCCCTAAATAGGAGAAATGGTTCCAGACTAGTTTGCAGGAGACTCCAAATATGCTTGCAATATTGTGGATGGTATGATTTGGTGTATTCCAACCATATATACAACTTTTTATCTGGTTGACCTTCCCACCTTATTAATCCATGAATTGGTCCAAAATCTTCTTAAAGCGCCTTGCTATAGTTATGGATGCTCCTCCTATTAGGAGAGTGCCATCTACAAATTGAGAATGATTGATGTTCTTTGTTCCTTGCTCAATCTTGATGCCAGTGATTAGGCCTATTCTCCGGTTATAATCCAAGGTTTGACTGAGTGATTCAGCCATAAGGATAAACAAGTAAGGAGATAGGGGGCAGCCTTGTCTGAGGCCACGAGATGATTGGAAGGTTGCACACGGTCTCCCAATAATCAAAGGGGAGATCCAAGGTTCTGTTATACAAGCTTTGACCATGGTGATAAAGGAGGGATCAAACCCCATTTTATGAAGAACAGCAAACAGGAAGGTATGTCTTACCCTATCAAAAGCATTTGCAAGGTCCAGCTTTAGAACAAACCCTTTCTCTTTTCTGCTTAAGCTCGAGTGGATGGCCTCTTGCACAAGAAGGATAGAGTCAGTGATGTGCCTATTGGGGAGAAAGCCCCCTTGATTTTCAGAGATCAAGGATGGGAGATGAGGTTTAAGCCTGGATGCTAGAATTTTTGAAATTATTTTATATGCTGAGTTGCATAAAGAGATTGGCCGAAATCTTGAAAAGGTGGAAGGTCGATTCTCTTTTGGAATTAAAGCCAGATAGGTGGAGTTGGTAAATCCCCCCATTTTGCCTTTTTTTAGAACCCAACGAATCATCTTTAAGAGATCTTTTTTGATCATCTGCCAATATTCTCGATAAAAGCTAATGGGAAAACCATCAGGTCCTGGAGCTTTATCTGGGTGTAAACTCCAAATTGCTGCTTGGATTTCTTCTTCTTCTACTTCTTTTCTGAGACTGCTGTTCATTTCTTGTGTGACTCCTTTAGACAGATGTTGAAGCATGCTTGAGTAATCCTCCGCACCTTTGTCCTCAGTCAGAAGATTATTAAAATGCTTGGTAGCTGCTTCCTTTATAGTGTCCTGAGTGTTGTGACGGTTCCCTTCATTATCCATTATTGTGCTCACTGTATTTCTGGCCTTTCGAACAGTGGCTTGCTTGTGGAAATAGGATGTGTTTTTGTCTCCCTCCTGCAACCAAAGTTGCCTTGATTTCAGCCTCCATTTTGTTTCTTCGTCTCTAATGGTTTGACTCAGCTGTGAGTATAATCTAGTTTCTTGTTCTTTAGCTTGCTAAGATAGCCCAAGCACTTCGATTCTTTGCTGCACTTCCTCTAGATCTTGCTTAATTTTCTTTTTATTCATCTCGGGCTCTTGATAATTGTTCCTTGCCCAATTTTTTAAAGCATGTCTTACTCTCTTCAATTTTGTCTCCCAAATATAACTTGGCGAACCTTCTACATGTTGAACCCAAGCCTGTCGCACCACATCTTTTGCAGCTGGGATACGATTCCAAATGGCGCAGTATTTGAAGGGTATAGGCCCTAGCTGACAGTGACTATGAAGAGTAAGCGTTATTGGGTAGTGGTCAGAGGCAGAGACATTGAGAATGTTTGAGTGACCTGTAGAGAAGGTGGATAGATATGCTATACTTATAAGGAATCTATCAAGTCGTTCCATGATATTGCCGGCGCCAATTCTTCTGTTGCTCCAGGTGTACCTACGATTTTTGGGTCTGATATCAACAAGATCATGCTCCTGCATGATGGCCTCTAGTCGACTTCTGGATGGATCAGGAGTGAAATTTCCTCCTCTTTTTTCATTAGCGTGCATCACCAAATTTAAATCTCCTGCTATGATGAGATTATTGTTCTGTTCTTCTTCTATACTTGCTTCCAATGTGTTCCAACACATTTCTTTCTCTCTGTACTGATTCGGAGCATATACGTTATAAACTGTTACCTTTGAGCCTCCAGTTTTACTTTCTAAGGTGATTCGAATCCAATTCTGGTGAACGCTGGTGGAGTCACAGATCCATTTATTGCTATCCCATATAGTTAATATGCCGCCTGAGGCTCCTCTTGCTTCGCTTGCGCATCCATTAAAATGCTTTTGCTGGCTAATTACTCTACTCATTTCTGATTGATCTTGCTTTGTTTCTTGAATAAGAACAATTTCAGGGTTTTCACTGTGAATTAAGTCCTTGAGGGCAGCTAGCTTGGAGGGGTGCCCTAAGCCCTTACTATTCCAAGATAGTATTTTCATCATGATTTACTAGTGACATGGAGAGGTGCTCGCCTCTCATGGCTTTTGTTACTATTTTCTTTTTCCAAGTGTCCAAGAATGAAGGACTCTATTGGAGTTTGGGTGCCCAGTGCTATGTCTTTCTGAGCATTTTCATCCCTCTGTTGCTTGGCTGATTTCGTGCCAGGCCCTTACTTTTTAGGGACATCACTGGGCACTCCATGTTCCTTTGAAGAACTCCTGGTAATCCTTGAAGAAGGGGGATCAAGAGAGGGCTGCATGATGAGAGGAGGGGAAAGATGAAGAGGGGGATCTGTGGAAGGAACATCAAGCCCCGATTCTGCCTCAGAGAGGGTCGCGAAGGGGTTAGAAGATGGAGGGAGAGGAGGATCGGGAATCAGAGGAGGGGAGGAAGGATGCTGCTGGGAAGGACCAGGGGCATCAGGATCCATAGACTTGAGGGGAGGAGATGATTTTTTCCTTTTTACAGTTTCCCATTGCCCATCCTGCTCATCAGAATCTACATTAACTATTTTGGTGCATCTATTTGCAAAATGTCCATATTCATGGCATACCTTGCATTTGAAGGGTATCTGCTCGTAATCCAATTGCTGAATATGGCACCAATCATCAACTTTCAATTTGATCGCTTCCGGTAGTCCTCGGCCCAGATCGACTTCTACACAAATCCGCGCACACACCTGCATGTTGTCTTTAGGTTCACTGCGATCTATGTATTTTCCAACCGCATTTCCTATTGCTTTGACCGAGTCATCCCCCCAACAGTGAAGGGGAAGGTGCGGCAGTCTAACCCATACTGGTACAGCATTCGGTATATCAAGTTCTGGATCAAAATCCGGGGTCCATTTGTTGAGGTAGAGACCCCTGGAGTCCATAAAGTAAGGCCCATTCCTAAATATTAGATCTTTGTCCTCTTTGGTTTCGAAATGAAAAGTAAAATATCCTCTGCCACAGAATCTGATGGATATTTTACCCTGGATCTTGTCCGACCAGTTTCGTTCAACCCACCTTTGCACTGTTCTAGGTGATGGCCACAATCCTGTAAATTGCCCAATTAATCCTTTCTCTGCTAGGGAAATGGCTGCCATGCGTGGGATGGTAGGCGGCAGTTGAACTTCCTGTAATACATCAAGCTTCTTCACAAACTTTGTTGCTGCTGGTCTAGGTCTTTGCGGAGGGAGTGACTTTACCAGATTGGAGAAGGCTCTTTGCAACTCCGGATCCCCACCGGGTGGATCCGGAGGGTCCATGTTGAAGCTCGTTCAGGCGGTCCAGGCCGAGGCTCGTTCGCGAGTTGCAGTCGCGTGCGCAGCAGCAAACTCTGGAAACATTGGTTAATTTATAATTTATAATTATTAATAATTATAATTTTATTTATTAACAATTGTTAATTATCATTAAATATAATTATTAATGGTTAATATTTACAATTACAAATTATTTTAGTTACTATTTATTTAAAATTATTAATGTTATTATTAATAAATAATTATTTATTTATAGAGCAGAGACTTTTGTGATCCATAACATGTTTGTGAGAATGATTTCCGCAAAATCACATAGAAAGTCATTTCTTGACGCGTTTCAAATCAACCAGTGTGGTTCATCGTCAAGACAAGTTATCTATTTCTAAATAGATTATTTATTTAGAAATTCCTATCAATATTTATCAACCACATTTATTAATGTAATTGTGCTAGTAATATTTTATTATTTTCATTAAATAACCCATTTAAACTTTAAATTTCACTTAACCCAATCTTTTTTAGAATGGTTAATTTTTTTCCATAGCATATGACATAAGAAACTCTATTTCCTAATTTCTTATTTCATTATAGACACAAGAGGTCCCAAATAATGAGAACCCCTAAATTTGTATTTTGAAAATGCTAGTCAAGCCGTAAAAGGGGGGATTAAAGCTACTGAAAGGGCAATATAAACACATGAATCTCTTGAAATAACTTTCACACAATATAACCTTTAACTAATGGGATTAGGAAACACTTTAAAAATAAATAGCTTTTAATAAAAATAAATAGCTTTGTGTAGTTTTTAAAGGGACTAAATCCTTGGTCCATATAATTGGATTATTCAATTTTTGTTTAGATTTTGTGAATGTGCGAAAGAAGAAATTTTAAGAGTGAGTGAGAAATATAAAGAACAAGGGGAGTTGCAAGCAACAAGTCCCTGCCGTGCTTAGTAAGCAAACCTAGGCCAAGAGATTTCCAGAGATAGGAACAAGTCCAGTAAACTTAGACAGCCGTTGCCATTCAAATCCCCCGCCGGTGGAGGAAAGGCAGTTTTGTTATGGTGCATGGCAGATCGATCAACAGGACGCTTTTGTTGATTACCTGACCTCGAACTGGAAACTAGTACTAACTCTTACACAATTAGTACTAGAGATTTGTATTACGCGACTGTTAATATATTTATTAGGAAGTCTGTCATAAAATGCCACTTCAATAAGCCAGCTTCAAGCACCCATCACTTATCTGTTTCTTAGTAAAAGAAGGATGCAGCTTCTCCAAATGCCCATTATTGCATGATCACACTGATGAAAGGAATGCACGAGACCATGGGAAATTTAAGAAGTACCCCTGTAGTCCATGCTTCAGGTAGGTAGGCATAAATGGTACACCAGAGAACTGATGACTATATTGGGGCAAAGAATTTGTGTTTACATAAAGCGTAATCGATGCTTAATGCTAGCATATTATCAATTCAAGACACTAGTAACATGAAAACTGCCTTGAAGCTTACATTTAACCTTGAAAATAAGCATTTCTTATGACAGACGGTAACATGTGAAGAATACAAGACAAGCGCTTCAGGTAGGTAGGCATCAATGGTACACCAGAGAACTGATGACTATATTGGGGCAAAGAATTTGTGTTTACATAAAGCGTAATCGATGCTTAATGCTAGCATATTATCAATTCAAGACACTAGTAACATGAAAACTGCCTTGAAGCTTACATTTAACCTTGAAAATAAGCATTTCTTATGATAGACGGTAACATGTGAAGAATACAAGACAAGCACGAATGCTAACAATTAGGACATTAGACCGGCATCCCAACAGAAACGATAGAAGCATAAAAAATGCGAGTTGCACCACCATGGCAGATCCAAATGCATATTGGAGGCATCCGTCGTAGACCTGTAACAGAGAAGGAAGCGGGGAATTAAGACAACGCGTAAAATAATGCAAAAATAGGTCTTCGTTCGAGATGTTATTGTTTTTTCGGTTTCTTTTTTCTTTGTGTTTCGACTTTTACGATGTCAATAATCAGAAGAGCCATGAGAACAAGTGCTAAGAGAAACAATGCCGCGAGTTGAGTAAGTTGGCTTATGCTAATGGATTCCATGTTATGTGAAGCAGGGAGATGTATGTCAATATCTAGGTGCAGAAGGTGGTTTTGTTTTGTAAGCGAGAAATTAGGCATTGCTTTTGCGAATTTATAAAAGAGTTCAACGTGTTTGCAAGCTGGTTTTAAGTGTGAATGGAACCGGGTTTTTGATAATATTTTACTGTACAACCAAATAAGGATAGGCGTGCTAGATCGCGAGAGTTGAATGCGGGGTAGATTCCTGACATGTGCAGAAGTAAGTACATATGCGGATTGATTTGGAATGGAGCTGGAATACTTGAAAATCAGATTGGAGGGGATATAATCCAATATGAGGAGCATTTATTGGAGCAGGCCAGTATTTAATGGTCGGCATAAAGCAGAAAGCTTACGTTAAGTGAGCAATCGGTGCAATTAAGTGATCGATTTGACATGGGGGCAAATGGCATATGAAATGATGTATGTGACGGCAGAAGTAAATGCGAAATTAGGTGATGTATCTGACATCAGGGGCAGATCTCAAATGAAATCTTGGTGGTAGGTTGGGGCCAAGCTATTCTAATAAATAATTGGCTAAAGAGGACAAGTAATGAGTGTCACACTACGTAATACGACTCTAATGCAGATGGGCCATTACAAATTGAGAACCGTGTGCAAAAATTTAAACAACAGTTGTAGAGGCCTTGACTCCCAACTTACTCACAAAGTGCAAGAACAACAATCTGAACCGTGTGCAAAAATTTAAACAGCAATTGTAGAGGCCTTCACTCCCCACTTACCTACAAAGTGGGGAATAACAATCTGGCATAAGATACCCACAAAGTGCAAGAACAACAACCTGCCAGAAGATCGTATAAGTCAGTATCCCCACTTACCTACAAAGTGCAAAAACAATAATATAGCAGAAGATACCCAAAAAGTTCAAGAACAACAATCTGGCAGAAGATGGTAGAAGTCATTAGTGGTCGTTTTTTTCTGTGAGACATTAGAAAAATATGAATTACATTTGCAGAAATTCAAAGAGCAGTTGTAGAGGGCGTAGATTTGATTCAAAATTAATTTCAATAGATTTATTTGGTCACGTAAATGATTTCTTGACTGGTGATTTAATTTGCATTACTCTGATTTACTTAAGAAAACAAATTGCCATACATATCATATATCAGAACTGGAATCACTACACATATATCTTGATACTTGATTTTGAGATGGAGCACTAATGTAGATACAGGAGGTTTCAAACAAGTTTTTTTATCATGGCCAATAGTCATATAAGATCCTTTAGTCAGGATTTTTCTTCAAACTCAAAAGCTAGCACTTGGGAAGAGTTGCAGTCAAGAGGCAAACAAGATGAACCCTCAAAGTCCACGGTCACTGCAACAGAGGCTCAATATGAATCATCTTGCAGCACTTGTTGTGAGACTCTACAAGGCAACTTGCTTTCTATGTTAGATGAAGCTTTGGAAACTACTCCTGTAGTAGTATGTGCACTAGTCAATTTTGTCATACAAGTCTGACAAAGGCACAATTGTACATAACTGCAAATGTGCAGGGCCGTAAGCATGGGTGCCCCCTCATTATTAGAAAAAAAAGCAAGAAAAACTAATGATATATGTACATACAGGAGGTTTCAAACAAGTTTTTTTTATCATGGCCAATTCAAATCATTAGTAAAAGAGTTTCAGACTTAAGCTTAGAAGGTCATAACACTGTCCAGGGTTATTACAAGATGTAGTTACATCAGATCCTCCTCTGTCAGAATCAAAGAGTCATATAAGATCCTTTAGCCAGGATTTTTCTTCAAACTCAAAAGCTAGCACTTGGGAAGAGTTCCAGCCATTTATCATGGCCAATTCAAATCATTAGTAAAAGAGTTTCAGACTTAAGCTTAGAAGGTCATAACACTGTCCAGGGTTATTACAAGATGTAGTTACATCAGATCCTCCTCTGTCAGAATCAAAGAGTCATATAAGATCCTTTAGCCAGGATTTTTCTTCAAACTCAAATAGGCAAGCAGAAGTTTTACCAACCTGTTGAAAGATCAGACTCAACATTTTCATTAACATGGGCCTCAACTTGTGGTATAAAACATAAGCCCAAAGAGGTAAAATCAAGTGTGTGCCCAAACTGTTGCCTGTCTAAGAGGTAAAAGCTATAAGACTCACAGCAATGGTTGGGCCGGAACCCTACAGAAGACAACGAGTTGGTAATTGATGGAAAGTTGTTCTAATTCCAATGAGGAAATTGGAGTTTGAAAGAAGCCAGTAAATAGTGTCATTTAAGACATGGCAGACTTTCGGTGTGAAGGAGACATGCCATTAAATTGTTTAACCATTATTATAGGCAAGCAGATGTTTTACCAACCTGTTGAAAGATCAGACTCAACATTTTCATTAACATGGGCCTCAACTTGTGGTATAAAACATAAGCCCAAAGAGGTAAAATCAAGTGTGTGCCCAAACTGTTGCCTGTCTAAGAGGTAAAAGCTATAAGACTCACAGCAATGGTTGGGCCGGAACCCTACAGAAGATAGTGAGTTGGTAATTGATGGAAAGTTGTTCTAATTCCAATGAGGAAATTGGAGTTTGAAAGAAGCCAGTAAATAGTGTCATTTAAGACATGGTAGACTTTCGGTGTGAAGGAGACATGCCATTAAATTGTTTAACCATTATTATAGGCAAGCAGAAGTTTTACCAACCTGTTGAAAGATCAGACTCAACATTTTCATTAACATGGGCCTCAACTTGTGGTATAAAACATAAGCCCAAAGAGGTAAAATCAAGTGTGTGCCCAAACTGTTGCCTGTCTAAGAGGTAAAAGCTATAAGACTCACAACAATGGTTGGGCCGGAACCCTACAGAAGACAGTGAGTTGGTAATTGATGGAAAGTTGTTCTAATTCCAATGAGGAAATTGGAGTTTGAAAGAAGCCAGTAAATAGTGTCATTTAAGACATGGCAGACTTTCGTCTTTTTCCAAAAAGCTATAAGACTCACAGCAATGGTTGGGCGGGAACCCTACAGAAGACACTGATTTGGTAATTGAAGGAAAGTTGTTCTAATTCCAATGAGGAAATTGGAGTTTGAAAGAAGCTAGTAAATAGTGTCATTTAAGACTTATGAAGATACTGCTTGTTTGAGCTTTGCTGCCTGTTGTAACAACTGCTTGAAAACCACTTAAATTCTTCCTGTCTAAGCGGGGGGTGAAGGAGACATGCCATTAAATTGTTTAACCATTATTATAGGCAAGCAAAAGTTTTACCAACCTGTTGAAAGATCAGACTCAACATTTTCATTAACATGGGCCTCAACTTGTGGTATAAAACATAAGCCCAAAGAGGTAAAATCAAGTGTGTGCCCAAACTGTTGCCTGTCTAAGAGGTAAAAGCTATAAGACTCACAGCAATGGTTGGGCCGGAACCCTACAGAAGACAGTGAGTTGGTAATTGATGGAAAGTTGTTCTAATTCCAATGAGGAAATTGGAGTTTGAAAGAAGCCAGTAAATAGTGTCATTTAAGACATGGCAGACTTTCGTCTTTTTCCAAAAAGCTATAAGACTCACAGCAATGGTTGGGCCGGAACCCTACAGAAGACAGTGAGTTGGTAATTGATGGAAAGTTGTTCTAATTCCAATGAGGAAATTGGAGTTTGAAAGAAGCCAGTAAATAGTGTCATTTAAGACTTATGAAGATACTGCTTGTTTAAGCTTTGCTGCCTGTTGTAACAACTGCTTGAAAACCACTTAAATTCTTCCTGTCTAAGCGGGGGGTGAAGGAGACATGCCATTAAATTGTTTAACCATTATTATAGGCAAGCAGAAGTTTTACCAACCTGTTGAAAGATCAGACTCAACATTTTCATTAACATGGGCCTCAACTTGTGGTATAAAACATAAGCCCAAAGAGGTAAAATCAAGTGTGTGCCCAAACTGTTGCCTGTGAAAGTGGTGCATATAAAGGTAGATCGGTGCCTTAAACAGGTGTAAATGACTAAACACACTTACTGTAATAGGCATAGATATAAAGTACATAAGCTTAGCTGATTACATAGGTTAAGCTTAGTTACTAAGTCATTCAAGCAAATGGTTTGTTTACATATGCCTTATGGTTTCAGCCACAGGAATCAAAACGAACAGATGCAAGTGTAACAAGGGTACTTTTCAGAAAACATATAGAAATATTTCTTCTTCTTCAATAAATGTCAAGGCTCAAGTACCAGTTTCGGTAACGTATATAGGGGGGTTGCTATATCGGTGTTTTGTATAGTTTATTATGTCCTTTAGTCCCGCTAGATAAGACCTGTAAGTAGAGACTCCTTCCTGCAAACATATGAACATAGTATCAATATGTTCTTTTATCAGGGTATCCTCATATCACACAATAAATTGAATTGAATTGAATTTCTATCATCGTTGAAATAATTCAATAAACTTTTATGAAGATAGGCTCACCACTGATCCAATGTAGACTCTGTCAACTTTTTCTGAAACTCAGACAACAGTCAATGATAAATGTCAAAATAGTAAACAAGAAAGAGTGTAAGACTGTAGAACAGATCAATGAAATAGGGATCAAACACGAGCTCCTCCAAATAAACTCGAGCCAGGTGATCAGTGAAATTTACCTGACATCCAAGATCCCCAAGTCCCAGAATGCGTTCACCATCAGTGACAACTATAACATTAACACTCCTTTCACTCCAGTTCTTCAAAATTTCTAGGATCTTACCTCTGCAAAAACCATACCCTCGCAAGTTTTAACGCAGTGAAACAAATTTAAAGGATGAACCTAACAAAAAAGAATTGGAGTTTATAACCTTTCATTCCGCTCCTGCCAAGAGAAATTGTGTAACCCAGTAAACTATACTGTCAAACATATTTTATGCAATTTCCTTCCAGTAGTATCAACCAGCTAAGAAGCTGGTAATAATAAATATATATGCTACTGCAGTAGACAGATAGTTTTCATATTAACATAGATAATAACCACATGCCAAAGATGGCCCACAAGGTACTGACACCAAAACTATTGATGATATTGGAGGGAGAACAGAAAAATGCTCAAACCATTTAAAGGAGAAATAGAAAAATGCTCAGACCATACTCGGGTTTCGATAAAAGTTTGGATATTTCAATAGAAATACCTCGAGGTCCATCAGTGCCATGTATTTCTGCAATGAAGTTTGATATTGGGGAATGTTATTCAGAAGCCTTTTTTCCTGTAGAAATGTAACAATAGGTTTAGCAACCAATAGATAAATCTCACATACGAGATAGTCACAAAAGAAAAAGGAAAAGAAAAGAGTGTTCTTTCACTTCATGTACTTTGCAAAGAGATAAAACATCTAAATCACAGTAAAGGGAACCATAAAAACTAAAGAGCATTCATTGCAAATATCCAAATCTATGCAAATCGGAGAGGAAATTACTTGAAGTTCTTGTGACAGACAAGCAGGCGGTAGAAGGCCCCTAAGGTAGTGAGTGTCTCTCTCCTTCTCAGTCAATGCTAATCCTTTGTTAAAGTGGGGATCTCGCAATAAGGTGCACCCACTGTTCCAAGAACCAAAAAACAATCAAGTCAGGGTGGTCGTCGTTTCAAGGATTATTTATACGACATTAAGATCATCAAATTCAACGGCAGAGAAACAAACCCAAAAGTGTCCCAACAATCAGGAACAATCTTCAACTGTTGAAACAAAAAGAAAAAACTCTTCATTTGATGATCAATAGCCCAATTCAATACATGCTTTCATGAATCATACCTACATTCTCATAAAGAACCCAAATCCATACTTGCTGGCTAATGGCTAATGCCATGCCTAGCCCGACTTAGCTGCCATGACAACCTCCTATTTCACAAAATAAGCATACTACACTCCTGTGCAAATTGAACCCTGGTGGGGGTTTAGGGAATATCACCAACCACTCAAGACCCCAAAAGATTTTTAGGTTTATTCTGATTAAATAGAAGTGTATGATTCCAAGCATAAGCAGCATTATTGTTCAAGACATTGATAGGCTGGAGGCTTCGGACCCGCTTTGAAAAATATACCTAATCATTGAATGCTATGCTAGTGCGCCAAATCTGTATAGTATTTGATAAAAAGCAGTCAGCATAGTCATTCAGATCAAACCATCATTAAATAGAACTAAAAAAAATTGTTTCAAGTCGGACCTGCTATTATTGAAGAATCAGTTCATGAGCAGAGTATCGTAATCACTACTAGTTAACTTGTCATAACATAGGTAAATAGAGTGCATTCAATAGTCTTATCACATAGTCTGAAGCCCTATATGACGAGTAAGATAAGCCCCAATAGGGTCCCGAATTGCATATGAATCAATCTGTAACCACTAGTTTAAAGCCTTGCATGGAGGACACCAATGGGCAGAAAAGTACAGACCCACTTGTTTCCCTTCCAGTTCTCCAACTTTCACCTGTAGATTACATTGGATTCAATACAAAAATGCAATGTTGCAGCAAAATAAATGATAACAGAGACTATAAGTATAGCAATCGTACCTTGTCTCCATTATTTCTGATCAGGAAATCACGTTCCTCGTTGCAAAGCAAAGAGCTCAAACTGTCATTGGTTGTTTCCTTTTGCACAGCCATAGCAAGCTAACACAATCTCTCTCTCGGTTCCGAGCCAACTTTCTTCCACTACAATCTCTGAGGGCTAAGAAAGAGAATTTATAGACACAGGAGAACAGACAAGTGAAGATTAGTTTAAACAAATGAGACAGAGACCAGGTAGTTGTACAGGAGTAAAAGAAGTATAACCTAAAATGACCAAAGAGGGTATATTAGTGATGTAATTTAACATTAAAAGGAAACAAAGCTCTTGGAAGACTAAAAATTATAACATGTCCATGTGGGCCCGATGAGGGCCACATGGCTCACCTCCTTCTCCGTGGGATAGCATGGAGGGACTAAACCATGCCACTTAACATTGTATCATGGTCATATGTCAATACAGGAGGCAGAAGGATAATCCAACTGTCCACTGCACATGCACCAGTTTCAATTTCATGGCCTTCTAGGTTTGTCTCATCCAGCTGCCAACACTCCCAGATGAGAAGAACACATTAAGCCCTGTTTTTTTCATCTTTTTGCAGAATAGTGGTTGTTTACATACACCTAAACTCCAACAATCCAGCAAGTAGAAAGATGGATCGTAATGGGCATACTGGGTCCAATGGATCACGCCGTATTAAGATACAAATGAACAATACCACAATTGAGTTGTCAGTGGCCACAGAGCACGTAGACATTCACGAGCTCTCAATAGCTGAAACAGAATTTCTAGGGTTATCAGAGGGCGACTCTGACTGAAGAATTGCGTGGGATAGAAGCTCCAATTCCTGCTCGCGCTCCTGAAGATCTTCACAAGGAATCTCATCGACTGGAGCCAAAGCATAATACATTGTCAATGCCGTATTGTTGTCGCTGGAATATTGCCCTCGGCTCTCTTCAAGTCCAAACAGAGAATTCATTGGCGAGATGTTCGTGATTGATATCTAGATTATACATTCGCGAGCTCTCAATAGCTGAAACAGAATTTCTAGGGTTATCAGAGGGCGACTCTGACTGAAGAATTGCGTGGGATAGATGCTCCAATTCCTGCTCGCGCTCCTGAAGATATTCACAAGGAATCTCATCGACCGGAGCCAAAGCATAATACATTGTCAATGCCATATTGTTGTCGCTGGAATATTGCCCTCGGCTCTCTTCAAGTCCAAACAGAGAATTCATTTTGTGAGAAATTGCACTGAATATCTTTTTGTTCTTGATGAGGCCAAGAACAGCAACCTTGGTCTTCAATGCATGGGCTGCTTTACCCTTGACAGTATTTGATTTGGATTTCAGCATTGTGCTCAGGACCGACCTCACTTCCCTCACCACCCATGCCAAGTTGTTTAGTCTCTTCTGAGCCCGCTGTTTCAGAAAACCTGGACATTTCTGTACAGGCTGTGGAGCCCCAACCTGTGCTTAGCTTGTTCTGGTTCTATATTAGCCCTGCCCGAAACACATTTTGAACCAGCAACAGCGAAAGCCAAGCAGCCAACAAAAGAACTAGGAGGTGCTCAGGTATGTATCGATCTTACCCATGTTCGTTAGCTTGACTTGTTCTGAATTTCGTTAGGTTAGCTTGCTCTGCTCTGGTTCTGTAAGCTTAGCTTGTTCTGGTTCTATATTAGCCCTGCCTGAAATACATTTTGAACCAGCAACAGCGAAAGCCAAGCAGCCAACAAAAGAACTAGCAGATGCCAATGAAGGAGCTGGAGCTTGGAAGGAGCTGGCTCTGGCTCCCCGTGCAGAGCCATTCACGCAGATGGCAGCATAGGCGACAGATGAAGCAGTAGAAGCATAGCAAGAACAAAGCTGGGTACAGAGGCGGCAAGAACATAGGCGGTGGTTCATGACACCTCCCGCCATGCACGGACACCTGCAGCACCTGCTGCACAACACCCGTTAACATCAAACCTTAGCATACCCTGCAAACAAAACACCCGTTAACATCAAACCTTAGCATACCCTGCAAACAAATTAATGTTAACATTAACATGAGACCGTTGACGGTCAGCGATAATGAACAGGGCGTAAAACGCAATTTAGGCTATGCTCCAGCCTCTTCCGCCTCGGGAAGAGGCCAAATAAGATGGCAAAGCCTCAGCCCCAAATAAAACTTTGGTTATCTCGGCACATCCCCGCACAGCACGTTTGGAAACTTTATAATAAACGCCGAATAACACCGCACTAAAACTGCAAACTAATGCTAACTCAAAGCTATCCGATTACTATAGTCCCTGCCCATTGCCAGATGGCAGGGACTAATAAGAGGGGTGCTATGACCTATTTCATATCATATTTCTTTCCTTAATTTTGAATAAATACATCCCTAATTTCTTTAATTACTCCAACTCTATATCTTCATGCAATTATATCTACAAGGTCATAAAAGAAGTCATTCCTATAAGGATAAAACATTTTCCTCGAGGTATCCTCCTCCAAATAATTCAATTTCTTACTAACAGTAAAAATCCATAAAGTTATCAAGGTAGATCATGTAAGGATTCACTATATACAAATAAATAAGCTCCTTGCTATGGTGTTAAGAATGTACCATGTAGAGGAATATGATAGGGAAAGTTGGCTCTATGATCCAAAATGGATCTTGTATGATAAGTCGAAATTTGCTTAACGAACAAGATGGTCCCATGTAGAATATTTGTGTTCAACTTGTGCAGAAAATGTGCAGTCCGAGATCATCCTGAAAAATAGTGTCACGTTGAAGTGTCTCTCATTCTAAATCCAGTGCTTCTTATGGTTTCTCATTTGGACTCCGGATGATGGATAAATCATTCGGCGAAGTTAAGGTGTCGAAAATGGCCTTGTTGACTATGTGACTTGTTGCAGTTCAAAAGCACAAACTTCATCTCCAAAATCCTACAAAAGAACAATGGTAAGATGCAGATGTTGATTAGGTGCAATAATGTTAATGGTTTCAAAACATTACAATGTGTGCACTTTTTTATCTAAGGTACTAAACTATGGTAGCAATATTTCATAATCGAAGGTGGAAATATTACATGTTCTATGGTCAAGTTTTATAAACTTAAAAAACTATACAAGGCAAAGTTGGCACATGTATAGTAATTGGACCATGGTAAGCACATCAAACCTACGTTTGGTAGTGGAAATGTGAAAAAACGTTATGGTTATCGACTATACAAATATTTGTATAGCAAACAGTCCAACAGGAAGGTGGCGGCCAATCAGCATGGAGGCAGTCCAAATACAACATGATTCCATCACGGAGGCATACATGCTATCACCATCGGGAGGTGTATCGAGTCAGTTGCAATGATGAAGAGTACAGTTGCAGATGTCAATGAGCCGTTGGATGAAGTATGTCGTAGGGGTTGTGGTAACTATCCGGAGTTATGACTGTGCCACGAAGATATGCGAAACATCTCACCAAAGAACTGACGTGCTAAAAGCCACTGTGGAGCAGTTCGAGACTGCCAGAAGGTGGAGATATTCCAGCACCAATTCATCGACAAAGGATTCATCGAGATTGCCCCAGCATCATGAGATAAGGCAACAGGATTGCATGCAGAGGGATCTAGCCGGATTGGAAGCACCAGAACATGTGTGACTACGCCAGAGATAATGTGATAAGGGTCCAACTCAATAACGTCACAAATGCTGGAGGTGTTTGGCACCATGCCACGGGGATCCACCAAACCATGTATTTGTGCCAACAGTTAAGCAGCACGGAGGTGGCACCATGGAGCAGGTCGAGACCGATGGAGGTACATCCAGTCAGCGTCGTTGAAGGAATGTCAACCGAGCGGCATCTTACCACTGTTCCAATGGAGGGTCTCACCACAATGCGGAGTTGGTGTTTACAACTAATGCCATGAGGAGTGACATAACCGCTGGGTATCGGGCCATGGGAAATGCACCAAAAAATATGACAGTCGGAATCGTTTGAAACTTTGGTTAAATGTGTGGTGCTGTGCACCAAAGTTAGAACATAAATTAATGTTCTATGGTGTTTGTCATCACTGAACCTTTCATTTATCCAAACCAATATGTGTTGTTCAAATATTTTGTTATATAGTTATTAAAACTATATCCGCAATGTATAAGCACTAAGAGATCTAATCACACCATGTAACAAATTATTCATCCATCCTATAAATGGTTCGAATGTTTAAAGCATGCGACACACTTGTGGGATCACATATTCAATGTGAGAGTTCTTCTTGAAACTTTTCAGGCAGTAGAGGATGCAACATAATCATTTGGATTACAAGAGTTGAAGTTTATATTTGAGCACAGAAGGTAGAGAACCATTGTCCTAGATCAAGGCATCTAGAAGCATGAATTCATGAGCCAATCAGTCTTGGGCTTTCCAATGTCATAGGGAAACAAAATGGAGTGATTCAAAAGCCTAGAAAAGGGTTGCAAGGTGCTCCAGAGACACTGACAGGGTCTGTTTGTTGAATGAAGCAGTTGAAATTGAAGATTTCAATACAAAGACAATCTAACTCCTATGTCAAGTTGAGGGAGGTTTGATTTGTATTCTCATTGTTGTTGATATATTCTCGTTTTTAGTAGAGGTTCGGGTCTATAATGTAAGACTGTTTTTTTCTGTAATTGAAAAATTCACTATAGAATGTCTATGTGAAGTTGTGAGAGCTCTTTGTCCAAGAGAATTTCCATTGGAAAATAGCTGCAACTGTGGCAGTAAATGTAACATACCTCTTATTCACTAAAATACGAGTAGCCTAGCCTTTGACAAAGGGTCCAAAGACGTAGCCCAAGGGGGGTGAAATCTGTCACCAACATCGGTGTTTCTATCTTGTTCATTGTGTAGCTTTTGTTTAAAATTCTTTACAGTTAATTTCACATGTGATGAAGTCATCCATAACAAACAAATAATTAACAAAGTTGCATGAAGCATCATTTAATTATTCTTTCCAATGAGAGAAAGAATAACCTAATTTTCCACATTTTACATCATATTTTGGTATTAGAGGAGGTTCTCATCCAGTGAAAGAATGGAAAAGAGTTCCAAGAAGCTCAAGTGGGAGAATTATGCTTTGCGGGCGGTGGTGAAATCTTTGGAGGAAGACAAGCAGAAACTCCAGAAAAAGGTTGAAGCTTTGAAAAGTGATGTTTTGCGGTGAATGGTGAAATGTCTAGAAGAAGACAAGGAGAAACTCCAGATAGAGATTGAAGCATTGCAATAGAGTCACAGGATAAATAGTCCTTTAGTTCATAGTTCATCCACTAAAAGGACAAAGGAGGTCTCACCTCTTCATCTAGATGATGAAGAAAGTGCATCGTTATCCATGACTCCAAAAAGTCAGTCGGTAGAAGAACGTATCAGAAGTTTTTCCTCACCTTATAAGGAAACTTCTTATGCACCAGACTCACATAGAAAAGACTTGAAGAAGAACAAGTCTTTCAATGTGTAGGAAATTGGGGCATTTGAAAAACATACCAAAGGAATGGGAAAGAAACTTATGGAGAAGGATGGGTTACCAGGAAGGACAAGGTCTTGGCAAGTAAGGCCAGGCACACTTCAGCCGATTTCAGTACAATTGAGGCTGAAGCATGAAGGCGTAGGTTTCAACCAATCAATATGTGACTACTGTGGGAAGAGCAGTCACGTTACAGATCAATGTTGGTCTCTACATCGTGAATTGTTGCCAAAAAAGCTATAGGACCAAAAAGGTAAGAAGTTGAATCAGTCAAGTAGTGATTCAAAAGATGAGTCCTCTAGTCAAACCTCTATGTTAAAATTTATCAAGAGGATTTATCCATGTACCTTTTGTGGTAGTCATTCACATTGTGCAGAAGAATGTTGGAAGCAGAAGGCGTTCAACAAAAGGGTGTGTGTAGTAAGGACTAAACCATGTATAGATGATGCAACACCACAAGTAAATAAGTGTCACAGGTTTATTTTACTGCAGTCAGAAAAGGATTCCGCAATATCGAGACAAAGTATGGGAACTCTAAGTAAAAAGGTAGCTAGCGCAAACTCTAGAGAATGATTTTGTTGACCTTGCAAGCTGAAAGGGCATTCCACGAGAAAATGTCTGATGCTACCCCGAGAGACAACATCAACATCAACAATGTAAGAGACAACAAAATAACCTGGAGCCGAGGAATGCAAGTCTCCAAATTTGAACTGTGTAGATAAAATGCCATATGTATAAACTGTGAGTTTGTAAAATGCTGATAGTAGGCCTAGTTAAACTTTGTAACTCGAGTCTAGATGGTTTCTACATTAACTCATGTTTGTAATAAAGTTCATGGTTATAATAAAAACTTTTGGAGGACCAAAAGTTCTTTCTATTAGAAGGTGTGATCCAAAATGGATCTGGTAGGATAAGTCAAAATTTGCTTAACGACCAAGATGGTCCCATGTAGCAAATTTGTTTTCGAATTGTGGGCAGTCCTAGATCATCCCAAAAAGCAAGGTCACATTGAAGTGTCCATCGTTCTAAATCCAATGCTTCTTATGTTTTCTCATTTCGACTCTTGATGATGGATAAATCATCTGACAAAGTTGAGGTGTTGAAAATGGCCTTGTTGACTATGTGACTTGTTGCAGTTCAAAAGCAAAAAATTCATCTCCAAAATCCTGCAAAAGAATGATGGTAAGATGTAGATGTTGATTAGGTGCAATAACGTTAGTGGTTTCAAAACATTACAATGTGTGCACATTTTTACCTAAGGTAGTAAACTATGGTAGCAATATTTCATAACTGAAGGTGGAAATATTACATGTTTTATTGTCAAGTTTTATAAACTAGAAAACTATACAATGAAAAGTGGGCACATGTATAGTAAGTGGACCATGCTAAGCGCATAAAACCGAAGTTTGGTAGCAAAAATGTCAACAAATGTTATGTTTATCAACTATACAAATATTGTTATAACGAATAGTTTAATGCGGAGTTGGAAACCCAATCAGTACGGAGGCAGTCCAAATACAGCATGGTTCTACCATGGAGTCATACATGATATCACCATTCGGAGGTGTACCAAGTCAACTGCTACAATGCGGAGGAGTACAGTTGTAGATGTCAACGAGCCATTAGATGAAGCATGCCATGGGAGTTGTGGTAGTTGTCTAGAGTTATGACTATACCACAAAGATATGCCAAACATCTCGCTACAGAACTAACGTGCTAAGCCACCATGGAGTAGTCCAAGACCACCGAAAGGTGGAGATATTCCAGCACCAATTCATTGACGAAGGATTCATCGACATTGCACCATCATCATGAGATAAGGTACCAAGATTTCATGGATAGGGATCTAGATGGATTGGAAGCACCAAAACTTGTGTGACTGTGCTGGCGATAATGTGCACAACTGCTGGAGGTATTTGGCACCATCCCACAGGGATCCACCAGACCACGTATTTGTGCCAAACATTAAGCAGCGTAGAGGTGGCACCATGCAGTAGGTCAAGGCTGCCGGAGGTATGTCCAGTCAGCGTCATTGAAGGAATGTCAACCAAGCAGCATCTTACCATCAGTCGAAATTTGGGTCTCACCACAACGTGGAGTTGGTGTTTACAACTAATGCCATAAGGAGTGACATAACTGCTGGGTATCAGTGCATTGGAAATGTGCCATGAAATATGACAGTGAGAATCGTTTCAAACTTTGGTTAAATGTGTTGTGCTATGCATCAAAGTTAGATCATAAATTAATCTTCTATGGTGTTTGTTAGCACTGAACCTTTCATTCATCCAAACCAATATGTGTTGTTGAAATATTTTGTTATATAGTTATTAAACTATATCCATAATGTATAAGCACCGAGAGATCTAATTAGACCATGTAACAAATTATTCATAAACCCTATAAATGCTTCAAATGTTTAAACCATGGGACAACCTGTGGGATCACATATTCAGTATCAAAGTTCTTGAAGCTTTTAAGGAAGGCAACTGAGGATGTAGCATACTCAATCCCATTACAAGAGTTGAAGTTTGGATTTGAGCACAGAAGGTAGAGAACCATTGTACCAGATCAAGGAATCGAGAAGCATGAAGTCATGAGCCAGTCAGTTTTGGGCTTTTTGGTGTCATACGGAAACCAAATTTAATGATTCGAAAACCTAGATAGGGGTTTCAAGGCACTCGAGAGACACTGACATGGTTATTTCAGTGAATGAAGTAGCCAAAATTCTAGATTAGTACAGAGACAATATGACTCCTATGTCAAGTTGAGGGAGGTTTGATTTGTATTCTCATTTCTATTGATATATTCTCGTTTTCAGTAGAGGTTCGAGTCTAGAATTTAAGCCTCTTTTGTTTTGTTGTAATTGAAAAATTCACTGGTACAATGCCTATGTGAAGTTGTGAGAGCTCTCAGTCCAAGAGCATTTCCATTTTGGGTAAATAGCTACAGTTGTGGTAGCAAATGTAGCATACCTCTTATTCACTGAAATACGAGCGACCTAGCCTTTTGCGTAGGGCCCATAGATGTAGTGCAGGAGGGGTGAAATTTGGTGAGCACCAGTATTGCAGCAATAATGCTGCAACTCCTGGGGCTTCCTAATTTACTTTTATCAACCTGGTAGTTCGTAACAAACTTGGAAGCGATGGTGTTGTATGCACAAGTACTAGATCTTATTGCAGGCTCTCACTTGGTCAGTTGGAACAAAATCACTAGGAGCTCAAGTCAGCTTCTATGAATTTCCAGAAGAACATTTTAACCATGATGAAAGAAAGCTAACTCTAAAAAGGCTATTCTATTTGTAGAAAGAGAAGGAAGACTGAAATGTAATGCAAACCCTAGCAAACCCTAATTTATCCAACTAACCCTACTTTTGTGGAAAAAGATATATAAACTGACGAGATGAATGCCATTGACTACTGGGAAGCTGAATTACATCTATTTAAACTAATTCTAAAAGAAAATGAGAAAAGAGCAACCTTTTGTATTTTTTTTACTGTTTTTATGTGAAATTATTATGCTTGTAATTTATCGGATTATGATTGTGGCAGAGGTTTGGTGGCGATGAAGGATGGATTAGGTTTTTTGCAGAGGTGGAGGAAGGTGTGGAGAGGTCATAAGAAGCCCCTAGTACCCTTCTGAAGAATTCCCTTGCAATCAGACTTCAAAAAATCACTCACAGGAAATTCTACAGGAGACTACAAGGGATCTAGAGGAGGATCTACGGGAGGATCTACAAGAGGAGGCCGAGAGCTAATTTTGGAGGTTTTGAAGGTGGAAAAATGATGGGAAAGGGTAACTAAAGGCTACATGAAGGTGTTGAGGTGTCTGGATCTTGTCAAGGAAGATCAAGAGGGAACATGATGGTTGGATTTGTCCAAATGGCAAGAGGGAGGCTTATGGAGAAAAATGCAGAAATTAGAGCAGATTGGTGAAATGTTGCGAATGACTTGGGAAATCTGTGAGAAGGGAGCTGATGTTAGCTTCTTTATGGATGTATGGTGAGCTGGGGTGACCTGCAAGAGATATGCACATCTACTTACAAAAACCGATCAAAGAAAGGACTAACTATACCATGAAAAGAAAACTTTCTCTAGCTTGACCTAATTTCTGACCTACAAACAAAAAATGCTGAACAATAACCTTTGAACAGAAAAGCATGCAGAGAGATCTATTGTAAAAGAACAGGAAATGATCTAGGCAACTGAATCTGAAGCAATACATTAATCTTTCCAAATCAAGTCATCACACTAGAAATTGCATGGGAGAGCGACATTGTGTTTTTGGTGGCAACAATAGTGCCTTGACCTCAAATCATAGTCCCAAAAAGGGAGAAAGGAGACCAGGGCCTGCTGTTGCCTTTTTGAATCTTAGCCTATCACTGCATTAACCTACTTGAGCAACTGAAACAAAAATAGCTATGCAAACCATCGAAAACAACCTATTCTAAACAAGGTGAAAGGAATCTATGTAACATAAATTAACTCATGAACTGAAGCAACAAACATATAACTACAAGGTAAGAGGTACTGGGAAGCTTGGGTTGGGCCCTAACCCAAGAGATTCAGCCATCTGAAAGAGATCGGTGCTAGCTTAAAAATTGTTTCATCTCCATTATCAAAAATAAAAGTCACATTACATAAACTTTTCTAAAAAAGGAAGCTCGAAAATGAGCTAAACAAGTGCTACCCAAAAGTAGAAAATTTCGCTAATGACTGGCTAACCTACTGAGGCTCTAAGCCCCCTTATTTATACAAATGGAGTCCCCCAATAGCCTTCCTAAAATCAAGGAGCTCGGCTTCCCAGAAATGGAGATAAATAGTAGTCCTTCTTTACCTGTTTGGTTGCCCCTTGGATGCATCAATGTGGCTGCTTGTGCTCCGAGTTGCTGATGGAAGATTTGAGGAAAGGGGTCATAAATGAAGGAGACAACCCCCTTAAAAATCCTCTTCCATGTTTTTCTGAAATATTTGCTGCCATTTGCTCATAAATCCTTTGACTTTGTCCAAAATTGACCAAAAAATCTGCATAAAGCACACATTAGACTACATGGCAAAATGACTAACCCAATTCACTCTATTAGCATAAATATAATAAAAAAAATGCAATAAGCTAATGAGATTGGTGGATTAAGTCGATTAAGAGGTGAAATGAGCCCATATAATTACCCATTTCAGGGGCTCATCATCACCCCCCTACTGAATGGGTTTCTTATCCTTTGAGAAACTAGTCTATCTCTTCATCCTTGATGGCTTTGATAGATTACCTGACATCCCATGCTTCTGATGTGATATCTTCCTCTTTATCATGGAATCCTGCCTTTCTATCCACCTCTTCCCACTGTTTCTGTTCTTCCTCCTCTTTTACTCCTTCCAGTAGTCCTAACAGCAGTGGAGGACTGAATTTGAGGTCAATCCAATTGGCCTTCAAACTTTGCATAGAGTGCTTATATAGTGGCACTCTCCTCAAGGCTTCTCTCATCCTATTTAGGGACTGATACTCCCTGATATGTAGGTTGTGTAGCAATGTGTTCCACCTTCTGATGCAGGCATGAATGTAGTCATCTCCAAAAAATTTCTCCATGTCCTCGAAATGTTCAATAGCTTGGGACTACTCATCAATATATTTGGGGACACTTTAAGGATTCGCTGCAAGGTGTTGGTGGGTACCGATGAGAGCCATGGGGTCTACTGGCTCTTCTCTAGTCATCAGAGGTTAATTAAGCTCTTTTGCCATCATTTTCCAGATTTTTGCTGCCCTTTTGTCTTCATGGCTCATCCAAGATGCCATGGCCATCAGCTGCAAGTCTCCTAACACAAAATTGGGGTCCCATAGCTTCATATCAGTAAGGGCCATGTTGTGTAAATAAAACTCTGCCAGCTTCGCTTTGTCCTCAGCGGAATTGTGATCACGTAGATCCATGAATTGGCCATAATCCTGAAAAGGTATGGTGCCTCTCTGGGCTAGAGTCTTGATTTGGAACTGGAGTCACTGATCCCTGAGGTATACTGCATATGATTTGGCTGGCTGCCTGCACTGTAGTGCCTCCATATCCTAGCTAGCCATGCAGGCTAATTGGGCTTCCCTTTCCTGTAGCTTCCTTCTTAAGATCAACACCTCATTTTCTGCCTAGGGTTCCCTTTCCTGTTGTTGTCTTATTAATATCTCACTTTCTGCCTGGGGTTCCTTTTCCTACTGCTATATTTTTAAGATTAACAACTCATTTTCTGCCTGGGGTTCCCTTTCTTGTAGCTGCTTCTTTAACATTTCATTTTTTGCCTCCAATTGAGCTCTTCTGATTCTTTCTGTATGCTTGACCATGCTCAATTCTTTGCCAATTTTTCTCAATTTGTTTTCCATGTGCCCAATGTCTTCCACCCCTTTTGATTTTGCAATCTGCATCGATGTATGGATCCTTACTCTTTCCTTTTCCAGCTCAAAGAAAAGAGGGACTACAAACTTTTGGGGGATGATTTTCCTTCCTTCCAGAAGGTTGTAATAAGAGCCTAAATTAGGCTGAGGGTCAAGCTCTGGTATCTCTTTTGCCTTATCTTTCTCCTTGGTCGGTTCTTCTCCCTTCTTTTCAAGATTCTCAATCTCTTGAAGCTTTGTCAATGTCTTCTGTAGAGCGGTTTGCGCCTCCTATAGGACTATTTTAGAGTTCATAAGTTTAATCCTTTCTTCCCAAGTAGAAGCTCTAGGGCTTCCCCTTTCATAGGTAATGGGGGTGTTGGATGGAGATTCGTCCCTTTTGGTAGTAGGAGCATCTTCAATGATGATGGGCTCCTTTGAAGGTGGCTGAGGCTTCCCCATCTTTATTATGGTGCTTTTTCGAGCCTTGAAGTACATGGATAGTTGTCTTTTCCTTTTTCCTTTGGGCTTGGCTGGAGTACTAAGTGTAGTAAGAACAACTGCTACCTCCCTTGCTAGTGTCTCAGGAGACACTTCTTCTTGCTTTGTTTCTTCTTCTTCATCTACTATTTTTCCTATTTCTGCTGGTTTTGCCTCTGCTATCTTTGATTTTGTTACCTCCTCTTCTTGCTTAGCTTCTACTTTTCCTGTGGCAACCTTTTTCTGAACTATCTTAGTCTTCTTCCTTTCAGTTCTTAGCCTCTTTTTTTTCTCTGTTGTGGTTTTACCCTTTTCTGCTTTTGATTATTTCTTCTTCTCTGCTTTATGCTCATATTTGGTGGTGTCATGTTTCTCCTTTCCTATATGGTTTTCTTCTTTTCCTGTGGGGGGTTCCTCTTCTTCCATTTGAGTGTTATTTTTTTCTTCATGGATTTCCTTCTTAGCTTCCCCTTTTTGTTCTTCCTCTTCACTTTCAGATGGACTAAGGTCATAGGTGATATTTTTTACATCATCCTCTTTAGTCATGTTTTTGAAAATCTCCCAGGCTATGGGGATTGTGAAAGTGTGGGGGGCATCCTCGACCAGCAATTTAATTAGCCCATGGTGAGCCAATTGGTCTAGAAATCCTACCTTTAATTTTGTGCTAGATTCTATTAAGGATTGGAGGAAAAAATATGGAATACTGTGTTTTCGGGATGCAGGTAGGTCCATGCCATATCTTAGTTCATGTAATAGTCTAAAATGGCACCCGTAAACTGTGTTGTATCTTCCTTCACATGATATGTATTTCATAATCTGATAACCGAACTCATTCCATGGGTAAGGTATACTTGTTCTCCTGATGCCATTCTTGTTCTCCATAGGATGTTCATTAGGCTGGAAAAAGGTTTTCTTGGCAACTTGACCCAGTGGTTTTTCTTCCTTTCTCCAGGGTAGTCCAAGTGGGAGGCTTGTAATATTGTTGATGAACTCTGGGGTGATTTCTATAATTAGACCCCTGAAACTGACAGTGGCATGGGTTTTTGAGTGAGGTTTTAAAGACAATATAAATTCCTTTGTGACTTCGTCATCATATCCATGCAAATTTTCAAGTAAATGCATCCAATTTTCTCTAGTGAAGAGGGCTACCACTTTTGGATGTTCATGCAGCTTAGTTGAATTCAAAGGCTTCTTCCTCATAAAATCCCCCGTCATGATGTTTTAGGTTCTGCTAGAATATTTCAGTTGAAGAGGGAGGCAACAAGTTTCAATCCCGAAAACAGAGGAACAGCTAGATTTTCTTTCAAGAAACAGGGATAGATTTTTTGTGTTCTTTCTTTCAAACAAAAACAAATTGCAACTTTCCTTCCTTCTGAACTCCGTTCTCTAGACTCACATTACTTATCTGTCTATTTCAGGAAAACAATATCTTAAAGAAACAGAGAACATTCAGAACTATGTTTTTTCCCTTTTACAAAATAAGCAGACTACCCAATGCAAGTTCACTCTTTACAGGCTTAATTTTCTAGAGTTGCATCATTTCTTTACATAGGAGAATACCATGAAGGAGAAAGAGATAGTATTTCAGTGCAAAGAGGAAATGGAGAAACTGTATATATATATATTTTTAAAACACAGGGAGACTCTATTCTCACTTTCATTCCCTTTCTAACTCAATGCCTCGCTTGGAATCACAACACCCTTTGTATATATATGGAAATGAAGAGTGGTTTTCACTGAGCCTACCTTTTTTAGTCCAAATTTGTCTTAAAATCCTGAATTTTCCTCTGCGATGCTGCTCATTGACCTTCATGTAGAAAGGCTCATGTAGGACTGTGTTTTTACTCCTGTAGAGTCCGATCAGCGCGAAAGTTCTAAGAATGATAGAATTTGATTGTTTCATGCTCTAGGGGTGGTAGGTAGGTTGCTACAGTTGAGAGTTCGTCGAAAAAAATGAGAACAAAGGTGGTGAAGGCAATCAACTGCAGTGTACTTAAGCTTACGGGAGCGTTCTCCGGTGATGAGGTGAGGTGGCAGGAAGGGTACATTACCCTCATCTGGACCATTGGTCCCTACTTTAGTGTCATTATGAAACTTTTATGCCACCTACTCCAATTATTTCAATCATTCCCATTAGATTCCACCGCTACCTGTTTTGAGATTTTTTTGAGTTGACTGAACACACATGCTGAGTGCACCCGCTGAGCGCAGTTTGAACTGGATGAAGGTGGCTAGTTAGTTGGCCACTGATCTAGTTTAATCGCAACCATCTCACTTGTTCATGTAGTTTTTAAAGTATACCCATGCAATAGAGGAACATGTTTAGTCACTTCCCTGTTAGTCGAGAATTGCATGCTACCGTGTTGTTGCATGCTCAGACTTTGGCTTTCTGTCCATGGATTTCTGCTGCTGGTGCTCGTGGCTTTTGGATTGGTGGCTCAGCTACCTTGTACTAGTGATCTTTGATCAGGATTAGAATCCTTGCGTGTTATACACATCTGTGGCTACGCTGACACTACCTCTAGAGCTCGATTTTTAAGGGGATCAGCTGCTACAGGAATCCTACAGGATTTCCTGTAGCTGCTTCTCCCTCTAAAAATTTTGGTTGAGGCTTCAGCAGGGACTAGAGAGGTAGCTAAGGAAGATTTTTCCAGTCATGGAAAAGCAGCTGGTATGCACTAGGTAAGACTTAAGTTAAGGACGTTGCTTGCTTATTCTTCTTTTTTCTAAAAAAACAAACGAAAAAGATTTATGTGTTTTTTTGTGCAAGGAAGAAAGAAGTGGGAGGAAATGTAGTGGTGCAGGTATGGAATGGAGAGTTATGAAGATTAATGGTGGCAGGGGGGTCCACAGGTCTTCTAGACAAGTTTCTAGCCCTTTGATCCTTTTCTTGACTTGAATTCGAGCTCTCTGTGATTTCTACAGGAGCCTCCTGTAAGATGCATAGTTTTCCAAAAAAAGTGTGACCAGTGATTGGGAAAAGATAATAGCGATGGAGAAAGGGTCTATCGGAGGTGTATTTGGCTTGGTCATGTCCCTTTTTCTTTTGTGGCCCTCTTGCAACATGCAATGCATTCAAAAGAAGTTATTTTTTCTGTTTCTGTTTTTTCTTTTTTCTCTCTCTTTTTTCTTGTTTCTTGTTTTTTTTCCTTTTTCTTAAAGAGATAGTTAGGGTGCCTCCAAGAGGTTTTAACCCTACATTCCTGCCCTGGGTGCCTCCAAAGGGAGGTTTTCACCCAAGGATCTTTATTCTCCTCACTTTTCTATTGTGTTTTTTTTTTTTTTTTTAAGGGAATAGGTGGAGTGGAGGGAGAGACTTGCTCCCCTACCAACACTGTTTTACTCAGATTTTCAATGAATTTTTGCTTGGAGAGGGGCTTCTTGTAGATTTTCAACCTATGTACATTGACAGGCATGGGAATGGCTTCTTCATCAATGGTCCTGATCAGAATTGAACCATTGTCATTGCACTTTTCTACTATGTACGGTCCCAACCATCTTGTCCTCAGTTTGCCCTCGAAGACTTTATACCGTGAGTCATATAGCAACGCCAAATCCTTCTCTTGGAGATCACACAAACAATCAATTCTAGCATATTCCATAACAAAATTAGAATACATGGTAGTAGCTAAGGCAACAAAAGAAATAATGTGGCTCAGGAAAATTCTTGAAGATTTGCAGGTAAAACAAGTACAATCAACTCCACTCATGATTGACAATACCTCTACAATAAAGTTGGCCAAGAACCCAAAGTTCCATGATCGAACGAAGCACATCAAATACTAAATATCATCTGATTCGACATCATGTTGAGTCCAAAACAATCCATCTCCGTCATTGTTCCACTAATGAGAAAATTGCAGACATCTTGACCAAAGCACTTGGAAGAGAAAAGCTTGAACGATTCAGAATGATGCTTGGACTCACCAACATCGCTTCAGATTAAGGGGCGGAATGTTGACTCCTAATCATAAGGATTGGGTGAATGTAATTAATGTAAATAAATAATAAGAAATATTAACAGTCATCAAGAGATGAAGTGAACAGTCTCTCCCTCATGTATATAATAAAGAACAACCTGAAGGAATAAATATGAACTAATTTTGTGGAGTTACTACTTGGCCTGACATAGAGGAAGAGAGAGTAGAGTAGCCCCACCTTCCAACATGATTTTCCTTTATAGGGATTTATTAGAAGATATTTTGTATTCATTGTGGCTGTTGTATGTTTGCATTTTGTTTTTTTAGTATTTTCCACATTTTATCTATTACATGCATAAGTAGGAAAAGAAAATTAGCATTATCTAGAATCTAACGAAATTAACTATAATACTATAGACTTTGGTCTTTTTTAATCAGATCTATTGTGATGATTTTCCATTGGAATATCGAAATATAACAAGATTTTTCTACCTACTAAAGTCATGAATATTTCATGTCTATCAAGAGTCCTCTCTTTAGTGGTGAAAATTTTCCAACTTAGAAATGGTGATAGATAGATATTAACGAGAATACTCAAGGCAAAAATATTGTGTTGAAAAATTAACCATTTTAAGGAGTGAGATTGTGTACCATGTTATTGTTTTCCCCTAGTGTGAGGTAGGAAATTATGTATTCTTCCAATACCATGTTTAGAGAAATATAAGCATGAAATTTTTTGTGTAACATCCCCTTCCATGGGTCAGTATCCATAAATGGGAACAAACCTCACATTTTACAGTATAAATTTAAAGTGTATAAAAACCAACATAATTAGAATGCATGCATAAGTGAAACTAAGTAAATGCAATAAAAATAAAAAGCATAAACTAATTACTACAATAGAAATTTATGCCCCTTAAATCCATAATTAGATTTACACTTGTACATTACATTAATTCATCTTCAAAAATAGAGAATTGAAATAGGCTGTAGAAATGTAGATAAAGATGAAACAATATATTTTACCAAATATATTACAGGAATGTCTCTGTATAAATAATTCTCTAGGCAACTATAAACATGCAATATAGATGCCAATGAGGATCTAGACTATAAAGTTACCCAAACAAAAAAATTAAACTATAAAACTCAAGCCATCCTAATTAGTTTCAATCTCAACGTATTTTTTGAGCGCAAGTCACTACTAATAAATAGCAATTAAGTTCTCATTCACTTCCCCACAGAATAACACAATAAACAAAGGATATCTCCTATATTTAATTATTATTCCCATGAGAATTATTTTCACTTCTATTGCTCTTTGGAGTAGGCCTAACAAATCCATTTTGTTGATTTACGATTATGGAAGTGATGATTGATGCTATGTGATTTATTTAACTAGTTTCAATCCCACTTCTTCTCCCCTGTGAGCATCCCTCGATGCAATGAGTACTAAGTGGACTATCCAAAAAATCATGAGAAACTAGTCAGTTACGACTACCTCTCATGGAAATGGTCATAGATGATTGACTTACTTAACGCGGTTGAATCCCAAAAAATGATATCTAATATAATGCACCGCAGAAACCATCAATACATAATTAAAAAGAGAAAAGGGAACTCTACTTGAATGGTTCATGAGGTGAAATACTTGCTAAGGTCTTGCAAATAGGGCAGCAAGCTAAGTGGGCTTGATTGTGGGGAAAACTCCACAGGTAAGCATGCTTGAGCGAGAGGCAATATGGGATGGGTGACGTCCTAGGAAGTCCTAGTTACCAGGTGCAAGCCCTAGAAGTGATGATTGACATTATGTGATTTATCTCACTAGTTTCAATCCCCGATGCAATTAGTTCCAAGTGGACTATTAAGAAAATCATCAGAAATTAGTTAGTTACAACTACAATGACTTACTTAACACAGTTGAATCCCAAAAAATAATATCTAATATAATAGATTCATGATTTATCACTACAATTTCCATAATACTTTCCATGAGAAATAATTAACACTAAAATAGGTGGTTTTATAGCTACGTGACCTCTATGCTCCATTCGTCAACTTGAATTACTCTCGATAAAGTTGAGTTCTTCAATATTAGCTCCCATGGGAGACAATGTGATCAGTTCAACCCTTTCAACCTCGTGATTAGATAATCGATTAAACAATGATTAATGTGGTGATTGTAATGATGGGATTCTCAGTGATTTGGTGGCTAATATTTTCATTGTTTAATTAATTACACAGTACCTAGTAACTGTTGTGAGGGGAACACTTGTCCCATCCTCGAGATGTGCATTCTCACCTTCGGTTTAGAGTCACGTCCTTCGCTCACTTGGAATTCTGCTCATTCTCTAGTAATCGAGAGGGTTTCTCGACTGTTCTTCTGTGACTATCGGTGGCTTGGTTCAGCGGCATTGTTGCCTCAGCCTCTGCTCCGTTCATTGGCTTTTTTGGTAGCCCTAAGCCCAACCTGGCTCCACTATCCAGGTTCTTTCAATATAGTGGTTCTGTATATGCTTTTAACTCCATCAATAAGCTCGAGAGGCTTGGAATTCGAACCTTTGTGGTCTTCTACTCAGCTTCTCTGACCTATAGGCTTTGTGGGTGCTTTCCGTAGTCACTATTTTCTAAATTCACTTGTTATTATGCTGCTTTATTCTATCACCGAATGTTCTCTGCTATTTAACTGGTTATTTATCTGCAATTCATCAGGTCACTGCCATCAAGGGTCTTAGCGTTCGACCTCAACTCTTCAGCAAAATGATGGTAAGTTCTCCCTTTATGTTTTAACCGCTCTGTCAATTTTTCTGGTGGTACTAAGGGAATTTCTCCTCTGTGATCAGGGTTCCCTTGCTGGTTGGTGACCGGTCGAAACTCTTCTCCAGTTCAACACTACCTTTCTGGTAGGTTTTGTGCTTGCAAACCCTTGCCCTGCTTTACTCCTTTTCAGGCTCCAATACTCTCATGTATTTAATATATATTGCAATTGTTCTTGCAGCTGGCTCATCGAGTTCCTCAGCTGTGGACTTCAGTTTTACTACTGCTGGCCCTAAACGGGTAGGGTCTTTTCCTGCTTTTACTTGCTAGTAGTTATGATTTCTAGTGTTAGAGCTTCGGCTCTCCTTTCAGTTGTTCTCTAGGTCGACTTCGTCAATATTTTTTTTTTGGCATGGAAGCTCTCTGTTTGTAATGGTTCTGGTACTGTGTGCGGTCACGGCTCTTAGCTTGTCAAACGAGCATTTTCTGGGTTCTAGTCTTGGCACTTACAGCTAGGTTGCTTATCTTTTCAACATTGGGGTTTTGAGTCCAGTTTATTTATCGAACATGCAATGTAATTTATCTACCTTGGAATTTTACTGATTCAGATATTTATATAAATTCTACTGTGCAATATTTTGTGAAGAAGTTTATAGTGCTTAAGTTTGAAATGTTACCTGATGGTTATCGTAATGAATTTGTGCTTGTGTGGAACCCCCTGGTTATTCTGGTGATTGCTTTTGTCAAAAACAACTAGTGTGTTCTGGTAGCTATGAATTTGTAATGTTTATGGAATTTATTTTTGATTCTTGACTATAACTCCATTCATGGGTTTGGTGTACTTATGCCCACTTTCTCTTGTCCCCATCGACTCTGTCATTCCTTTGATGCCTGTAGAAAATAATCATTTTACTAATTCCTGCCACTATTTATCGCGCATTCAATATTATCATGTAACGAAAAGAAAAGTATACTCAGTTGTGAATGGACTCAAATGATCTTGAAAAATTCTTTGTATGATTTATATTTCAGTCTTCTGCTATGATGGAATCAATCCTTCCAATGTCTCATTTTCTTTTTTTTGTATGAGTTGTTGAACAGTTTTAGAAACTATCAAAAGTTACAAGAAGTTACATTGGATAACTATTAATTTATGTTCACCTAAATTCTATGATTAATTCAAAACAGTAGCTAAAAGAAATTAAAATGAAATTAAGAAAACATAACATGCTGTCAACTCCTAAATGCTAGAAATTAAAGGAATTAAAAGACTCAGGTACAATGACCTGTCAACCTGTCTACATGTAACCTGTGAAACAAACACGTTTGTTTTTGTTCACCCTGAGCTGGATGCTCTTGTATTAGGCTCCCAGGGTAACAAAAATCCATGGCTCCGCTCCATGAGCTCCTTGACAGAATATGCTGCACATTGTACCTGTGTCGCATCAAGCCATGATCTGTCCTCATTGGGACGATTCTTCCACTTGACAAGGTACTGAAGATACTCTTTTCTACGAGTTCGCTTGGCCACCTATGTGTTGAGAATTCGTTGAATCTCAAGGGGCTGATCCCAGGGCATTTGCTTCATCCAAGGACCACTTTTTGTCTGGGTATCCCATTCTGATCGTGCCATACTGTCATCTTCAGGATTGGCACTGTATGGAAACAGGTCTGCCACATTAAAAATGGGCGATATACCTATCCTCAGAGGCAACTATAACTCATAAGCATTGGCAGAGAATTTTCGCAGAATTTTGCAACGGCCAATCTTTTTATATTTCAGTTTGTTGTATTAACCCCTAGGGAACCTTTCCCTGCATAAATGTACGAGAACACCATCTCCCACATTAAACTGTACCTCTTTCCATTCTAAATATTCTTGTTGTTTATACTGTTGAATGTTGTCCTGGAATTTAGATTTTACCTGCTCATGTAGGTCATTCATTGCCTTGGTGAAATCTTCCGCATCAGCACTCCGTCTTTCTAGCTATCCTAGATCCCATAACTCATGCACTTCGCGAGGATGCATGGCATACAAGATCTGAAAAGGACTGTATCCCATGTTGTGGTTTGGTGAGTTCTTGTAAGCGAACTCCACCTTGGCAAGTACACGATCCCACATCCGTGAACTTTCTCCGATCAAGCTTTATAGTAGGTTTCCCGAGCTCCTATTCACCACCTCTATTTGCCCATCGGTTCATGGGTGATAAGTGAAGCTTAAACTCAACTGTGTGTCCAATTTCTTCCATAGGGTGTGCTAAAAGTTTCCTGTAAATTTCATGTCCCTGTCAGAAATAATGCACTTCGGTAGGTTGTGCAGCCTGACTATCTCTATGAAAAACAAGTGTGCTACATGAGTGGCATCATTGGTTTTCTTACAAGGGATGAAATGTGCCATCTTTGAGAATCGGTCCACTACCACCATCATAAAGTCATAACCTCGCTGTGTTCTTGGTAGACCCAAGACAAAGTCCAAGCTGACTGAGTCCCACAGTCTACTTGGAATAGGCAGTGGTGTATAGAGTCCTGCATTCTAACCATGTACTTTTGTCAACTAACACACTTTACACCTAGTTACAAATCGCTGCACATCCCTTCGCATATTTGGCTAGTAATAAAAGTGACTGAGCTAATCTAAGGTCTTATCAATGTTGAAATGTCCAGCAAGACCTCCACTGTGCTTCTCCAGAAGGATGTTCTCCCTCATCGAACAATCTGGAATAAATAGTTGTCCCCCTTTAAACAACAATTTCTCTTGTAAGTTATAGTCTAGACATAGACTATTGTTCCTCAACAAAGCATTTTGGCAGGCTTCATAAGCCTCCTTGAAATCTGCATACATCTGATACAAGTCTTTCAGGTGTTCAAAGCCCAACGTTTGTATCGTGCTCTCATGTAAGAGAAAATCTCTCCTGATCAACGCATCTGCTACCTTGTTGGCCTTTCCACTAATGTGCTTCAATACAAATGTGAAACTCTGCAAATACTCAACCCACTTTGCATGCTTGTGGTTCAACTTATGCTGTTGCATAATGTACTGCAATGCAGAATTATCTGAAAGCAAAACAAATTCATTACCAAGAAAATAGTTCCTCCAATGCTTTAATGCTTAGACGGTAACATAGAACTCCTTGTTGTAAGATGAGTACTTCTGCCTACTTTAATTCAACTTTTCACAAAAATAAGCAACCGGTTTGTCTTCCTGGCTGAGTACGACCCCAATACCTATACCACTTGCATCACAATGAACTTGGAATAGTTTGTTAAAATCAGGTAACCTCAAAATCGGTCTTTCAGTGATCTTCTTCTTCAAGGTATGGAAGCTTTTCTTTATTGCTTCAGTCCAATAGAAAGGCTAACTTGCCTTTTTTATCATGTCCAACATAGATGCGTAGATCTCACTAAAATTTCTTATAAACATACGATAAAAACTTGACAACCCATGAATGCTATGTACCTCGAATAGTCATTTTTGGGATGGCCAGCTAAGGATGAAGAAAAGAACATTTTTTCAGATTTATCAGCAACTTGTTTTGTTGTAACTTCTCTAGCACACTTTGAACGTGTTGAAAATGTTCTTCTCTTGTTTTACTGAAAATCAGTATATCATCAAGATATACAATCACGAACTTTCCAATGAATTCTTTTAGCATTTCATTCATCAAGCACATAAAAGTACTAGGGGCATTGCTTAACCCGAATGGCATCACCAACCACTCATATAGCCCTTCATTGGTTTTGAAAGTTGTCTTCCATTTGTCCCCTTCTCTGATTCGGATCTGGTGGTATCCACTCTTCATATCGATTTTCGAGAAATATGCTACCCTGCTCAAATAGTCCATCATGTCACCCATCCATGGAAATGGGAACCTATACCTGATGGTAATCTTATTGATGGCTCTCGAATCTGTGCACATTTTCCAATCTCCTCCTTTTTTGGGAGCTAAAACTGTTGGAATTGCATAGGGACTTAAACTCTCCCTTTTCAACCCCTTATCCAACAATTCCTGTACTTGTTTCCTTATTTCCTTATTGTCCTTAGGACTCATTCGGTATGCTACCTTTTTTGGTAAACTAGCTCTAAGTATAAAGTCTATGTGATGATTGATACTTCTCTTAGGAAGCAATTTATCTGGAAAATCATCCACCATAATGTTGTTGAACTCTTACAACATGTCCTAAATTTCTTCAGGCAAATCTGCAATCTCAGTGTGTAATAGCACTATTTTTGGCCTCCTCACAAAAACATATTTTATCTCCCTGTCTTTGATCTTCTTTAAAAATTCCTTTCCTCATACTAGCAATGCTTTGGTTCCACTAGTTTCTGCTGCTTCTTCCTCCTTGATGGGTACAAGCGTGTGTTTAATCCTGTCCTTGACAAACTTCTAACAGTTTGTCTTTCCATCATGAACTACCTCCCTGTCATACTTCCATGGTCTTCCTAGCAGTATGTGACATACATCCATAGGCATGCCGCATAATATCACAAATAACCTTGTCCTTATATTTGGCAATATGGAACTCAACTTCGCACTGTTCATCAACCAACTGTTGATGCCCTCTCTGCAACCACGACACCTTATAGGGAGTGGGGTTCTTGAACTGCTTCAAACCCATCTTCTCCACCATCTTTGTGGCAACTAGATTATCCGTACTCCCACTATCGATAATTAGCTTGCAACATTTTCCCTGTGACTTACAAACTGTCTAGAATAATTCATTTCTTTTAGTTTGTTCAGTTGTCTCCTTTGCTACTTTCAGTAGTACCTTATTCAAAATTAAGGCCTCCCCTATCTCTGACACATTATCTACCTCCTGGGGTGGTGCTTCTGCTTGCTTTGGTTGTGCAACATACACTCCTCTTGGACCAGCTTGTTCTCCTTCAGGACACTCAAAAGACCGGTGCCCCCACTTGTGCCACTTGTAGCACTAATAAGCAGCTTCTCTGTCTCAGCCATTTCCCATTCTTCTACGATATGGCCTTCCTCCTCTAGTGCTAACCTCTTTCTGTGCTGTCACTGAAGTTTTGGAACTGCTACCCTCTTCATTATTGTTGGCAGCTCTCTCTCTGCAAAAATATTGTCCTTTCCCTCTGCCAGTTCCTCGTCCTCTCGTGGCATTCTAATTTCTTGTAATCTTTTCTTCTACCTTCAAGGCACTCTGGTATGCTTCTTCTATGTTCCTCAGGGAAATAATACTTATCTCATCCAATATCTCTAGCCATAGGCCATTCACAAACCTGGCTGTCTTTTTTGGGGTATCTTCCATATAACCAACTGTCAAATTCACCTGGTAGAATTCTTCAGTATATTAGTTCACCATCATTCCTCTCTGCTTCAAATTCTGTACCTGTCAGTGCAGAGAAATCTGGTAATCTTTGTGTAGAAACCTGCCCTTCATCTTGGCGACCATTCTAGGCCACTTCCTAATTGGCAATTTATTCATCCTTCTTCTCTCTGCTTGGACACTATCCCACCACAGGGCTGTGTGTCCTTTCAGCTTGGTAGTAGTGAATTTAACTCTCCTATCTTCGCTGACCTCCTCACATTTGAAATATTTGTCCAACTCACTAATCCAATCCAACAACACTTCTGTGGATAAACTGCCATCATATGGAGAATTTTAGGCTTTGGTTTACTTCTAGCCAACAAGATTGACCTCAATAACCTGATTTCAAGTCCTTCCTCATCTGATCCATCTGCTGTAACTACAACTTCTTCTTCACTGGCATCCCCTACTTTCAGATCCCTTCTCCTTCCTCCTTCTACTACCACCAAATGGGCGTTTAGAATCCTAATCTCTTCCCGTAATCCTTCGTTTTCTACTCTCCGAATACCTCTCCCACATCCTCGTCTTCCAACTTCCATTTCCTATGAAAACTGAATCCTGCTTTGATACCAAAATTTGATGGGTCTAGGACTTTTATCCTCGCGATTAGATAATCAATTAAACAGTGATTAATGTGGTGATTGTAATGATGGGATTCTCAGTGATTTGGTGGCTGATATTTTGATTGTTTAATTAATTACCTGGTACCTGGTAACTGTTGTGAGGGGAACACCTATCCCATCCTCGAGATGCACATTCCTGCCTTTGGTTTACACTCTCATCCTCCGTTCACTTGGCATTTCGCTCATTCTCTGGTAACTGAGAGGGTTTCTCGACTATTCTTCTGCGACTGTCGGTGGCTTGGTCAAGTGGTGTTGTTGCCTCGGCCTTTGCTCCATTCACTGGCTTTGTTGGTAGCCCTGAGCCCAACTTGGCTCTGCTATCCTGGTTCTGTCAATATAGTGGCTCCGTATATGCTTTTCGCTCCATCAATGAGCTCTAGGGGCTTAGAATTTGGCCCTCTGTGGTCTGCTACTAGGCTTCTCCCTATTTTCTGAATGCACTTGTTATTATTCTACTTTCGTCTGTCACCGAATGTTCTTTGCTGTTTAGCTAGTTATTTGTCTCCAATTCACCACGTCACCACCGTCAGGGGTCTCACCGTTTGACCTCAACTCTTTGGAAAAACGATAATAAGTCCTCCCTCTATGTTTTAACTACTTTGTCGATTTTTCTGGTGGTACTAAGGGACTTGCTCCTATGAGAGCAGGGTTCCATTCTTGGTTGGTGACAAGTCGAAACTCTTCTCTAGTTCGACGCTGCCTTTCTGGTAAGTTTTGTGCTTGCAAACCCTCGCCCTGCTTTACTCCTTTTCAGGCTTCAATACTCTCACGTCTTTAATATATATTGTGGTTGTTCTTGTAGGTGGCTCGTCGGGTGCCTCAGGTGTGGACTTCAGTTCTGTTGCTGCTGGCCCCAAATGGGTAGGGTCTTGTCCTGCTTTTACTTGCTAGCAGTTAGGGTTTCTAGAGTCAAAGCTTTGGCTCTCCTTTCAGCTGTTCTCTAGGTCGACTTTGTCAATAGTTTTTTTTTGCATGGAATCTCTCTGTTCGTAATGGTTTTGCTACTGTGTGCAATCACAACTCTTAGCTTGTTAAACAAGCATTTTCAGGGTTCTAGTCTTTGCACATACAGCTAGGTTTCTTGTCTTTTCAACACTGGGGTTTTGAGTCCAGTTTATTTATCGAACATGCAATGAAATTTATCTACCTTGGAATTTTACTAATTTAGATATTTATATAGACGCTACTGTGCGATATTTCTTGAAGAAGTGTATAGTGCTTCAGTTTGAAATGTTGCCTGATGGTTATTGTAATGAATTTGTGCTTGTGTGGAACCCCCTGGTTATTCTGGTGATTGCTTTTGTCAAAAACAACCAGTGCCTTCTAGTACCTGTGAATATGTAATGTTTCTAGATTTTTTTTTTGATACTTGACTATAACTCTATTTGTGGGTTTGGCGTACTTACGCCCACCTGCTCTCAGCCCTGTCGACTCTGTCATTCCTTTGATGCCTGTAGAAAACAACTGTTTTACCAGTTCCTGCCACTATTTATAATGCATTCAATATTATCATGTAACGAAAAGAAAAGTATACTCAGTTGCGAATGGACTCGGATGATCTTGAAAAATTCTTTGTATGATTTGTATTTCAGTCTTCTGCTATGATGGAATCAATCCTTCCAATGTCTCATTTTTCTTTTTTTGTATGAGTTGCTGAACAATTTTAGAAACTGTCAACAGTTACAAGAAGTTACATTAGATAACTGTTAATTTTTGTTCACCTAAATTCTATGATTAATTCAAAACAGTAACTAAAAGAAATTAAAATGAAATTAAGAAAACGTAGCATGTTGTCAACTCCTAAATGCTAGAAATTGAAGGAATTAAAAGACTCAGGTACAATGACCTGTCAACTTGTCTACATGAAACCTATGAAACAAACACGTTCCTTTTTGTTCACGTTGAACTGTATGCTCCTGCATCACAAAGGGACATCAAAGAATATGAGTAGTTCTTATACTTTAAAATGATGATGGGAAAGAAGCTCCCCATCCCACCACCAACCAAAAACAAATAAAAAAATAATGGTGTGTGTGAATTCTCGTGAGTGTGGAGAAATCTTACGCTTTGACCACAATGATCATACCTAACCTCATGGCCTCCATAACATTCTTTGACATTAGTGTATTAATTCTTAAGTGGTTTCTAAATCAAAAGTGTTGGGAAAGTTTTATTAATTAGTTCATGTGATGGAAATATGGGGCTTATTAGGATCAAGTTGAGTAATGAGGGGTGACCCGATATTGGAACCTCATTTCCTCTGTCCCAGTTTCATATTAATTTTACTCTCCACCATCATCTTATCCTTTATATTATTTTTAAATGTAAATATTTAAATATAAAAAATAAACTATATTTTAGTAAATGAGTCCTTCAATAATGTAACTTTAATTTTAATATTTTATAGGGTATTATAATGTATTATTATTCTTTTAATAGTTTTATCAATAATTCATATATAAATTTTATTAATAAATAGTATAATAAATAAATAAGTTTTTTTTCCTTTCATAATGAACACTCTACATGGTTGAGAATGTCTTTTGGACTTTTAAATTTTTATTGCAGATTATTCAATTATATATATATATATATATAGGATGTTAGAAAGAGGTGGAAGGAGGAAATATTAGAGAAAAAATAATAATCTCTCCTCATTTCATATCACTTTTTTCTAGTGTAAAGGTAAAAGTGAAAGTAAGAAAAAATATTAAAAAAATCATATCTAAAGAATAAAAGTCATAAAGAAAAATATAAAAAGAAAAACACAATTATTATGTATTATCTAATATTTCTTCTCACCTTAATAATTATATAAAAAAAATTCACTCTCCCCAACCACCTTATTCTTATATTATTTTTGAATTTTTGAATATAAATATTTACATATAAATTGAATATAACCTATAAAATATTATATTATTACTTTGATAATTTTTACTACAATTCTAAATTTATGGAAAAAATGTGCAAAAAGAAATCATAAAATATTTTATACTAATTAAAATAATCCTATATATTTATAAAATCCATTAATATATATAAATATCATATTATTATTTTTAAATAATGTAACTTCAAAAAATGAAATATAATGCTAAACAAAATTATTAAAAATAACATGTGTATCCAAACTCAAATATAAGTGTGGTTGATGATTTTATTTTTCAATAAAAGCCTCTATAATTATATACTATTTTTTGGGATAAATTAAAAGAAAATAATTATTTTTATACATTTTTTCAAGTTATATTTAATCAAAAAAAATTTAAATCAATTATGAAATATTTTTTTTAATTTAATGAATATTTTATAATCAATTTAAAATATGTTGCTTATTAAATTTCTCTTTACTCTAAAAGAAATTTGAATATAAAGAGATTTGATCTATTTCTCGAGCCTTGGTAAATCTAAAGTTAAGATGGATCTATTGTGGTTTAATTCCCTCCTTTAAATAGGCTATATTCTACACTAATAGCATTGATTGTCAATACCATGAGCCATTTTTTTTTAACTATTTTAATTATTTTCGTTTTATTGTAATTTGACTTAGTCAAAATATTAAACGTGACCATCTCTACCATAGTGGGCTAGAGTGCCTCTCTACACAATAAAAAAAGAAATATTTATAAAATATTTTGATTTTGAAAAGGGTTATGGTTTTTGGGTAAGTGATATTGATAATCCATGGTATTGACCCATGTTTTCCTAATAAAAACCTATTTACAAGTTAATAATATTCATGACAAAATGAGGGTGAATATTCATGGTTAATAATCTTGTTATATTGTATGTTTGTTGTAAGTATTAAGTATTAATTTTTTAAATTGTTATAAAATTAAATTAAAAAATATATTTATAACTTATAAAAAAAAAAAAAATTTAAACTGAGTTATGGTTTTTGGGTATGTGCTATGTATAATCCATGGTATTCATCAATAAAAACCTATTTAGAAGTTAATAATATCCATGAGAAAATGGGGTGAATATTTATGGTTAGGAATCGTGTCATAATTTTAATATTAAATTTTTGTGGGCTTATGAATTAAATTTAAATATAATTACAAAATCATTATTTTAATTTATATGGTAAACTGGACGTTAATTTATAAGTACTATTTATATGCTATATATTTTAATGTGATATGTATATTATGATTTTCTTTTATCTAAAATATTGTTCGTAAATTTATTAATAAAAATAAAATTACAATATAAAAAATTGAATTTAAAAAATATTTATGTCTAACATCTACACATCTATCTTATATCTTATACAGGGTTGTATAGTGCCTCTCGGTCCAATAATTTTATATCTAAACATATTTTTTCAAATTATACTTATTTAAATTATATAAAACAATTATATATGTATGTATGTATGTATGCATGTACATACATACATACATACATACATACATACATACATACATACATATATATATATATATATATATATATAAATGAAATACCTGTGAACACATTTATCGCAAAATTGGTACAATATCTAACTCTCCAAAATCTAACAAGGCAAGTTCATGAGAACCCTAGCCACCATGAAAGATACATAACTAGTTATCATCAACACCAACAAGTATTCTCTTCGTTTCAACAAGCTTTCATCACATAGTCTCTTCACATTCACATTGTTTTCTTCTTAGGGGTTTATAAACCCTATCCATGTTGCATCACACAAGTACATGGAAATACAACTCTAGTCCTAGTCTCCATATATACTTGTGCATCTTAGGGTTTCTGTACTCAAATCCTTGGCCTCAAACTCTTAAATCAACATAAAAACCATCACCTGCATGGAACATCATGAAAGATATAATAACTATCTTGTCTTCTAAGAAAGACATCATATCATGCTCAAGGCTCAACAATTTCATCTTGTCATGATCTTCCATTACTATCACATCCCATAAGAATAAGGTTTTTAAATCATTCAAGATGTTATCTCCACTATCCATGTCTTCTAGTAGGTTATAAAATATAGTAGTGTAACAATTTAAATCCAACATAGTTGCCATCAAAATTCACACCAACTCCTTGTTCTTATATAGGGTCTACATGCATAACATAAGTCATAGCATCACATGAGAAAACCTAAAATTCACATAAAAGAAATCTCTCCATGAAACATAAAATAAATCTCTTTATCCCCTTTTCTTATTCTATGGTTTTATCATGCACCCTAATGTCATACTACTAACATGATCCTAACATATTTACCCATAGAAGACTTCCATAAAACAATGTCAAGAATTCTATGCAATGATGAAAAACTATACAAAAAATTTATCCTCCTTTATATATAATATGTGAGGAAGTATAACATAGTAAGGACATAATACCATACAAGCAAAACACCCTCCAAGCATGATCCTCCTTGAGATCAACACCCCTCCTCGAAGATGGTGCATTCTATAACAAGTTGTTAGTACAAAACTTCCTCTTCCACGGTTTACTATCCAAGTGTCCTCATGCAATGTGTTACTCCCCTAGCTATGTGCCACGTGGCCCCAATTTCGTCTCTCATGTACATTTGGTGTTTTGACCATGTGGCTCTTGCATGATTGATGTTTATCTTGTTTGAATTGCTTCAAATTGTTAGTCGTTAAATGTATTCACCCCCCCCCTTAGTATAATCATAATTACAACAATTAGTATGAGAGCAGGTTCCTTCCGATAGTTTCCAACCACTAGAAGGTAGATCATAAGGGATAATTTCATGTCATAAAGGTTCTTCCTCAAGAAAACAACTTCCGTTTGATGGATTAAATCATGCCTTCTGGAAGTTAATGATCGATATCTATATTATGTATCTAGGTATTGACATGTAGATACCTTTTGAGAATGGTTATGAGGTTCTAAAAACTCCTTCAACTGAGTCAAATGGTAAAGAGAACTGTTTGAACAATGAAAAATAAAATAATGGCATCTTGTGTAGGATAGCATCTAAAAAGTTATTGCTACCTTGGTAAATAAGTTGTATAGGATACCAGATGTAGCATTGCCTACTGCCATCTCTATGGTTACTACAGAAGAATTTTGTAATATCATTTCAGAAACTAGGAATTTTGTTTAACTGATGATACGCCCTCAGGGAAAGAATAAGATGGTGGCCACGACCTCTAGACATGGACCCTCCCCAGGACAAGAACAGACAGACAAGGTCATGGAGGAGTATGAGGGAATCTTCACCTCCCTGACAAGGTTGCCTCTGCATTACAAGGTCAAGCACTCCATCGATCTGACCCCAGGTGCGTCGTTTCCCAATGGACTAATCTATTGATGCTCCATTGTGGAGAATGATGAAATAAAGAGGCAGATTAGGAGCTGCCGCAGAAAGGTCACATCTAGCTACAGAAAGGTCACATCTGGCTGAGTTCATCACCGTGGGAGCTCGATTGTGTTGGTATAGAGGAAGGATGGGACTTGGACACTCTGTATTGACTATCATGCATTGAACAAGATGACTGTCCAGAATAGATACCTGATCCCATGCATTGATTACCTTCTCGACCAGCTCAAGGCGGGGGGGAAGATGTTTGAGTTAGATCGGCTTGAAGTCCAAATATCAGCAGGTAGCAATCAGACCCTCCGATGTGTAGAAGACTACCTTCAAAGCAAAGGAGGGCCTTTTCAAATGGTTGGTTATGCCTTTCGGGTTGACGAATATTCCTGCAACCTTCATGAGGCTGATGGACGACATCTTGCATCCATTCACCAACTCATTTGTAGCGGTATACTTGGATGACACCTTGATATTTAGCTAGAGTTGGGAAGATCACCTCCAACACATTTGATAGGTTCTCTAAACACTGGTGACATAAGATATGTGCCAATTTGGAGAAATGGACTTTTGGCAGAACCCAGGTTTAGTATCTGGGATACATTATTGATGAACAAGGAGTGCATGTTGATCTAGCAAAGATCTAAGTCATTGAGGATTGGCCAATCCCAACCAATCTAACGAAGGTCTATGCCTTTCTAGTTCTTTCCAATTTCTACCACAGGTTTGTGTTGGGATTCTCTCATATCACTTGGCCCTTGAGTCAAGTCACCAATGGAAGAGAAAAAGAAAAATTCTTTTGGTATGAATCTTAACAGAAGGCATTCGTAGAGTTGAAACATCGTCTCTTCTCTGCACCAATGCTCACACTACCAGACTTGCAACAACCATTTGAGATCCAGATAGATGCCTTAGACAATGTTATTGGGGTAGTCCTCACTCAACAGGGGTATCTAGTGGCATATCCCACTGAGACACTTTCAGACACAATCCAGAAGTATCCCAATTATGAAAAAGAGATGTATTCCATTGTGTAGGCATGTTGACAATGGAAACATTTTATTTTAGGGAAGGAAACAGTCATCCACACAGACCACCGACCCCTGTAGTTCATACAAACACAAGGGAAGTTGCAAAATGATCGCCATTAGAAGTGGTCCACATACTTGTAATAGTTTCATTTGAATATCAATTACAAGAAGGCCAAAACCAATAATGTTGCAGATTGTCTCAATCGACCATCGATCATGGCGTTAACCACCATGCTCAACTCTAGGCACGAGAATTCTGATTGGCCACATCTCTACAAAAGTGACCCATAATTTGGCCACACATACCATACACTCTTAGAGGGTCAGAAAGTTCCATATTTTCACCTCCAAGATGCTCTATTAAGCCACCTGGGACACCTTTGTGTTCCTTCAAGTGAGCATTCCAATAAGATTTAGGAAGCATGCTATAGTCAGGCCGCCAGGCATTTCAGGGTCGTGAAAATGGTGGAAGTACTGCAGAAGTATTTCTATTGGCCAAATCTTCGATAGGATGTTGCGAAGTACATCACATACTACAATGCTTGCACCTTTGCCAAACTGACCATCAAGAAGCAAGGCCTCTATGCTTCGTTGCCTACCCCTGGTCGACATTGGTAATCCATCTCCATGGATTACATGTCTAGCCTTCCTTCTAATAAGCATAGAGATGACTATGTTTTTGTGGTCGTCGACAAATTCTCCAAGATGGTCATTATGGCAGCCTACAAGAAGAATATCACAGTAGAAGCCACTGCTAAACTCTTCCTTGAACGAGTGTGGGTACACTTTGGGATCCGATAGACTATCATCTAAGATAGGGACATCAGGTTCCTTAGTGCATTTTGGTCCAATCTCTAGTCGATGCTGGACACCAAGCTGATTAATTCCATAGATTTCCATCCCCAAACTAATGGTTAGACAGAGGTCATCAAAAAGATGGTCATACACATTCTGTGCATGTACAATTCAAAGCATCAAGGCACATGGGATGACAGACTCCCCGATGTCTATGACAACTATAATCTAGCTCTCCACAACTCGATTCGCCACAACTATTTTCAAGTGGGCTTGGGATTCCACCCAATATGTCCCATTGATGTGGCCATACCATTTGTAGCGACCCAGGTAGATTGGGCTCATGTCCAGTCCGAAGCTAACAAGGCAAACAACTTCATTGAGCACATTCAACACATCTTCCAACAAGTCCATGACATATTTGTCAAAGCCAATGCTAAGTACAAGAAGCGACATTATCAGCATCGGGTACCACACAAGTTCCACGTGGGTGACAAAGTTTCACTACATTTAAATAGAGAGAACCTCGCTGGGCCCCACCACAAGATTCACCCACTTTGATATAGGCCATACACCATCACCATGGTTGTGGGAGATAATTCTTTTGAGCTTAGAATTGCCCCATTCATTGGCCTTTACCCAGTGTTGGATGTGGCTCACCTTCGACCATACTTGCCACCATTATTGGACACATATGATACTGCAGAACAACTCACACCAGCAAATTTAAATCTAGACTGCATGGAACAAGATCCAACTGATTGGATCATGGACATGTAGATCAATAACAGTCGCCAACAAAAGATCCATCTGTATCAAATTGTCAAAGCTGGGTAACTCCTACACCAAGGAAAATGGATGACCAAGGACCAAGTTTAGCAGAAGTTTGCTCATCTGATGGAGGAACTCAAAACAATGGGGATAATTTCTTCCTAAGGGGGGAGGAATGATCCATGTGGATGTTGGTGGTCACCTGCCTATTCCACTAGGACCCCCACCATTCACTCTTTTGGTTTTTTCAGTTTCCTTAATTGTAGCACAATTTACTGTTTTTAGTAGTTTTTAGGACGTAGACTTCTATAGCCAGTTTGAGGCCCTAAAGGACGTTTTCTTGTGAAAAATCCCACCATGATTTCAAAAGAAATCACAATTTGATCTATAGTCCTCAGAGAGATCTTTCCAACAAGGTATCATATCCGTCAAACAAAGATAATATGACCAAGCTACGACCCCAGGAAGTTACTTTCCCACCTAACCCCATCGGGGCCCATAAACTCTTGGTGTTACATTTCATCGAGTTAGGGTTTTGGTTGTTTAGGTTTTTCTCTTATTTTTCAATAATGCAAAGGCCCTTGAGCCTCATTGTTACTCATTTTAGAGCCATGTAGCTACCACATATCTTCTTAGAGATAGGATACCATCGCCCGAGCTAGCCTTATCTATATTATGTTTGTAAGCATATTTTAGTATTTGATATTAATGAAATAAACTGTTATTTCTGCTACATCTCTTTATTTATGGTTATATCTGTAATTTGTTAAGTTCCTATTTAAATCTAGATCAAATGCACTGCAAATCTAAAAAATATATTTGGGATTAAATTTAGAGTAACTACGAAGAGGACAAAAAGGTGAATCAAGAAAATATTCAAACTCATAATGGATAGCAGGAAAAATTTAAATGATGGAAATCTATCTTAAGGTTTATAAATATTGGCGAATCTTACTAGTCCTAATATGCAAATTATATAATGTTTGGAAATATTTTATAAAAATATTCAAATTTCTAAAATTTTTATATTTTCTTTATAAATTTTTGGGAATTTTTAAGGTAAAATAATTTATATTATAAAATTAGAGTGAATCATTTTTAGAAAAAAGTGGAAATTGACAATATTTTTGTTTGGAAAAAGTATATAAAATAGCTAACCTATGAATATTATCCCCTAAAATTTTCGCTAAAGGACAATTTGAAAGTTCGAATATGGATGGATATGAAAATGTTACAACCTCCTTTCTTCATGTAGATGGGATTGTTGATACTATAAAAGGTCTTGATGAAACAATTGAGGAATCAATGATTGCACAAAAACTATTGAGATCTCTTCCCTCAATATTTAATCTAAAGCCCTCAGTGATCTGAATCTCTTCAGCTATCAGAATTATCCAAGACCTTTTACTTCTGTGATGTTAGTATAATTTCATATGAAATAGCATGAAAATCCACATGTGTTTAATGTAAATAAGATGAAACATAATGAAAATTAGCAAATCAAGAAGACAAACACATTCATAATGAATTTTATCCAGTATGGTTACATCTCTAGGCCTTGGTGTCAAGAGCGGGGAGGTTGCTTCATTAAATGCTGAAAATGAATATGATGTACATGATATGTTGCTTGTCATTAGAGGGATGAAGACCCTCAACCAAGTGGCTTGTCTCTCCATGAGACGTTCTCGAGAACTCTCACTCATATGTGAAAATTCCCATAGTAAGAGTGGTATGTCTCTCCATGAGAAGTTATGCCTATAGGAACTCACACTAAAATGGGAATCTATTTAACATGAAAAGCTAACAACATCTTAGAAAATGTGACATACAAGCATCCATCAACATAATGGTAATCGGGGATCTCAACAACAAAAAATTCAGCTCAACAAATAAGAAGAAAATCATGACATAACTAGATCATATACCTCCACTCTCGGAGATAGTCGAAAAATGAAAAGTTTAGCTACTAAAGAAGACACCACCACTAAATTTGTGGCCCGAAATCATGTCAAATGTCTATAAAATTTTCCCCTTTTTGACACCCAAAAATTCTAGACCCTCATGCATCTTCAAGATTCCCTAAAGATTCCTTCCTTAAGATGGCCAAAAAATTTACTGCTCCGATGAATATTCTGAGCACACCATGACAGTCCTTGTGAAATTTTGTGAAAATTACTATAAAGTCAACATCATTTTGACAGTGGAAAAAAATAGCCTCCAAGAGAATATCTTAGATTCCACAAGATTCTCCAAAGATTCCTTGTTGTTGGACACCTAAATTTTTGCTTCGTAGATGAAGATTCTAACTACATGGTTGGGCTCTTGGAGAGAAAACGTGCAAAAATGATTTTAATATTGACAAATTTTGTCACTGGCATCTCTAGCCCTCTAAGGGAATCTTTATGGAATCTCGATATTCTCCTCACTGAAGGTTTTGCATCTTTGGCCACTCATGGTTCTGCGCCCGTCCTACACTTGCCTCCTGTCAAATTGCGATTTTGGTTTTTAAATAAGTTTTGAGTCAGATTTTTCATAGTTGCACCCATTGGTGCATTGGTGACAAGCCATAATGGATGGCTAGTGGTTACGGGGTCAAACCTTGCGATATCCCAAAATTTACACATTGCGTTGTTTTTCTTAACATCGATAGTTGTATCTTGTGTTCTAGCAGTTTTATTACAACATTTTTTATTTGAAAATGGTTTTTGTATTATGATTTCATGGGACGACATGGTTACATAACATGTGGCATGTTTTATGTTAACATTTTTTGGTTTGTAGAAATTCTCAGGTGGCAGTTCGGGCCCATTGGGTCGAGTCGGTTCAAACCCGGCTGGTTCCGATGTATAACATATATGTTGTATGATTTTCGTGGGCATTGGGTGGGTTCTCGGATATCTTGTGGGCCCCGACCCGTAACAACTTTTTACATAAACATATAATGTGATTGAGGGTGATAGTCCTCTCCCCAATTTTATTTTATTTTTAATTTTTAACAACCAACTCACTCAAAATATTTGAATAGTTTTTAAGGGTTATTGGGAAAATTAAGTAGGCAACAAATTTTCCCATTTTGGTGGCTGGTTTCAGTTTGTTAGGTCACTACCAAATTATTGTGTTGTTAAGCTTTCTAGTTGGCCAAGTTTGACCAAAGATTTGACTACAAATATCTTGAGCATATAGACTCAGATTTTAGTTTTGTTTGACCCATTGGAATGAGGGAAATGAGCACTACGATTTGGTCCTAGCTTCACTTTGATCGAAGGACTTTTATTTTTGAGTTATTCTGAATCGACTTCTGAATCTGAGTGTGTATGGAGCCACTTGAATCATTCCTCTCCACTAACCAATCATGACCCAAGCATCCCCATACTCCAAGATTTTATAAGGCATACCCTTTGGTCAAGTTTACATCATCATATAAATAAATACCCTGACTACCAATAAAAGGGCATAAAATTATTGTTGTTTTAACAAGCGATGTAAAACACATCGTCACTTTTACAATTTAAATTGAAACACATGATTTACAAAATGAAACCATGACAAGCTACTATATCTAGAAAAACCATCTCTTACTCAACAAAGTGGATCACCATGAATGTGTTGGATTTTCTTGTCGAACATATTTTCCAATTGGTTTCTACACAGATACTTTTCCCTGGATATTCTGCTCTAGATGGAGCCTCTAAGATGTGGCTATTTGATGAAAACCTCTGTTGCAATGACTGTAAGAAATCTTCTTCCTCTAGACCTGTTTAAACTACTTCCTTCCCTAATATGGAGAAGGTCTTTCATGCCTCATCCTCTTTCTTGCTGCCATTCTCTTCCAGCACTCAAAAACCACATGGTTATATAAACCACAAAAACTACATAGTTTTCTATGCCATGATTTTTGTTTATCATGAACATGCTTGTAATCAAAATGAACCTTAGAGTACTGAGACAATTTATACCTTTAATGGTTGTCTTTGGCGTAATCCTAGCAATGAGATCTTGCCTTAGTTCTTCCTCTGTAATATGCACTGTCATGGGAGTATTGTGATGTTTTCCAATCATCCTCTTTATTTAATGGCTTCGACAATGTCTTGGAAGCTTCTGAAACCTTCGAGCATTCTCCTTCAACGTATCCTAAAGTTACGAATCAAGATCTTTGTATAACCTCCAATGGCCGAGTCATTCATTGGCCATTAATGCCAAGTCTTCCTCCTCTATATCCCATCTTGGTAAGAAGTCTTGTCGCACAGAATAAGTCGATCTTGCGGACAAGATAGACCTTCCTAGAATCTAAAGAAGACCTAATGACAAGCAAACCAACGAGACACTATCTTTCTCTAAATATGCTTTTATAAACAATGGCAAACAAGTGTTTTTAGGGCCTACCTTAGGTCCAATGCAAGTTTGTGGATACCCTCGCTCCTTTGATCCAAATGAGCTCCTTTGTCGCGAATCTGCAAACACAAACAAGGCAAACAAATTAAACAGCACCTGAAAAGCCAATATCATAAAACATATTTAACATGAAAGTCAAGGAGTCCATGAAACAAATAACATGAGATACTTGTTGAGAAAAATGAGTTTGATTGTATTAATTCAAAAGAAGAAGAACTTTACAACATTTGCCTTGACGCTGTACAAGCTCCTCCCAGGGTCCAGCAAGAAGTCTCCTCTACTTTGACAAGTTTCACTCACTCCCCAATGAATCCAAAAAGGTATGTGATCTCTCCTCTTAAGCTCAACTAGGAAGTCTTGATTTCACCAGCATTTACCCTAAAAAAATTTCAGCTTCTAACCTCCCCAGCAACTAGCCCAATGCCTATATTTATAGTGCAATGGAGCGAGGTTACTAAGTCCTCCTTCAAAGGGATAAAGCCCTCCTTCAAAGGGATAGCTCCTCTCATCTAGGGATTAGCTCCTTCTCTTTTGGGATGCATGAACCACCTCAGAGCGAACAATCCACATCAAAATTCCTTCTAGAATCCTCTAGAATTAACCCAAAGTGAGTTTTTTAAGATAAAACTTGCGCCTTTTGACTTTCACAGGGGTCCGCACCCACACTGTTAGGGACAGAGTGGGCAGGTCCGCAGTTTTGGTAAACAGAAGGTGCGGGACCGCAGTGACAGTGAGAGAAAGTGTGGAACCAGAGTTACATTGATTTTTAATGTCTTTCTCTCATTTCCAAAGCTTGACTTGAAGAGCCGAGGTCTGAGACTTGCTTAGGAGGACAGTACAAGTGATGATAGACCCATACTGACTGCAAATAATCATGGTGATGATATTTTTGTGTAACAGATTGCCCTCTAAAGTGCGAAGTCTGTAGTAGATGAGGATTTCATTGATCATTTAGGAAGAGTGAATTACTTTATCATTTCGAGGATCATCTTGTGGAGAGCCCGGTTGGAACCTGTAAAAACATTCAATGCAAGATATATATATGAGATCATATCATCGCTGAGGTAGGCATTCCCATACTTAGATCAAAACTGACTAGAAAAAATAACTACTGCTCTGATATAGGAATGATCTTGTAAAACATCACAAGTATAGACTCAGGTGGACACAGTATGGACGCAGCCATCTATTTATGAATAGTCCATTATATAATGAATACAAAATTCCTCGCAGCCTAGATTGTGGAAACTAGATCCAGGGTCTTCATTTCTACTTCCCGAAAAAGTACAATTCTATCCATGCGAATGAATGTGTTGATGTCGAACATGGTAGAAACCACTTGTTTACTAGTCAATGATGTAAACTATTAACAAGTGTGAGAGAAACTACCAGTGATGTCAATGGCTCTCAAAGTACCCAATACAATCCATGAGATGCAAATAAATGTGTTGATGTCGAATATGTCATGAAATCCTTTGATCGAAGGTCAATGATGCAACCTGTCATCGAAGGCGAGAAACCTACCATTGAGGCATGCAGATCTCAAGGTACTGACGATTTCTAGATCATCTTTCTAGATAATGAGCTGATGTCGATAGAAAGTGATCCGTTGTAGGCAGACCCACAACACGAAATCATAGATCAAGTTGAAGAAATTTAGTTGCAAGGACTGACTCAGGGATGGTCAAGATGGATGACAGATATTTTGCAGATGAATGGCTTATTTGTAGTGACCTCTTGAACACATAACGACACGACAGATGGTTTGGTGACAATTGACCCAAAGTTAATACCTAGAAACCGGCTGAAGACTTTAAATGTGGTTTGATCAACTGTTAGGCAAAGGATTTCCCAACCCAGGTGAATAAAATTGTCGTGTTCAAGAGTGGTTACAAAGTATGACACACAGACTCATTTGTCTCTCTTTTCCCCCACCATTTCTGGCAAGTACCTCTTTATTTTTGACAAGCTTGAGGAGGATAACATTTGCCTGATTATAAGCTCATCCTTCAGACGAGTCCAACTTAGTTTAAATTCGAACCCTAAGAAGGAGTGGTTCGTTCCTGTTTGTAATTGAACAGGTCCTTTACTGTGAAATTTTAACGAGTCCAGTATAGGAGAAACTTGATGTTTTTCAATTTTAGAGAGTCTAAAAAAACTTAAGAAGACTCCAGGGTTGACCTTTTTTGTAAATTTGTGTCTCCCAAGCCCGAAAAAGTATAAAATAATACTTGAGAGAACTGCTTGATCTCTTACAACCAAGGAGTACTTTTCGTCATTAGTGCCCTTGATCCGAAAAAGTAAAAAAGCGATCAACAACACGTCGTTTTATAACCGATATCGAATTTGAAACGACAAAAATCCGACAATCTTTTCATGTTTTTACGGTCGGAAAAGAGCTGTAAGTGGACCGTCTTTTAATTCCATTTTAACGAGTTTAAAAGAAATACTCGGCAATCTTTTCATGTTTCAGGAGTCAGAAAAGAGCTTAAAGGTGACTCTAAATATTTTTTCGTCGAAAATGATAGATTTTGCCTGAATAATCTGTTATCTTGCACAAAAACACAAATATTACTCATACCTGTTTGAAATGGATAAAAATGTCGCAAAAATACCTTTCCAAAGTGAAACATAAATAAATTTGCAATTTATTTACTCAAAAAACTTATAAAAAGGGCCTTCGTCAATTCATTTTTACCGTTTGAGTTTTGGGTGAGAAAATAGTGCTTTTGCTCAGAAAACTTCTCGTGAAGATTGCGGAAAATCCAACCGTCAGAATCGAACGCCGTCTTCTCCAGGTAATCCACATCATCCTACTCTTCATTTTTAACTATTTCAATTTTTGTTTTAGTCATTTATTTCATTTTTGGGAGGGTTTTTAGGCATAAAACCCGCGCGCGGGGGCCCGCAGGTTTACCACTACTGGCCTGCGGACCCCGATTTTTTCTCCATTGGGAAAAAGCTCGGGGTCCGCACCTTCCATGTAGACAAAGTGCGGTCCCACGCACTGTGTCTAACCCAGAGGGTGCGGTCCCCGTCGCAAGGGTTTTTAACCCAAAAATTCTAAAAAATGGACTAATCAAAATAATTTCTAGCAATTTAATTTATCCTTATGCTTGATGCAGAGATTACATCATGCTAGATTGATGTGAACGAGAGCATGAGGACGTGGATGCTGCCGCATGGAATCATCAGCCTTCACTTGATACTTTGAGGGCGTGCAACTTGTACAAATTCTGGGCCATTCCTAGCATGAGGGCTCAGGTGGATTTCTTACAGTGGTTGGTTGACAGATGGAGCATACAGGACCAGTGCTTCTTCATTGGTGGCCACCAGCTCGAAATTGAGCTGGCAGACATATATTTCTTGACTAGCATGCCTAAGAGAGGCGAAGACTTGACTCTGTTTGGGGCTAGGCCAGGTGGCCAGTCTGTCGATAGCCTCAGGCTAGAGTACTGCAACAGCCAGGCTAGAGACAAAGGGATAGACATAAAGACCATATCTCGTCCTGAACTCATGGTGATTGCGTTTACTGTCACCAGACTTTGCGGGGCTGCCGCATTACATATTGCCACTGGATCCCAGATGCGTATGGAAGTTGATTACTTTCGAGGCACCAGCTTCAACTGGTGCGATGCCGTGTTGGCCAATCTAAAAGGCCAACTGACCAGGGCCAAAAACGGACAACTAAAGACCTTTGGTTATGGGGCTTTGGTTGTGATTTTTGGCCTAGAGAGGGTTCCTATGCTGATCTCGCAGCACCTTTCTGTTGGAGCTGGGCTTCCTCGAGAGCCCAAACTGATGCGATGGGTCGCAGTTATGGCCCGTCACCCGGACAAGAGGACAGAGGTTGCTCGATTCAAACCTGAGTATTTCCAATGGCTAGAAAACAAGGTCTTTTCTATTCAGGACTTCCGTTACACTGGGATAGATTTTTGTGGTGACCCAGACATGGTTCTTCCACCAGGAGAGCAGTGGGATGATTCAGGTAAAATCATTTTCAACATTTTTCCTATTTTAATTTTTTTTTATTTTTCCATCGTCTCAAAACTGATAGAAAAAGTTTCAAATGTAGATGTGGGTCCACAGCGACCAGCCTCTCTCCGGCCTTACGAGAGGAAGCAACTAGTTGCACCCGCGCCAGCCCCACAGGACGAATCAGCAGAGGTTTTGGCCGAGTTGGAGGGTCATCTCGAGCGCTTGACAGGAGATATTCCGGAGACCACTATAGATGACATTCGTCGTTGACTTTAGCGCTATGTGATTGGGGTCTCAGGACCTTTTAGGAGGTTCCTTTGCAAGGTGGCTCGTGCAGTGGTTTCTTATAGAGATCACCACTAGTGATAGGATGATTGCCTATTGTGGGCACATGTGACATTTTTGTTTTTTGTACTTATCATTTTTGCCGATCATAAGGTGTTTTTCAACCTATGATGAAGGACGATGTATTTTTTGACACACTCCTATATATATATCATTATTACCGACTTATCTTGTAAATCATGTTATGGAATGGTTTTAAATTTACATGTATGATTATTGTAAATGTCTATTTAACATTCGAGAAGCAATTGCATCTGCTAATGTATTTAAAGATCTTGGAATATGCTGATATTCAATATAATCAAATTCACGTTCCAAGAGACGCACTCTCAAAAATAATCTTAATAACACTGGATTTCTAATGGCATACACTCTATTAAGCTGTAATACAACGAGTTCAAAATGTAACCTCACTATCAAACTCTGAATCCCAAATGAAATAGATTCAGATAATAACTCAATCACTGCACTATACTCGGCAATGTTGTTCATTGTTTGACCGAGGCTTACCCCATGCATAGATACTAACTCGTCAGAGGGCGAATAGATAACCCAAGCTGCGGAAGAGATGTTTCGTGTATTACGACAAGCACCATCAGCGAAACCAATGTATGTTTGGAGAGGCATCGACATCTGCAATATCAAGAGTAAAACCAAGATAAGCAGGAATAATGACGAAAAAACACTCTCTAAGCTAAGCACAATGTTTAAACTAAAACACACTAGCTAGAAAGAAAAACTATCCTAACTAAAAATCTCCATACCCATTCTTTAAGCATAATACCTCTTCAAGTAAAGGCCATTTCTGGTTTACCCAAAGAGTCCCCATCAAAGTTTACCAATTCATAGGCCCCTTTGGCTAACTTTCGCTTGACAACATAGGGACCATGCCACATAGGAACGAATTTTCTAGCGCCTAATTTATCATTAGCTTGATCGTAAACTAAGACTAGATCTCCTTCCGAAAAATTTCGAGGGGTCACATTTCGATCATACTGAGCTTTCATGCGTTTTGCGTGAGTTTCGATCGCCAATGCAACATCACGTCGATTCTCATCTAATTGAGCCAAGTATAACAAATGCTTTTCCTCTTCGGAAGTGGCTGGAAGTAACTCGATGGCCATTTGCAGTGACGGGATTTCGCATTCAATGGGTAACACAGCTTCCAAACCATAGACTAGTTGGAAAGGAGTGAACGTTGTTGATGTTTTTACTGAAGTTCGGTACGCCCAAAGCGTTGAAAATAGCATGTTGTGCCAATTCGACCGATGAATCCCAATGATTCGTTAGATCATGATAACTAAAAATTTGTTGATGGATTCAACCAGACCATTCGCTTGTGGATAATAAGGGGTTGAACTATCGTGACGTAAACCAAGCTGGCCTGTAAGTTCGGTCATCATAACATTTTGAAAATGGCGCCCATGATCAGTGATTATCGCTTGTGGGACACCAAACCTAGGAATTATATGATTGAACATGAAAATTGCAGTTGTCTTGCCGTCTGCCTCAAATGTAGGCATCGCCTCGGCCCACTTGGTAAAATAATCTACCACAAGGATGATATACGCATGCCCCCCGGCTGAGTGAGGGTTACATGTAATAAAATCGATACTCCATTTGGCAAAAGGACCAACGGAAATTATAGGGTGGAGAGGAGCAGGTGGAGCGTGCATCTTTCGATCAAAAATTTGGCAGTTGTGGCATTTTCAGACCACCATAATACAATCTTTAAATAAAGACGGCCAGAAGTATCCAGCGCGCAATATCTTTTGGGCTGTGGCAAACCCAGACATATGACTGCCACACGCTCCAGAGTGACAGTCATTTAGAACCCTTTCAGCTTCGTCGTGATTTAAGCATCGTCGAAAAACAGAGTCCGCCCCACGGCGATAAAGAGTATCTCTAATAATCCTGAATTGTTGGGATTGGAATCAAATCTTTTGACGTTCTGACCTTGAAATTTCTGGCCGAAAGGATTGGGTTTGGAGATTAACGATGATATCCCCATACCACGGATCTAAAGTGCTGATTAGAAACAAGGATTCATCTGCAATGGGCTCCTCCGCCACAGTTTCCGTGTCAGCACGTGGGAAGTCACACATTAACTCCGCAAAAACTAAAGATTTCTTAGACATGGATTTCTTAAATTCCAAGTCGAACTCTTGTAGGATAACGATCCATTTAGAGTACTTTCCCCCTAGCAATTGCTTGGTCAAAATGTAGATCATAGGGTTGTAATTCGAAATTACTGTAGTTTTACATAGTAAAATGTAGTGACGAAAACGTTGGACAGCTTGAACAGCTGCCAATGCCAATTTCTCCACATGTGAGTATTTTAGCTCAGTTGGATTTAAAGTTCGACTAAGGTAATATATCACATGTTCAGTTCCGAATTCATCTTCCTGAACTAAGACCATTCCAACGGTGGAATGAGAGGCGGCGAGATACAAGAAGTAATCCTGGTTGTAGGTGGGAGGATGCAACAACGGTGCATGGGTCAACGCTTGTTTGAGTGCATCAAAATATTTCTGAGCTATCTCATCCCAATAGAATGGAGTATTTTGCTTCAACAACTAGGTAAAACCCTTTGTAACCTCGGTGTAGTTAGGAATGAATCGTCGTAAAAAGTTTGATTTCCCCTGCAAACTTTGGAGTTGGCGAAGACTCGAAGGAGGAGGCAATTTGATGATAGCTTCGACCTTCGAGGGATCAACACGAATGCCGGCTTTCGAAACTACAAACCCCAGCAATCAACCTGTTTCTATATAGAAGACACATTTGTGTGGGTTCAACCGAATCCGATAATGCCTACACCTCATAAGTATTGCTTGTAAATGGACGAGGTGATCAGCTTGATGTAATGAATGAGCAGGCAAATCATCGAGATACGGTTGCACAATGTGCTTGATGTCATGAAACGCATAAGACATCGCCCTTTGAAAAGTTGCTCCGGCATTCTTAAGCCCAAAAGGTAACTTGCAATAAGAAAATATCCCCCATGGAAAAATGAAAGCCGTTTTTGGTTGATCGGTAGGTAGAATATTGATTTGGTTGTATCTGGAAAAACCATCCATGAAGGAGAATATTTCGCTGTCGGCACAATCATAGATGATTTGATCGATATAGGGAGTTGGGTAATTGTCCTTTGGACAGGCTCGATTAATGTCCCTATAGTCGATGCATATTCTTATTGTTCCTTGTTTTTTGTTAACTGGAACAATATTCGATACCTAATCCATTAACAGGATCGGATAAATGAAACCTGATTTCAATAATTTTCAACTTCCGCTTTAATTGCAGCAGCTTTTCGTGGGTGAATCTGACGCAAACATTGCCGGACGGGTTTAGCGTCCGGGTAAGTCTTGATCTCATGAACAACAATCGCGGGATCAATTCCTGGAATTTCCTCATAGGACCAGGAAAACACGTCATGGAATTCTTGAAATAGGGCCTTATATAGTTGAATTTCGTCATCTGTACATGAGGCACCTATATGAATGTTCTCAACAATTCCGGGCTTAACCGAAATGTCAACAAGAATAGTTCGAGAGATGTTTCCCAAATTTAACTCTGAATCGGGATGTTTCATTGGATTATGAGGTTCCTTGACAAATTCAGTTGTAAAAATTGATGAGAAATCATTTTCAAAACAATAATTCTCGGGTAAAAACGAAGATCTGTGACGGAGATCTTCCCATGGTAAATCATCTACACATAGGATTTCACGAATTTGCTCATCGGGTGAACAAGTTCATAAAACGTGATTAAATCCGAGCTTGATGTGAAAAGTGATTCCTCACGGACCACATTCATGAAGTCATTTTCGGTTGAGGATGGGTCGGCAAACGACTGCACGGCTTCATAGGCAATTTCATATGGACTCAAAGGCATGACATCACCAAATGAGTCTATCTCAGATTCAAAAGGAATGATCCAAGGATCATCATAAATAATGGTGTCTGATGTAATCATATGAATGGTTGCAAATGAAGACGATGCGTTGATCGGAGGAAAAGGAAAAGTTCCCAGTAAACCGACATCTTTAACTAGTCCTACTCCAACATCCTTATATGGGATAGTCGTTTTACTGACATGTTGAATACTCTCAGAAGAGGCTGGGTCGGATGAAAAGTAAGCCAACTGGTCTATTGTTACGATCTTTCCATTATGTGGAAACTTTATTACTCGAAAGACTGATGAAACGACTGCTGTCATAGTATAAGACCAACTTCGACCCAAGAGAAGGTTGTAATCTAGAGGGGCATCAACCACCTCCACATCTAGATTAACGGTTTTTCCTTCAACCCCTATAGGAAAATCCTATAGAATGCCAAAAGGATGAAACCCACGGCCATCGAAGGCCTTTAGAATCATCGGGGATTAATATAGCGAAGGAGAACCAAGTGATCTCCAACACTGTATTGACATAATACACGTTGAGGCTCCCTCATCAATTACAGTTCGATGAATAGGCCTGTTTTTATTATCACTGGAATCTGGAAAGCCATTTGATGAGGCAAACGCGGTGTACTATTTTCTAGATCGAAAATTATTAGGTTGAAGTCCTGAATATCAACAGCTCCTATAGCCGACAAAAGCAATTTACGTTGTGCTGGACATGATTGCAGCACTTCTGAAGCCGACATTGCTGAGGGTGAAACAGCTAAATCCTCAACAATGTTATAATTCTGAGCCGCTCTCGCATATGGACTGAAAGCTGACTTTCGAAGTATACTCTTGGCGGGCGGTTTGATTACCAAGTCTGGATTAGGTTTCTCGATCTGTAGTGGATTGGAACCGAGAGCTGAGGTTGATGGATTAGAATGAGAAGATTCTGCTTCTTTACCATCAACAGGACTTTTACTACCATAATCTTGCGATCGAGTCGCAATCCTAACATGGGACATCATCAGTATGGGTTCTTCATTGGCACTCGAGGACGAACCTATCATCTTACTATCTTGAGCTGGAAAAGGATCCTTCAAAACAACAGGAGTTTGGGAAACTTTGACAATCTTCGCAAACTCTGCACGATGAGGACAGTCTCTTGTAAAATGTTCATCGTCACAAATGAGACAAGGATAACGAGGTTTACGCTTTTCATCATTGGATTTTGCCTTTTCAGGTTTCTCCTTTGAACTTTTGTCCGTTTTATTCTTCTTCTTTCCTTTCTTCTTCCCACCGCATTTTGATTTGGCTGTAGATGACTCTACAACGTGAATATCGGCGGAAATCTCTACAGAAGAATCTCCTATTGGGGAATCGGGAAGGTTATGATGGGAGAAGAATTCTTGGAAGACTTCTTCTTACTTTTAGTGTTAACCGTACCAATCATACCATTGGCGGCATGAGATCCCAAAGGAGCTGCAGCGATTTGATTTTTCTTGGGAAGATCGGGGATTTTCTCGTGTAATGTACCTGACTGAGTATAGACCAAGTCAAGGTACTGTGCTTGAGCAATCACTTGCTCCTTAGTAACAACTCTGGCTTTAGCTACATCTTCGGTGATCTTTGGCAACAAAGATTTTACAAACCAATCGGCCAAGATCTGATCTGGAATAAACACCTTCACTAAACGCCGTCGACATCTCCACTCATGGATATGATCTGAAATGTAGGTGGATGTCGATTGTTTTAATGAAGTTAACAATTCCGTGCCATTGTCATATCGGACTGGCAACTGAAAATCAGTTAAAAACGAGGTAGCTAACTGACTAAAATTATAAAAAGTGCCTCCTGGTAACTCAATGTACCACTTGGCCGCGAGGCCAATTAGAGTGCTCTGGGAAAGTCTAAGACGGATTGAATCATCTGAAATGGAGTTAGACGCACACCAGAGGTGGTAAGTCATCACATGGTTCGACGGGTCCTCTCCTGATTTACCTTCAAACTTAGGAATGTCACTGGGAAACTTATTCGGCATTGGCGGCCAAAACGGAAGATCATTAATGGGATCGTTCGTTAGGCGCGACAAGTCAGGTAAGTCCAAAGTTGCGATAAACGGTAATTGCCGATTAGGATCCCTAAAACTCTGGGTCATGAGACCAGCCCCAGGAGGAGGATATCCAGGATAACTAGGAATAGGAATTGCGTTTGGGATATTGTATCCTCCCGGAAAACCAGGATTAACCGGACTGTACTGGGTTGAGGTTTTTATAAGTGTACCTAGGATACGGTTGATACTGATAGACTGGCTGCTGCACAGCAGGACCGAATTGGTAATGTCCCTAGTACGGTTGATAAGTAAATTGTGGTTGACTTGTGACAACCGTACTTGAACCAGGTTGTCCTACAGGCATCTGAACCGAAGTTTGAATCGTAGATCCAGACGGTGGTAAGGATGTCTAAGGAGTAGTTACAAGAACAGTAGAAACCGGAGCTGTCGATACTCCAAGGGTAAATTGAACAGATGTTGCGGCAGTTGTAGCAGTCGTTTGAGGCGGAGTACGAGGTGTACTAGGACCAGCTGAGAAACTACCGAAGGTACAGAAGTTTGAATGTTAGACTGGACTGGTTGCTTGGGTGTACTAGAAACTAACAGTTGTCCAGTTTGAGATGACAACTGTACACTTGGCTGCAACACCTGTTGAGTTTGCGATGGATCCCACACTATATTCATTCCGGGGTACTGACCCATAACAGGTTGAGAATATTGAGGACCATAACAAGTTGAGGGTCGGATTGATAATTGAAAGGTACATTTCCCATTCCTTGAACATACGTTTGACCGGAGGGTGGTTGGAAACCTTGGTTCGAGTACTGACCTTGGGGTTGATACCCTTGAGGCACGTACTGATATTGGGGTTGACCTTGAGGTATAAATTGATACTGGGGTTGACCTTGGGGTACATATTGAGTCTGGGGTTGACCTTGAGGAACGTACTGTCCCGTAGGTATGTACTGTCCTTGAGGTTGCCCCCCAGGCGAGAATTAAGGGTGCCCCCCAGGCGGTAACTGGCCACCTTGAGGTTGAGGATTGGGAATAGAACCTGACATCATAAGAATGTCTTCTAAGCTCAACGGCTTAGTACCATTGCTTCCAGTTAATAACCCTTTCTCAATGGGTTGAGGAGATGCTCCCGAAAAAGTACCAGAAAGTGACTGATACCTAGAGGGAACAGAAGGACCGCCGTACAAAAAGGATTCAGGCGATTGAGTAAACATGGATGACTGTCCTGACATATTTACGGGAGTATAAAAACCTCTAGGTGTTGGGTGATAAGGAGCACGCGGTGGTCAAAGAAAGATACCAAGAACTGCTCCTAGGTGGACTGCAAAAAATTGATTCATGCTCCCTTAGCTCAATAACAGGTTGATTGTCAGGGATAGGGATGCCTACTTCTTCTTCCGGAGTAGAAAGTTCTTCAATAGCAATAAGTCCAGAAGGAAGATCTTGGGTGATTACTCTTTCTACCCTAGGTGAACCAGGACCACTAGAAGTTGGAGAAACAAACCCCGATGTCGGAGTAGCAGCAAATTCACTTTCAGGCTCGGATATTTCAGGTTCCTCACCTATATCACTAGTACATGAAAAGCTACCAGCAACTTCGGAAACAGACACTGACTATGGATTATAATCTGCCACTAACGGTTGAAAATTAGGATGTACTATCAAAGAAGATTCTCCTTCTTCAGGTGACCCAACTCTACTGTCTCTAAGAGTTACGAGGACTTTCAAGCCTTCAAGCTGGCTTGGTACTTCCTCAAGAGGTTGGCCCCGAAGTCTACGGGACTTCCTCAGTAACTCAGCCACGTTTACAAACTCAAGAGATTGGCCCCGAAGTCTATGGGACTACCTTGGTAATTCAGCCACAGTTAAAAACTTTTAACTACTTCACAAGAAAACAAAGTATAATCTCAATAAAAAGCACCTAAAGTCTCTAAAGAACCAAACAAATTTGAATCACACGCCTAAAGAATCTAGGAGATCAAACAAACACAAACAGTAACTTTCCGTACTGAAAACACTAGTTGGTGATGAAATCCAACGTCACAGAGTTCAATACAGAAATGGCGGTTGGAACAGTTACCCCGGAAACCTGCTTAATGAATAGACTGGCACAAGTTCCTCTACTTAACCGTCTCGAGTGAAGAGAACCCCCCAAAAAATCCAAGTGAGTCTAGCCGACGTCTGCTCCAGGTACAGTGGGATCTTCCCACCACTGTCACCTCAGGAAGAGTCCTAAAGAATATGGCCACTAAGGTTACCAACTAAAACAAATATACCTGGGGGAACAGTCTATGATCCGATACGCATGTAAGGGCAGAGTAGCAAGCTCAATCCCCTTGAAGGTTCCTTGACATAATCCAAGGTTTACCAACAAGTGACCCCAGGCTCCTCGACAATGGTTAATCCGAGGTTTACCGTTTTTAATACGTGAATATCTGGGGTCGTTCCCAATGAGGAAGGATTGATTCCCACACTGGTTCAGACACAATCTCGTGCTTCTCCTTTAAGAGGAGCTTTCCCAGAGCATAAATGCAACAATTGGATTTCTTCCCTACCACAAGATACAACTACTTGTTTGTTTTTACTGTCTTAGAGAGTTAATTACTCTCCTACTCCAAGACACTAGCCTAAGCTAAGTTGGTGTATCAGAGCCCTAGAAATAAAAAATGTTACTAGATGAATTTTACTTTAAGCGTTATTTTTTATTAGTTTTTGTTTAAGTCAAAAGATGCGGAGATGAAACTCGTGGTATGAAGACTCGACTCAAAATCACTAAAAATGCATCTAAGATGATTTAAACAATCTTTTTCTCTTCGATGAACTTCTAACTAAGAAAGAGTTTTGAGAATGCAAATATTTTGTAAACACAAATCTTTCTCAATCAAACAAATTAAAAGAAGAGCTTTTGTCCTTTTCCAATGCACTCAAAACGAGACAACTAGTTATTTCACAAAAAATTCCCTTTTTCGTTTCAAAGCATTCAACCACTACAAAACAAACTTTTTTCAAAAGAGATTTTTTATATTTTTTATAAAACACTCAAAACTAATGAAAATGACTAACTTTGAGATATATAAATTATAAAAACCTATTTGAAGTCAAAGCCTACTAGATGTCTTTTTTAAGGATGTTTTACTTAGCTAGATGTAAGCTAAGGACCAATTTATGCAGAATCACAAATAAGTCAATAACAACCAATTGGTTTTCTTTTTGAAAATGAAAATCCAAACTTTTAAACACAAGCTTTTCGAAGTTTTGTAAAGAGAAAATACAAAGCGGATTCCTCAACAAGGGGAGATTTCATAAATGGTCAGACTCATAAGAAGGCTGGTAGACACTAAGGTGATCTGAAGTCCCTACAGCTTCTAAGCTCAGAGCCACTACACAACCACAATGAAAAACAAACCGAACAAGCAAAACTCCTAGGAATTTCACCTAAAACCCTAACACTAATGAAATCAACCTAAGGAAATCTTCTGACAAGTTATATGCAGGTCTGGGCAGTGGATAACAATTTCTAAACAAAAACTAAGCTGACTAACAGAGGAAATCTTAGGTTTTTTAAATTTTGACAGGGTCCGCAGGCCCGCAGTTGACACAGGTGCGGTCCCGCTCTGTGCTAAAAGCCAATCTGTGGGTAGGTACGCACTGTGTCAAATGGCTAGGGTGCGGTCCTCTCCCAAAGCTATGAAAAACAAAAAATAACCCTGGATCTACAAACTCTACCCAATTTTACACACAACAAGCCAAAAACATAAACAAAAACACAGTTTCTCAGGTCAAAATAAAAACAAGGAAAACAATCAAGTCCCCAGCGGAGTTGCCATTTTGTCACACGGAATAAGTTGATCTTGCGGACAAGATAGACCTTCCTAGAATCTAAAGAAGACCTAATGACAAGCAAACCAACCAGACACTATCTTTCTCTAAATATGCTTTTATAAACAATGGAAAACAAGTGTTTTTAGGGCCTACCTTAGGTCCAACGCAAGTTTGTGGATGCCCTCGCTCCTTTGATCCAAATGAGCTCCTTTGTCGCGAATCTGCAAACACAAACAAGGCAAACAAATTAAATAGCACCTGAAAAGCCAATATCATAAAACATATTTAACATGAAAGTCAAGGAGTCCATGAAACAAATAACATGGGATACTTGTTGAGAAAAATGAGTTTGATTGTATTAATTCAAAAGAAGAAGAACTTTACAACCTTTGCCTTGACACTGTACAAGCTCCTCCCAAGGTCCAGCAAGAAGTCTCCTCTACTTTGACAAGTTTCACTCACTCCCCAGTGAAGCCAAAAAGGTATGTGATCTCTCCTCTTAAGCTGAACTAGGAAGTCTTGATTTCACCAGCATTTACCCTAAAAAATGTTCATCTTCTAACCTCCCCAGCAACCAGCCCAATGCCTGTATTTATAGTGCAATGGAGGGAGGTTACTAAGTCCTCCTTCAAAGGGATAAATCCCTCCTTCAAAGGGATAGCTCCTCTCATAAAGGGATTAACTCCTTCTCTTTTGGGATGCATGAACCACCTCAGAGCAAACAATCCATGTCAAAATTCCTTCTAGAATCCTCTATAATTAACCTAAAGTGAGTTCTTTAAGATAAAACTTGCGCCTTTTGACTTTCACAAGGGTCCGCACCCACACCGTTAGGGACAGAGCGGGCAGGTCCACAGTTTTTGTAAACAGAAGGTGCGGGACTGCAGGTGACAGTGAGAGAAAGTGCGGAACCATAGTTACATTGATTTTTAATGTCTTTCTCTCATTTCCAAAGCTTTACTTGAAGAGCTGAGGTCTAAGACTTGCTTAGGAGGACAGTACAAGTGATGATAGACCCATACTGACTGCAAATAATCATGGTGACGATATTTTTGTGTAACAAGTCTCATGCCAGTTCCTGAAATGGGTACATGAAGGCATCCAATAGAAATAACATCATGTGAAAATGAAACTAAAGAATGATCAACACTTTTTACCCAATTTTTGATTTTGAAATAGGTGATAATGGCTTCGCTAAGCCTTCGTTTCGCTTCAACTCTTCCAAGGTCTCTTCCATGGCTCGTAGCTGAAGCTAAAATCTCTGCTTCTCTTTCCTCCTTGTGGAAGTCTTCTCAATTAAAAATTTTCTACTTTAAGACTCTGATTGATCTCCTCATATAAATGATGGGAAGATGATGAAGAATATGAATGTACACATGAGGTGGTAGATGGAGTGTCATCTTCCACTCTTTATTTCTCCTATTCCTCTCTTACCTTCTTCTCCTCATAAGTTGCATACATTATGTCTGCCATTTTTGACATATTGTAAAAGGCCTCGTACATATCTCTCTCATCATCACTTTTCTTTCTTGTTGCACATTCAATCATTCAGACTCGCAATTCACATCAACAAGAAGACCGCTCTGATATCAAAGTTGATCAAGATCTCTTTAGCTACAAAATTATCCAAGACCTTTTACTTCTTTGATGTTAGCATAATTTCATATGAAAGAGCATGAAAAACCACATGTCCATGCTATAAATAAGATGAAACATAATGACGATGAGCAAATAAATAAGACAAACACATTGATAATGGACTTCACCTAGTGTGAGTAACTTCTTCGGGCCCGTGTCAAGAGTGGGGAGGCCACTTCATTAAATGCTATAAATGATGATGATGTACATGGTATGTTATTTTTCATTACATGGATGAATGCCCTCAACTAGAGTGGCTTGTCTCTCCATGATACGTTCTCATGAACTCTCACACATATGAGAAAATTACCTCAACAAGAGTGGGATTTCTTTCCACTAGATGTTCTCCATATAATAACTCTCACGTAAATAAAAATCCTTTCAACATGACAAGCTAATAACATCTTACAAAATGTGACATACAAGTATCCCTTAACATAATGGTAAATCAGGGATCTCAACAAAAAAACCATCATCTTAGCAAATCAAAAGAAAAGCATAACATAACTACATCATATACCTCCACTCTAGGAGATGGCTGAAAAATGTAAAGCTCAACTACTGAGGCTGACACCCCCATTGAATTCGTGGTGCGAAATCGTGTCAAATGACTATAAACTTTGCCCCTTTCTAACATCGTTTAATTCTAGACCCTTGGCCATATTGAAGGTTCCCCCAAATATTCCTTCCTAAAGATTGCCAAAAAATCCACTGCTCGGATGAATATTTTGAGCACACCATTGTGCTCGCTATGAATTTTTGTGAAAAATGATTGTAAGTTAACATCATTCCTACACTGAAAAAAATAAGTCCCCAAGGGAATCTTTTAAATTCCACAAGATTATCCAAATATTCCTTGCTGTTGGACACTTGATTTTAAGTTGATCATATGAAGATTATGACTGCATGGTCGGATTCATGGGGAGAAAACATGCAAAAATGACTATAATCTTGACAAATTTTGTCACTGACATCTCTAGCCCTCTAAGGGAATGTCTATGGCATCTCAATATTCTCCTTGCTAAGGGTCCCACATCTCTACCAGCTCATAGTTCTTCACCCGTCCTCCACTGGCCTCCTGTCAAATGGACATTTTGGTTTTTAAATAAGTTTTGAGGAGGAGAAAGTTGAACCTCTTGGTGTGTTTTTGGTAAGCCATAATGGGTGCGAGTGGTTACAGGGTCGAACCTTGAGACATCCCAGAATTGGTGCATTGCATTGTTTTTTACATCAAAGGTTCTAAATTGTCCATAGGAGGTTTTATTACAACATGTGTTATTTGAAAATGGTTGGTGTATTACCATTTCATGGGATGGCACGGTTACATAATATGTGGTGCATTTTATGTTAACATTTGTTGGTTTGTGGAATTGCTTGAGTGGCGGGTCGGGCGCATTCAAACCCTGTCGGTTTCGCCATATAATGTATATGTAGTATGTTTTTCGTGGGTGTTGGGTGGGATTCATGATCTCTCATGTTCCTTGAACCATAACAACTTTCAACATAAACATATAATGTGACCTCGGTTGGTACCCCACCCCCCAATTTCTTTATTTTTTTTAATAGCAAACTCACTCAAAATATTTGACTGATTTTCAAGGGTTATTGGGAAAATTAAGCAACAAACAATTTTTATCATTTCGGTGGTCAGATTCCATGCACATGTTCATTGCCAAATTTTTGCTTCGTTAAGCCTATCACTTGACAAAGTTTGAAAATAACTTTTATTACGAATATCTAAAGCATACAGAATTAAATTTCAGTGTCATTCACATTGTTATAATCAGTGCCACGAGCACTGCAATCTACTCCTAGTTTCACTTTGATATGAGGACTTTGAATTTTGAGCTATTCTAAAGCGACTTTTGAATTTGAGTGTGTATGAAGCCACTTGGGTCACTTAGCCATTTAAGAAATGACATATCTTTAAAATATACGTATGGATGGTCTATACAGAATCCTCATTGTATATGAAATGAAAACAAACAAGGAAAAGTTAATATCAAAGAAAGCATCATTAAAATTTTGCAAAGGAGACAAAGAGGAAAAAGGACCAAGAACTTTCTAGCTATGAATCAAATGAAAAAGAAGCTCAATTGGTAAAAAATAGGAAAAAAGGGATGGGAAAACTAAAAGGTAAAACTCCATTCAAATTCTTGGAGTGTTGTAGAATAGGACATTATGCATCTAAGTGTCCCTCTATAAACTTAAGTAATGGTGAGGAGAAAAGAGGATATAATGATAAATTAAAATCTCATAATCATAAAAGGAAAGGGCATAAGAAAATAGAAGGGTTTCTATTCCAAAAAGAATAATGATTTATTTTATGAAAGTGATGATTGTGATTTTGATGATAAAAAAGGTGAAGTCCTATTCATAGTTATGAATAGTCAAGATACTGATCAGAAAGATCAAAGGGAAAATACATATTCTGAAGAAGAAGCTGAAGTGGAGGTATATATTGGACGAGAACATGTAAGTTCCTTAAAAGAAATAAAAATACAAGGATAGATGTGAAACAATTGAAAGAAAAATTGTAGAAATATGAGAATGGATATAGTGATGAAGCATTGGTCACTCTCCTAAAAAATTAACTAGAAGAGACTAAAAGAAAAAAAGAAATATTGTTAAGTCAACTAAAAGAAAAGAAAAAACATTGTGAGAATTTAGAGGTTTAAGTTCTCTCTTTAAGAAAGGAATTAGAGAAAGAAATCATTCAAATAAACCACAATTTAGAATTTGTAAAAGGAATTGAAATTTTATATCATATTCTTAGCTATTGGAGTTCTCCTTTAATAAGGACAGGTTTCGGTTGTAAATATAATCATGAGAACTGCAAGGGGAAGTCAAGCATAAATACACCAAAAAACGAATGCAAAGAGGAACCTAAGAACATTATTGATTTAATCAAGAACTCTATTAGAAATGAAAAGAGCATCAACAATTAAGTTACAATCAAGCAAAAACATGATCACATCGACAACTTCAAAAATCGAGTGGAGTAGAAAAGACTCGAAACTTCCTTTAATTAAAATAGGGTTGGAAGTTCTATTTCTCAAGGCGCTTCTTCTCTTATAGGCACCAAAATATCTTCATGGGTTATTTATATTTCTATAGTAATTTTGGTCATAAGGAAATAAATTTTTGACTGATTGTAGGAGAAACAAAAATAAAGTATCTTACGAGAATTTAAGAAATGATTATGTGAAGGGAATTATTAGAAGCCTGAATGAAAATGTAGTTAGAAATTATAACCCACTTGATCCTTCGATAGATCAGGTTGAATTCTATAAGCTATATAATTATGGGCACCAAATCATGATATTGTAGAAGCAACTTAATCAGACCTCTAAATGAAGACATGGAAGAAGACATGTTCAAGCATAAGGAACAATACTCAAAAGTATGGAAAAAAAAGAAAGAGAGGTAGCAAGTATTTTGTATTACACTGTATGATAAAAATCAATAAAGAAAATGGTATGTCAATAGTAGATGCTCAAGGCACATGACAAGAGATCAGAGTAAATTTCTAAATCTAAAAGAAGAAAATGGAGGCAGATTAATACTTGGAAACAATGAATCAACAAGGATAGTTGGAAAAGCCACAATCAATATTAAGAATGGAAAAACTAAAGATAAAAGTATCTCGTATTTTTAAGACATAAAAAAAAAGATCCTAAGTGTCATTCAAATGTTTGGTGAAGGATATAATCTCACATTTCACTCTAAAGTACGTGCGATTAAAAATGAACAAAAAACAAAACCATTAGTAAAGGAAAATAAGACTTCATGCAATATGTATATTCTTGTCGGAGTAAAAGGAGAAAAATGTTGTATGCTAAAATGGATGAGAGTTGGTTATGTAATAGAAGGATGGGTCACATAAGAATTGAAAATTTAATAAAAATAAGTAAAGCACAAGAATTAATAGATATGTCAAAAATTTCAAAGCCGGATAGCACTATATGTAAGTCATGTCAGCATGGGAGGAAGACTAGTGTTTTCTTAGAAAAAAATAATACTCCACATATAGGTCATTGCAATCCAATCATACACATCCTTGCAAACCAACTAGCACACACTTTGAAAGGTGAGCAATATTTTATGTTGTTAATTGTTGGTTAACCAATAATGACATGGGTTACATTTCTTCGAGAATAATTTTAGGAGTTTGAGATATTTTATGTCTATAGTAGGATATTAGGTCACTGGTCTTAGGTAACACCTCAAAGCATTCCTTTTCCTGTATACTTCATTATTTCCATTCTAGAAAAAGAGAGAATAAAGCAGCCTCACCTTCCAACATGGCTCTCCTATAGGGGTTTATAAGTTTTTTTGTTTGTTTGTTTGTTTTTTTTTTTTCACTATGGATGGCATGTGATTGCATTTTATTTTTCTACATTATCCCCATTTTATATATTACATATATAAGCCTAAAACCATAATTAATGTTTTCTAGAATCTAAGGAAGTTAGCTCTAGTAGTATAATTTATTTATTTTATTTATTTATTTTTCAAATCTATTGTGATGAATTGTCCATTGGAATATCCACAATGCTTTATGGATTAGATATTCCCTACACACTAATAAGGATTGTGTTCCTAATAAAGTCATGTATGGTGCATGTCTATTAGAGTCCTCTCTTTATGAGTGCCAAAATATCAAGGTTGGACATGGTGATAGATAGAGATTAATGAGTATACCTAAGGGGCACACATTGTGTTGAAACATCAACTACTTTAAGGAATGATATTACCTTTTTTACCATAGTGTTAGGTGAAAATTTATGTATTATTTCGCTACCAAGGATAGAGAAAATTTTAAGCATGAAAATTTATGTGTAACATCCCCTTTCATGGATTAATAGCCATAAAATGGGAACACACTTCAAATTATAGAATGTAAATTTTAGGGATATAATAACCAAACATAACTAGAATGCATGCATGAGTGTAGCTAAGTAAATGAAATAAAATAATAAAGTGTTAAATAATTATTACAATAGAATATTATGCCCCTTAAATCCATGACTACATTTACACATGTATGTTACAATTAATTCTTCTTCAAAATAGAGAACAGATTGTAGAAATGTAGATGAAGACAAAATATCTATGTTTTACCAAAGTTATCCCAAAAATCTATCTATGTAAGTAATTTTTCAACCAATTATATGCATCTATTGTAGATATCACTGCCAGTCTAGGCTATTGGCCACCTAGGCAAAAAAATCCAAAACAACCTAATCTATGTCAAACTCGAATAATTATTTCAGTACAAAACACTCCTAAGAACTAATCCAACCAAATTCAAACATAAATTAGCAATGAAATTCTCATTCACTTCCCCACCAACTAAAATAAATAAAAAACAATAGAGTGTGTGAATTCTCATGAAGGTGGAGGAATCACACTTTCACCACAATGACTATACCTAGCCTCCATAACATAAGAGGAAGAAATTCTTTAGCGATTATGTTTTTATTCTTAATTGCCTTCTAAATGAAAGGTACTAATCAAATTTTATATAATTCATGTAATTGGATGGTAGGAATTATTAAGTTCAAGCTTGGTAATGAAAAGTGATTTTCTATTGAGACCCATTTCATTTTTTCCTCTTATGACTTCATATCCTTTTTCACATTAGCCCACCATTTGATCTTTTATATTATTTTTGAATGTAAATGTTTACAGAGATTGAATATAAGACTTAAAATATATTTCAGTAAATTATGTTATTCAATAATGTAACTTTAAACTTAGGATCTTATGTGTTATTATTTCTTTAAAAGTTTCAACAATTTTTTCATAAAATATAGAAAAATAATTTATATAATATTTTATATAAGTAAAAGGGTATTTAATTAATAAATAGTATAATAAATAGTATAATAAATAAATTTTATTTTCCATGATTAATATTTTACATGTTTGGAAATTTTTATTTGTCTTCCTTTTATTATTTTTATTTGAATACAAATTATTTATTAACAAATATAAATATAACATTAAGATAAAATTGTTCTAAAACATAATATAAATTTTAAAAATAAAATATTATAAAAGGTGTGGGGATGGAGGGAAATATTATAGAAAACACAATAATATTTCTCCTCATACTCTTTTTTCCTAATACAAAAATAGGATAAAAGTGAGAGAAAATATTTGAGAAAAAATAATAAAATTTCTATATCCAACCATCTTAACCCTTATACTGTTTTTAAATTTAAATATTTACATAAATTAATTATACCATACAAAATATATTTAAATAAATTAATCATTTACTAATATATCCTTGATCCTATAATTTCTTTAAATATTATAATGTATTACTATTTTAATAATTTCAACTAAAATTACAAATTTATATAATAAAAAAAAAAATTATATAATATTTCATAATATTTTACTAATAAATAATACAATCCCCACACACACACATATATATCCCTCCCTGAAACCAAGTAAAATTGATCTCGTGCCTTACAACAGATGGCCAATAACTTGACCCGGGCTTCAATCAACTGAGTTTCCCGTGAAAAGTATATATAAATATAATATTAAACTAATTAATTTAAAAATAATGTAACTTTAAAAAACAAATATAATGTTATTGATGCTATTATATTAAAACAAAATGATTAGAAATAACATGTATATCTAAATCTGAATATGAAGGTGATGTTAATGATTTAATATTTAAAATAATACTATCTATAATTAATATATTATTTTTAATGAACAAATTTAAAATAGCAATTTATTTTGTATCGATCTTTTAATGTTATATTTAATTTTTTTTCAAATTATTTATATAAATAAATAAATAATTGAATTCAGTTTAGACATCGTTTGAAAATTAATTTATTTTGCTTAAGTTTTTTAAAAATATACTTAATCTTTTTTTAAATTACCAAATTTTAAAATAATCTAATATTTTATTTTTTAGATAATTTATTATTATTAAATTGAAAAGTATGAATATATAATAATAAATTTAAAATTATATAATGATTATATGCCGTAAAACTGCTTCTGGTTGGCTAAGAGCTCGTCTTCCTCGGACGTAAGGAAACAGGTTAACGGCCCAAGACCCTCGTCTTCATCGGACGTAAGGAAACAGTTAACGGCCCAAGACCCAGAGGCATCTGTCAGGAGTGCTCACTTACGGACCACCAGCTGGTTATTTCAGGTGGCGTGGTTTTCCTTGATAACGGTGATGAGTCAAACCGACATTCGCGGATAGCAACCAGAGATGGCTGTCCTCACTGTTGGGTTGACACCTGAGTTTGATAGGTTTTGCCACCTTCGGAAAAAAAAAAAAAAAAAAAAAAATATTTGATATTGTTAGACGTAAATTTTTAAAATCATAATTATTATTAAACGTTTAAGACGTAAATTTTTAAAATCATAATTATTATTACTTTTAATAATTATTGTGATAGAGACTCTACATTGAAAGTTAGTTGTTATTTTTTTATTTTATTTTTTTTGGGTAGAAAATGTGCATTGGTTAGATACAAGTATGTCCATATGTTTTAAATGTTGTTTACATTATACGTGTTCAACTTATTTTCTCTCATATCTTAACCTTTCTAAACCGTGGTTTATTGTATCTCTGGATTATTGTATCCGACATTACTTGCTGCAGACGTTGAGATCATGTAAGCTGGAAGGTGGACATACATGGGAAGCAGGCAACCACAACCTATTTCAGGTACCGCAGCTCTGTTAATAGGTTGATATTATCGCGCATAAGATCCCTATGGTTGACAACGAGTGTAATAAAAACGTTGAGAAAATGTGAGGATATCAATTGTGGTGTTGGTGAATCCTAAATTTGGTGTGTGCAACAATGACGGTTCTTTTTCCAACGAAGCGTGTATCCTTCCGGAGCATAAAATTTGGGAGACAACACTTCAGCGTGTGATCTATGAATATGAAATTAAAGTATGGGACTGTCATTTGATGGTGGCGGAATCCCCCGTTCACGAACCACGTCTCCATTCAATGGTCTATTCAATTGTAAAACTTTCCTATTGAAGAAATCGTGCTGGAGTAGTTCTCAGACATATATAATATGGGGACTAAATTTCGCCAGATAACCATATTTATGAAACTATTTGTCTAATCAAATCAATATGATCCCTATTAAAAATCTATTCGTTGAAACATATGCATCAACATCTTTTCATGCAGTACTATATCCAACTGAAAAATCTATTCGTGGAAGCATATCCAACTGAAAAATCTATTCGTGCAATACTATATCGAACTGAAAATCGACACAGGATGAAATTACAGGCGGTGTAAAACTCGTGTGAACACATTAACACAATAATCTATTACTCGTCGATGCTTTCAAACATTACCCATATTTAGCTTTGAGTCTAACCATTAAAGTCACCTAAATGTTTAATCGTCGGAACGCTTTATATTAAAGCCACCTAATGATCACAGCCTTACAATAGTGTGCTTATAATTTGTTGTGAAAATATACATGAATTTGTATGTTTAACCTAATATCGGAATAACATCATATGTTGTACGGGCACTTTCAGTGATTTAAAGTATAATATAATATATATTTTTTTTACATTACGAAAGTTATATTTGTATTTTTTTAATATCATGGGAAAAATCTATCATAATTATCAAACCAATAGGGAAGACATTCATGTTTAACTGCTATCAACTAATGCAGGTTGAATCATCATTCTTATTTAAGAAAAACCATGTCACCTCCAATGCCATCTGGAATAACTTGCTGGTGGTCCATAAGAGGACAGGCTTTCACTCCTACCACATGCCTCTGAGTCTTAGGCCTTTAATCTATTTCTATACCTCCTCCTAAAGACAACTCTTAAACAAAAACAATTTTAAAACATACTCCAAACCCCATTACATCTGTATTATAATTAAAAAAATTTCAATAAATAAATAAATTCACCAACCATTTTCCACCTTTACTGCAGTAAAACGGTTTACAATAAAGAAAAAAGGTGACTAGTATCAGCGTGAGAAAATTCGGATAACAGGTTATGATAACAGGTCTGCGCGAATATGTTATTCCATTTTAACCCTTATTTATGGCCGTTGGAGTGAGAGCAGTGTTCGTCTTTGCAATTTGTGAATGAGAAAAGAACAGGAATTTGTTCAAACAGCCAGCCTAACTTAAAATTTATAAAATTCAAATCAACCCAAAGTTTGCCTCGTCCTTGGGTTTCTACTGAAATATACATGCAATTCAAAATAAAATTAGATCAATAAACATGAGAATAGAGAGATAGATACCAATACTAAACTAAGGAATAAAATACAATAGAATGTGAAATGGTTCACGGAGGATAAAGTAAATGTTGCAGTGCACGATTAGTATTTGAATGAAAACATTAATGAGAACATAGAAAAGAAGGCCAGGAGAGAGAGCGAGGGAAGAAGAAAGACATAGAGAGATAGGAGGAGAGAGAGAGGATGTGAGAAAGAAGATATGGAGAGAAAGTGAGAAGAGAGGGAGCATGACTGAATAGAAAGAGAGGGAGAATAAGAGAAGAGAGAGAGAGAAGCATAAGAGAGAGAGGGAGATGAATAGTAAGTGAAAGAGAGATAGATAGATATGGAGAGATTATGTGTATGTTTGTGGGGTGAGACAGAGGGACCAAATGTGAAAGAAGTTAAACTTAGAAAGCTATGAATATTTTGGTCTTTCATTGAATTAGATGCATTCATTTCAATGCAGATGTTGATTGCTAATCTATTTGATGTTGATTGCTAATCTATTTGATTGATTGCACTAGATGCATTGATTTTGGTGTAGTTGTTGATTTTTAATGTTATTTGAATTGATTGCACTAGATGCATTGATTTTGGTGTAGTTGTTGATTTTTAATGTTATTTGATTTCATGCATTAGATGCATTGATTTCACTTTACATATTGATTTATAATCCTATTTGATTTCTTGCATTAGATGCATTGGTTTTATTGTAGATATTGATTTCTAATCCTATTTGATTTCTTGCTTTGTATGCATTGATTGATTTCAGTGTAGATGTTGATTTATGATTTCATGTAACTAGATGTATGATGTACATTAAGTTCACAATAATTAATAAGATTAATAGCGTGCACTGATTTCATTGTAAGGACAAAAAAATTATTGATGGCATACATTTATTTCTATATTATAGTAATTCAACCATAAATAAAATACTTGAATTTTCATGTTAAATAAAGTGTTCACCTATATAAAATATGTGCTTCTTGAAACTTTAAACTATTTGTAATTGAATACATTCTTATTAGTCTCATTTCCCATTATTCAACATTGTTAGTCACTTTGTATTCCAATGAGATAATAGAAAACAACTACCATTGAAACTTACTTGGGGTTTAACGCTCCATAAGTTACAATGACTAACTTTGGAGAAAGAAACTATTAATATTGTAGAGCAAGAGAGGCAAAGTATGGTGTTTACTATAATATATCGAGTTAAATATTCGAATTGTCTATGATTTCAAATGACCTTCTGATATTATAGAAATGAAAAGATCACAAAACTAGGAGGTGTGACAATGAAAGAAGTAGAAGAAAATAACTTGAGATTGGTCACAAGGAAGACTATTTGTAATTGGCAACATTCTTATTATTCACATTTTCAATCATTCAACACTATTTAATTGTCACTTTCCATTCAAAAATTTTAGTTTGTTATTTATCATTATTCAATTCATTAACAATCTCTATCCTGTCAACAAACTAAGGTAACAGAGAAAATTTAAAATTAAAAGTACTATATTAATATTAGACATATTTAACATATTTAAAATTATCTCAATAGTTATATGTTCAACATGTTTTGTGTGACCATGCATGAATGAAACTAACATAGATTCATCTAATATCAGATCTATCAAGCACCAAGAGGTATCAAATCTCTCGAGGTGCAAACCTTTCCTCAAGTTTTGCACCAAAAAAACAGGTTTTCACATTGACAGATATCCTTCTTCGTGCTTTATAGATACATAGTTAAGGAGGATATATATATATATATATATATATATATATATATATATATATATATATATATAATTATATATATATATATATATATATCATTCGACAACAATTATCCTCTCTCACTGCAGAGGAGATTGTGGATCATTACGACAATATTCAATTTTACCATCATCATATCACTTGCAAGGAATTGAACGTGGGAGAAAGATATATAATATATATATCCATAACCTATATATATGTGTGTGTGTGTGTGTGTATATATATATATATATATTCCAGCAACAACTATCCTCTCTCAGCTGAAGAGCGATATTGTGGATCATTACGACAATATTATATTTTACCATCATCATATCACTTGCCAAGAATTGAACTTGGGAAGAAAGATAATAATCATTATTCCATAACCTTTATATATATATATATATATATATATATATATATATATGAAACTAATTCATTATTAAAAGATATACATATACCTACATAAGAATTTCTTATTAAATTTCCATATTAATATTAGACATATTTAAAAAATTTAAAATGATGAGAATAATCTCTCGAGGTGCAAACCTTTTGTTATGTTTTGTACAGAGAATAGATGTTTTCACCTTGAGAGATATCCCTCTTGGCACTTTATAGATACAAAATTAAGAAAGATCTAGTCTAGTGTGTGTGTGTGTGTGTATTCCAAGGAAAATTATCCTCTCTCACCTAAAGAGCGAGATGGTGGATCATTACATCAATATTTAATTGACCATCATATCACTTGATTGAACCTGGGAAAAAAGATAATAAACATCCTACCATAACCGCAATATATATATATATATATATATATACACACACACATAACTATTTTATTAATTTATCTAATTTTCTATACTAATTCATTATTAAAATATATACATATAAGAATTTCTTATTAAATTCAATATTTTTCTAAACTCCGTGACGATTGAATATCTTAATCACTGTTTTAAACATTAATAAATGAATTTCATCATATCATAATAGAAATTTTGTGAATAAATAAGAACACGTCAATGTTTATTTCGAGAGATCGATGATTTAGTATCATCATATCATAATTAATCAATTAAATTCTTATGCTCGGTGTTGGGTGTTGGGCCGCTAAATTAACATTCACTTTCACTCTATTTTTCACCTTTATCCTTATTTTGTCACCTCATTCTATCACATTATCATTACATATACTTACATTATCATTACTACATTAGTTTACATTCACATTTTCCAAAATTATTAATTTTATGTATTTAGAGTGGATTTATGATTAAAATTTAGAGAAATAACATGTATTACCTAAAAGTGACTTGAGTTTGATGACATGTGTTGATCATTTGGAAGCTTCCAAGACACCCTTATGTGGCCCCCAAAGATCAAATTCGAATTTCAACTCAAGAGGTGGACCATATTCCAAACAGAATGATCATCGAGATCTTGATGTGTCATAGGATTTGTATCTGGTATTTAGGGATAAGTTGAGACAAGTATGGATCTAGTAGGTATTTAAGGGATCTATATTTATTTTGTGGATATCCCTAACTCATGTATAAATAAGAGGAGCATCCTTCAAAGGAAGAGGAGAACAGTGATAAATTATTCATTAGCATCAGATTTATGACTTTTCATTCAACATGAATAATATTATTTTCTCCAAATCATGAGTTATGAATGTTGTTTCATTCTTAAGGTGTGCTAGTTGTTCATGTGTGCTCACTAAGGAATGGAAGGATCCCCATACCAAGATAAGTACACTTTGTTGTAGAGTAATGTTGTGATTATACTAATTTTAATTTTGATGTTCATATTATTTCTTTGTTGTAAATACTTCTAGATAATTTCAATATGAATTCATGTTATGGCCATGTCTTATTGTGTGAAGGTTGATCTCTTATCAGTAGCTAGTTTTTATGTGAGAAGGACAACCAAGAACTCCTAAGTTACAAACCTCTTGTCCATGAGCTAGACTAAAATGAAACAGGATTTATTTTCTTATATGCTTTCGTAGATTACAATTATGTGAAGATTGATTTCCTTTTAGTAGCTAGTTTTTATGTGAGAAGGATGACCAGTTCCTCCTAAGTTAGAAGACTCTTCTCCATGAGCTAAGAACTTAACTGAAAACAATTTTTAATTGCTTTCCTTTATATGCTTTCTTTCGTGCTTTCTCAGGTGTTCGGAAATGTTATTCTAGAAATATTGTAGAAGGACAATGAGGACCCTTGAACAAGCAACTTTTCTCTATCTTCTAAAGTAAACTAATTCCATTGATAAAACATTTGTAATATGCATTTCCATTCTAAACAAACTTCCTACACCTATTTCATCTGCAATCCCATATATTTTGGTTTGCTTCTAAGTTTACAAAATCCCCATGTTAACAAATTAAATGACAGGGATTTAATAGACAATTAAATTGCCCAACGGATGGGAGCTTAATATAGATCCTGCAAAGATGGAGGCCATCATGAAGTGGCCAAATCCTATAAATGATTCAAAAGTTTGGAGTTTCATTGGAGCAACATGGTACCTAAGGAAACTCATATATTTATTTTCGTTAGTAACTACAACATCTAACACTATATTAGTGAGGGGAAACAATTTCTAGTAGGGGAAGGGTGAAAAAAAGGCCTTTGAAAGATCGAGAAAGAAAATAATCCAATAATTGGTTCTTACATTACCAAAGTTATACCATACCTTTGAAGTGGAAAGAGTTGTGATGGGCATGCCATGGAAGTGGTCTTTATTTTGGGAGGAAGTCTTGTATCTTACAATTTTGAAGTATTTCATGGGATAGTTCTCAACTACCTTACCTATGATAAGTAGCTCTATGCTTTGGTGCAAGCTGTCAGAAAATGGAAACACAATTTGATGGGTAAGGAGACCACCATCCACATAGATCACTAGATTCTATAACATCTATAGTCCTAAAGTAATTTACAAAAAATAGACATACAAGTGGTTGGGGTTCTTACAGTAGTTTCATTTAGTTGTGCCGTATAAGAGGGGAATCATACACAAGTTGGTAGGCATCCTTGAAGGCCACACACATAAAAAATTATAGCTTTGGGAAATATGATGATCATGGGGTCTTTGAACGACAATGCATATAGAGAGGCATGTATAGAGGATGAGGACTTGGAAGTGTCTCTATGATTGAAGATACATTCATGCAAAAGATGGAGAAAATATACTTGATTATCATCTCCAAAATTGGCTACTCTATACATTGGACAAGCTTTCTATTATTAAGGTGAGAAAATAAAACTAGTTAGAGTGGTTCACATGTACAATACCACATGGAATTTTCATAGAAGGAAGATAGTGGAAAACTTATGGAGGCATGTGTATTTCCCTAGAATGTAAGAATGAATATATATATATATATATATATATATATATATATAGATAGATAGATAGATATAGATAGATAGATAGATAGATAGATAGATAGTTCATCAGTGGAGGAATTCTTGGTTGTAATAATAAGCCTTGTAGTAGGAAATAGGGCCTATACCATCCCCTACTTGTACCCACTTATCTTTAGGAAATAATTTCAATGGAATTTGTGGGAGGTTAGAAAAAACATATGAAGGGACATGAGTACATGTTCTTGCTAATTGATAGGTTCAAAAATATGTTCATTTTTATGTCCTATAAAAAGACTACTAGAGGTAAAGAAATAATAAGTTTGTTCTTTGAACAGGTCTAGGCACACTTTGGGATACCAAGGAGAATTGTTTCTAAAAATGACACTTCTTAATTCATTTTTGAAAACATTATGAGCGCATGTGTTAACGACCACGATCTAGGTCGCCTGAATCAACATCGATGGATCATATTGAACCCCCCCATCCACTCCAATGTTTAATAAACAAGGGGGGAGGTCTGAAAAGGTGGTAAATTTCAATGACTTGCTAGATTTTTGGCGTTTTCCACCCACCCCACCTAAAACCACTAACCAGCCCTCCCCCCTTCGACAACTACCCTCCCGCTCTCGCTCCCACTTACTGTTGACCTGCCTCCGTTCCCACACCACTCCCTTTCCACTAAGTGGACCTCCCATCCCCATCTTGCTCCTACGTTATTCCATATTCCTCCACTACCTATCTATCACCTCACCCCTACGGACCCCACTCCCCTTATGATAGTTGGAACTATTGTCCCAACCTTGCTCCTATGCCATTCCATATTCCTCCACTGCCTGTTGGCCACCTCACATGTGCGAACCCCACTCCCCTTTCGCCAAAACAACCTCCCATTAATAATTATCCCCCAATATGATGTTACGATTGGCCACTCTCGCTATCATGTTAGTAGACCATTGAGTAATAAATTTCTATCCGTTACTGCGAAAATGGACCCACTCTGCTTTAAAATTAAATTAACAACAATAAACTCTCTTCTTCCTATATAAACCACCATAGATCATTCAATCGCCTCCTTTCTCCATTTTTGGATTACAAGGACTCAGAAGTTTCAGTACACCGTTAATCAAACCGAGTTTACCCCAACACCTAACTAGTGATCCCCACTATCTCTATGACCAATCTGCACAACGAGTCAATGAAAACAAGTGCCTAGCCATCAATCTGCATCTAGATACCAGTTTTCACTTATTTTTCCTAGGTAATTCAAAATTCCCTGTTCCTTTTATTTTCTATCATGGAACCTAAAGTTAAATCCAAGGCCTTTGGTGACAATTATATGCTTCCCCTACCATAAACATAGATCACCAACCATTGGTAGCCCAAGACTAGAAAATCACTGAAACTAGTTGTGAATTTGATGTGTTCGAGCTTCAGAATTGGTTAAAAAAAAATTCTTGGACCAGAGCTATGAACTAAACCTCTGGGATTATCTCCTACCAAAATTTATCTTTTCCCAGACACCTCAATTCTCTGAATTCATCTCCTGGTGTCAATTTAGGTATATCCTTAGTTAGAGGGAAATTGTGGCCCAAAATAGTGATGTCCTCTTCACCATCACTGCAGAATCCATCTCCCAAAGGCTCTAATTGCCAAATTTTGACTCTCTGCAACCATTTTCAGTAGATTCCCTTATCGAATTCTACAAAAACCTAACCTCCACATAGAGAGCCATTATTTTTAAGATTTTTCTCCTTGAGGATACCCAATTCCCAAGAAGAATCACCCATACTCATCCTCTATGTTCCCTAAGATGACCAAGCAGATAATTTCAATTATTTAATGAATACTTGGCTATCATTTCGATCAGTGGGTTGATGAGGTCATTGTTCGCTTCTTATCAATTTTTCAACTGGTAAGAAACCCGTCATTTTCAATTGGAGTAAGTTCATTACAGAATCAATTCATGACAAGTTCCTCAAGTTTTCTACTGAAGAGAATTTTAAATATTCTTTAGTGTTGGTTTATTTTTTTCTTTATCATCATAGATATATCTTTTCATTCCATTTGTATAAATTAGACAAGCAGGGTAATCCATAGTCAGTAATCCATTCGACATCCTTTGTGAGGAAAAACTCCACTAAATACACCTTCTCTGATTATGTTGATCAATTTTTACACACAATATCCTATTTATTAAACATTAATATAGAGCCTAGGATAGGACCAGAGGTACAAATAATTCTACATCTCAGTGAGTAGACTGATACATGAGATTGGTACTTGTACCAAAATTATACTGAGATCAAGGTTTATGTGTGTGAATTTCCACCATACTAGCTGTCAAAGTTTATTCCTATGAGGATCTTCTCACTGGAATATATAAGGGAAATGATTGATATGGATGATCTTCATTTTATTACATAAAAAAATAAATCTCAGTTTAAAATCAAGGCACAGGTTCGAAAAATATTTTTAACAACAGAGCAACAGGTACAAGGAATATTTTCTCCTTAAGCAAATTAACTTCAAATTGAGTTTAACCTCATCATATGACCCTTTTGGAATCATTTATAAATTGGGAGTGGAGAAGAAAACCACTCCTTACACCCACACTCCTAGACCAGAGATAGAAAAGTTCATGAATCAAATTATGTGGGACGAGAATACGTTGCAGGAAGCAGAAGAACATGTGATATCCACTATTGCCTCACAGAATCCAGTACCTCATGAAAAAGGACACAAGAGGCCAAGGGAGGATGATTCCCATATAGTTACAGAGATTGGAGTTAAAGAATATATGATATAAAAGAAGAAGCAGAAGACTAATACTAAACGATTCTTTTAGGAGGAGGATGAAGAGCATGCCACCATAGTCCTAACATGCCCTCATGTTTCTAAAATATGAGAAAATATCTTCATGAGATCTCAAGCTTCCTCATCTTCCCAAGATCTCCCAGATACATCTCAAACAACAGGGTTGGTTCAGGACTAGGGTGAATGAAATATTTTTGCAAAGTACAAATAAATTAAGAAGGAGAATTAGTCTCTTAAAGACACCACATACACACAATTCTGGAAGAAGATAGTCTCTTCACAACACATGCTTCTTTCAACCTTTGATACAGAAAAGGGAGAAATAAAAATTACATTCCTTCAAGCATAATTTCCATTTCCAAAGACACCTGTTGATTAGAAGAAGTCCATATTCTCCTTTGATGTTGAGAAAATTCACCCCATTGACCAAATAGACATGCATAAAAAAATGGGTGAAATGTTGTACTCTACTTTGACCAACACTTCCATGAAAACTTCCACTTTGCATGCCTTAATCGGCAACATACAGTCACAATTAAAACTTGAAAATATTTCATCTTTGGCCAAGGACACCTAGAGAAAATCATTGGAGGACTTGGTAATTAAACTGGTGTATAACCCAAAAAATGTAAAAGAAGCAGAAGAAATTGTGAGAAGAAAAAATGTAGACATATAATCATTGAGTAAACAACTCAAAATTCCCTCCACTTAGGATCCCCAAGCTAAGGAAGTTGGGGAACTTGAGAAAGAAAAATAGGACATGTTCAAGATAATAATTGAACAAAGTAGCCAGATTAAGGATATGGAAGTGAAGATGGAAAGACTACTCAAGGAAAAGGAGAAGCCATCACAGCTAACCATAGATCCTCTAACAACAATGCCTATTTCAGTGGAAGGCATAGCAGGAGAATCTACATAAAAAATAATAGAGGCACAGACAATATATTCCTCAAATGAGTTGGTTAGAGCTATCGAAGACATATCCATTAGAGGGGAAGAAATTAAGAAATTAAAAGCACAAGTTAAAACTTTGCAGGATCATAAATTAAAGATAGATAATTCATACATAGCAAAGTTGCAGAAATCTCAAAGGCAACCCAAAGGATTAAGAATCTAGAGAATGAGTCTTTGATGGCTCAAAAATTAGCACGGGCTAAAGAATGCATATTGGTTGAGATAAATGAGGCCATCACAGAAATATGGCCTTCAATTGAGATAATATTTGAATAGGAGGGCATAGTACAGAGAGCAGAGGAGTTAATGGAAGGAGTTAGAAGAAGCATTGGATAGATACCAATGGAAGCTGGTAGCATAATTAAAATTTTGAAATCAAAAACCAAGGATGAGTTAGAAAAATTTGAAATTGCAGATAGGACATAAAATATCTTAGAAGTCAGGAGATTTCTTACTAAAAGGAACTTTCTAGTACAATTGGAAAGCAAGTGCCAACACTTGGAGACCATCATCCAGAAGTTCCATAAGAAATTCAATGCAGTACATTTGAAAGGACTGCTAGGACTAAAGGAAATTAGAGACAAGTTAGCGCCCTACCAGATTAGCAACATAAATTGTACTCAATAGCTTTCCTAGTATTTAAAATAGGTCGGCTAAAGAAATATTTTATGTTCATGTCATCTATCACCAATAAATTAATTTCCTAACAAATAATGTCTACACATTTTTAAAGTGTGTATTACTGCATCCAACTCTAGATCATATACATCATAATTTCTTTCATGTTTTTTCACCTTTCTATATTCTTAGGCTATTACTACATTTTCTTGCGTCAACACACACTCAAGGCCTTCCAAACAAGAATCAATACAAACAATGTATTCCTTATTTGGGTTGGTAATTTTTAATATAGGGGTTGTTGTTAGTAGCTATTTTAACTTGTCAAAAACTTCTTGGCATTTGGTTGTCCACTGAAAATTTATTTCCTTTTTCTATAAGGAAGTAATGCGATAAGATGATTTTGGAAAATAGTCTATAAACCTTTTATAGTATTCGGTAATCACCATAAATGAATTAACTACTGACACATCCTTAGGTACGGGCCAATTCATAATAGCCTTAACCTTTTTAGTGTCCATAGATAGTCCTTCCTTGGAAATGGCATGCCCTAAATATTATATTTTGTTTTTCTTAAAAGTTACATTTGTTGAGTTTTGCATAAATTTGAATTTCTCTTAAATTTTGTAACACCAACCTGAGATGTTCTTTGTTCTCTTCTTCATCTTTAGAGTACACTAGGATGTCATTTATGAATACTAACACAAACTTGTCAAGATATTTGTGAAGTATGATATTCATTAGACACGTGAAGGTTTCTGGTGTGTTAGTAAGACCAAAGGGTAATACTACAAACTCATAGTGATCATATCTGGTTTGAAAATTTGTCTTCTGAATATCTTCATATTTTATCTGTAACTGATGTTAACCAATTCTTAAATATATTTTTGAGAATAGGATGGCTCCCCTTACTTCATCAAATAGGTCATCAATTTAGGGCATCAAATATTTATTCTTAATTCTTAACTTATTCATCTTCCTATAAGCGATGCACATTCTAAAAGTGCCATTTGTTTTCTTAACAAATAGCATAGGGCCCCTCTATGGTGAGACACTAGGTCTAATTTAACCCTTATCTAGCAATCCCTCGAACTGCATTTTTAACTCTAATAATTCTGGTATGCTCATTCTATAAAGGACTCTGAACACGGGGGTATAACCTAGTACTAAATCGATAGAGAAATCTATATCTATACAACGAGGTAACACTAGGATTTCCTCTGGAAAAACATCTTGAAACTCCCTGATAACATGTAGGGTCCCTATATTTTCTTTTTCTATTAGTTGTTCATTTGTTTCCACCTGCACCAAGAAGACTTGACATCCTTTCCTTGCATTCATTTTTAACTGTAAGGCTAATATTTTTTAGATGGATATTGGTTTTGTTTTTCTCTAATTAATCTGGGTTGTCCATTTTGACCCACACAACTCAATGCTTTCTCCAAACAATTTCTAGCAGCTCCTTGTTTCTCCAACCAATTCATTCCAATTAATATATCATAAGATCGTAAGGGAAGAATTTTTAAATCCACTTCTATTTAGTAACCATTTAATTCGACATGACACTATGTTATTTGATGGGTTACCCTTCATTTGTTACCAATTTCTAACTGTACCAACCATGAATTCTAGAATTTTTCAAATGTCAATGTGCATTTTTCCACTATTTGGGGGCTAATGTAACTCAAGATGTCCCCAAAATCAATTAAAATGTAAAGGTATTGGTTTATAATGGTACCCTCAATCTCAATCGTGTTATATTGATGCTATGCTTATGTGTCCTCTAATGCTACACTCATTTTGGGAATATTTTTGGCAATACCATTTACAATTGTCACTTCATGGACTTCTTGAATATTTTGAATAGATCGTGGATTATGCAGACAACCCCTTAACAAGTGGGGTTGACCACAACCCCAACACTTCAATGGTTCTCTTTGCTTTCCCACCATGTTATTTTTGATGTTTTTTTTCCATGGGCTTCGATTTTGTGTGAGACTGAGCAGGTCGATTTATACTTCCCTTACTAGAATATTTCTCTGGTGATCCTTTCCTAAAAATTTAATATATAGAGGTTTCTATTTTTTTACATTCATCAAATGCCTGGTTTTATTCTTAATTTTCCACAATTTTGAGCCTTCACTTCTATTTTTGAAATGTTGATAACAAAATCTAGCTTTCATTACTACTTCATCCATGGACTTAGGATTGTCAAACTCAATCCTCTCTTTGTAAGGTGCTTGTAAAGAGTTCAAAAACCTCTTTACTTTAGATTTCTCTTCTTTAATATAAGGTACATATCATAATAAGTTTGTAGATTTTGCTACAAATTTGTCCATAATTAGTTGTCCCAACCTTAACTCATAGAACTCCTTAGCATAGTCATCATAGTATCACTCATCTAGGTACCAATATTTAAACCGTTTGTAAAATTCCTCCCAAGAAATTGTCTTCTCTTCCAACCGAAGAGTAGCTTTGCCTTGCAGTTGTTAAATAGCTAGTCAATCCTTCCAATTAGTCTCGTACCCATATACCTAAAAGTATTTGATCATGTTAAGAATTCATGCTTCCTATTTGACAATTTAATTGACCTTAAATTTCTTACATAAATTATCAACCAACGCTAGTAAGCTGATGAAGTTTAAGATGTATGTGTTAGAAGCCTTTTATTCTAAATTAAATTGATTTATTAAAATGAACATGTATTCAAAGAGTAAATTACTTATTCCTAAAAAATATGATTAACTCTACAACGATGATCACACTCTCTTTCTTAAAACTACTATTGGTTATAGAAATCTCACACTCTTCTTTGAAATAAATAAAATATCACACTTGATGTAAATGAAAATTAATTCCACACATTGCATAAATAAGAACTATATACAGACACCCAATTGTAAAGAAAAAAATACCATTTAATCTCATCACACATCCATATACACAACAATCATACTTGCATGAAAACAAAATGAAACAAACTCATGCTTAAAATACATTCGACTTGCTTGAATAATACATCACACATGCTTGAACTTTAACATCAAATTATGCAAATAAATCCTCTGTTTATAAGAAATATAAAATTATGTCTAATTTATTAAAGAATAACTCTATGTCATTGTTGCTAAACTCAACCCATGTGCATCCAAAATCTATGAGAAAAAGAAATTATTAGTAGAATGAACTTAATTCAAATTTGGAAGAAATTAGAATGGAATTACTTAATCAAACAAACAAAAAGCTATAAGAATATAAACACAATTTCTATCTATTGAAAATAAAAAAGAAATCCTTACTACTTGAGAGGGGCCTCCACGAGAAGCAGGCAATCAGGCTATTGATCAAACATTGAACCGCACATGAGAAAAATAAATGATTCTTTTATAAATAGATCATTAAAAACAAATTTTAAATCTCATTGTCGTGTCCTTACTTAACAACCTTTTCATTTCTAATGAGAGACATATTTATAGAGCTCATAGAAATACATTTTGTAGATCTATATGCCTAATCCCTATCAATAGAAACTATAATTAACTTGAAAAGATATTGTAACATAATTCATTCATGATTTTCTATTATCAAAGAAAATCATGAGGCATAAATCTCATTCTTGCTCACCAATTGTCGACTACGGAGGTTGACTTCATCTTTGGCTGCATCACCATGACCTTCCTCCATCAATCTGGTTCATGAGAGTAGGATCAAATTATTGAGTTCATCAATTCCCACCTACCCATATATTTCACATCCTAGCTAACAGCTTGGAACATATCAAACCATGGACATGGCTGCAAAACTGTATATTAGCTGTAGAATCATTCCAATTTGGTATCTAAAGTAAACATTAAACTAAATAATAAGGAACACTATCAATGTATGAAATAAAAGACAATTTTACCTTCCATGTCATAATTCTTGTGATTTGATTCCCAATGCGTGATTATGAAGGTCAAAAAGAAATACATCGAGTGGAAAAGGGTTTCAAAAAGAAGAAATTTTGTGGCTCAACATTTCCCCACATGGAGGTCATTGCACATCCTCATGAAAAAATTTCAAAACTAATGAACCCTTCTTGTTATTGAACGCCTTCAGATACTTGAGCTAAAACATCCAAATTTGTCTTATTTGCCTTCTTCTTAGTGATTACCATCCTTGGTTTCTTCATCAAAATATTATACTTCAGACTTATAACTTTTCTCTAAAGAGATTTGTTCTTTTCTTTTAGCTTCTTATTCTTAGCATACCATAGACAAGTATGTAAGATAATATTGTCATTCTTGGTCTTCTGTATTTCATTCTGCACTTTCAATGTTTGATATTCTTGTTTTAAGTGTTTCTCTAGTGTTTCCAATTAATAAATTTCCTATTTGAGAGTATTTATAATTGGAGCTTCTTGTGGAATATCATAATGAATTTGTTTTTCTTGATTTGAAGAGGATGCAATGGCCTTTTCTGTATCTATTTTCAACAAAGATTCTATATAATCATAAATCTCCTATTGGATTGGGTCAATTTTAGGTGTTCTTCTTAAAGAATTATCAATTGGTGATGGAATTGGTGAAAAAATAATTGGTGATGGAACCTTTGTCCCTTCTTCTTCCTCTACATTGACAAACTCTATGGATTTTTGAAATGATTCCTTCATTGTTTTGTTGATTCTTGCATTCCTCTTGATAGTGGATGAGGTTTTAATGAGAGGAAATTAATTTTGAACTTTTCTTTTTTTGTCTTTTCTTGCTCTATTTCCTCCATTTTTCTTCTAGATATTATTTCTTCATTATCATTGGTTTTTCTTCTTCTAAAATTCTTCTTTTTAATATTTTGTAACAAATCAGCAAGTGGATTTTCATCTTCTAAGGGTTGCTCTTGTTGTAGAGGTAGGTCATCTTTAGGGTTTAGACATAAATTTCTTCAACTTCTCTTTATTTTGTTGCTGACTTCTTCCTGTTCTACCCCTTTAAAGTGGTTTTTGGCTAGAAAACTTTCCCAATACTCTCCTATACTTTTGAGGTGTGATTTAATCAGCATTTTTATTAGGCTGTGATGACACATGATATTTTCAATAGACTGTATTTTTCTCTAAGTATTACTGGTCATTTTCTTCATAGTATTGAGTAATAAATAAGGAAAATTAATTTCATTACCCTCAAAGAAATGGATCATCAAATATATATGATAAAAAACATATTACCGAATCTAGTTTCAGAATTAATAAATTTTTGAATGAAAAACAATAAATTTCTCCATTTTATTTTAAGAGTTGTACTTGGGATGCCTCTCTTAAAGACTGAAGTGTCCATACCTCAATTTTTAAGAAATGTCCTCCATTAATTTCCTTCAATTCCTCTATTTTTGAGCCATCTTTCACATGTATTTTGCCATCCCTAGGTAGCCTAGTTACTTCTACCATGAAATATTTTGTTACTACTATTTTCACATCTCCAATTTCTGCCTCAACTCCATCAAATGCTCGGGAAAAGGAATTTGTTACTTCTTTGTCATAGTCATTAAAAATTTCTACAAATTCCAACCATTGTACTTGTTGTAACATCTATCTGACTTGTGGATAATGCTCCATGAATTTCTTCCCATTCGGCTCTGTCTTCACAATAACCCCCATGCTAGCGAAGTCTCAACCTACAATTTCTTCTTTTGACAAGGTGATGGAGAGAAAATGGATTTGGAAAGCTAAATATGGATGAGAGTGAAATATTCAATGGAAATGAGTGAAAAGGATTTCGAGAAAACAAAGTATGAATGAGGGCAGAATTATGAGGGTTTAAGAAGAGGAGTATTTGCACAATGATGAGTGGTGAATGGGCTTATGACCAGCTTTGTTGATAGGATATAGTATTTATACTTAAATCTGAAGTTGGAATAGTATTGATTACTTCAAATGGTGGTAATTTTATTTTATTTCATAATCTAATTTTTCTTACCTTTATTATTTAATATAATATTTACATACATTTGGATTCATGATTCTAATTCTTTGATTCACATTTATAGATTGTCCTTGGATGGATTCAATTGCAAGTGTGATCATTCTCTTATGCCAAGATCTTCAATTGACCCAGTTGATCCCTCTCAGTATCAGCTACATAATTTTGTTAACGCTGCATATTATCAAAAATTTTGTAGCTTCTTATTTCAAAAGAAAAAGAGGGTTACAAAGAAAATGAGATCAGAAATGTGTTTAAAATTAAAATATAGGGTGCCAAGAGTACCTAGTTTCCATCCTAAATTTTCTGTATAAACATGCCAACAGTGTTGGTTTTCATGTTTATACCATTTTATTACTATTTTATTATTATTATTATTATTATTATTATTATTACTATTATTATTATTATTATTATTATTATTATTATTATTATTATTATTATTATTATATATATATATATATATATATATATATATATATATATATAGAGAGAGAGAGAGAGAGAGAGAGAGAGAGAGAGAGAGAGAGAGTCAAGTTGGAGAGGAAGGGAGATCCTTCCTAACCAACTTCAAATCAATATTTTCTTGCATCTTTTTAACAAATTCTTCCCTTGTCAATGGTTTACGATAAATTCTCAATCGACGACCATTTACAATGAAGGTCACCTTTTCTTCATCAATGGTTCTAATCCCGACTGCACCATTATCAAAGATAGTTTCAGTCTCATAAGGCCCACGCCAATCAATCTAAAATTTTCCTTGAAAATATTTAAATTTTGAGTCAAAAGGTAATGCCCAATCTCCTGGCTGAAATTTCCTTTCTTTTATGAATTTGTCATGCCATCTGGATCTTTATTGTTGCACTATGTTGGTTCTTTGAATAACATCATGTCTCATCTCATCTAGTTCATTCATTTGTTTTTTTCTTTGTTTCTGTGCTTCAGATAGATCAAGAAGCAATTTGATTGTTGTCTTGAAGGTCTTGACCACGAGCTCAATAGGAAGTAATACTTGCTTCCCATAAACAAGTTCATAGAGAGTATGTCTTGTGGTATTTATACACATGGTAAGGTATGCCCATAAAGATTCAGGAAGCTTTTCTACTGAGTCTCTTCTATGTAGATGTACAGTCTTGGTAAGAATTACTTCAATTTCTTTATTGGTGGATTCCATGTGTCCATTTACATGTGGATGATATGGAGTGGACATTCGATGTTTTATTTTGTACTCCTCCATTATCATTTATACCAACTTGGATGTAAATAAAGTACCTTGATCTATCACAATTTCCCTTGGGACACCAAACCAGGTAAAGATATCCTCAAAAAGAAATGAAGCTACAACATTTTTAGTAGCAGAAGGAAGTTCTTTAGCTTCTACCCATTTTCTAAAATAATGAGTGCAAGCAAGCATGTACCTTTTTTGTCTCGATGGTGGATTAATTGGACCAAAAAAATCAGGAACCCATTTCTCGAAAGTTTTAATGAGTACCTAAGGTTGTAGAGGCATTTTATCTTAAGGAATGAGTTTCCCCATTCTTTGAAAACTATCACATTTCTTAAAATATTCTTCCACATCCTTAAAAAGGGAAGGTCAATAATATCCTAAGCGGACTTTGTAATCAATTCTTTTTTAGCAAAGTTTCCTCCACATGGTTCATCATGACAAGGCTTTAATATCTATGGTACTTCATCTTCTCTGACACATCTCCTAATGATCAAATCTACCCTTTCTTTCTATAATTCTCCATTTATCCATGAGTAAGATGCATTAATTTGAATTAAATTTACTTTCTCTCAAGGATACAAATATAGTGGTCACTTCCCCATAGCCAAATAATTAGAAATATATGTAAGCCAAGGAGATTTAATAGATACTGCAAATATATTCATCAGGAAAGTTATCTTCTACAGGTACATCATTATTATCATTTGGAATCCTAGGTAGAATGTCAGCAACTCTATTTTATTTTCCAGGTCGATACAAAATAGTAATATTGAATTTTTGTAACAGCAATAACCATATTGTAATTCTACCATTAGTGATTGATTTATTCATTAAATACCTAATTGTAGAATGATCTATATGTACAAAGGTTTCATAAGCATTCATGTATTGTCTGAATTTATTAATGGCATGGACAACAACTAAAAACTCATTTTCTATTACAGTAAAATTTAACTCTATAGGAGTCAAAGTTTTATTAGTGTAGTAAATGGCATAAGGATTTAAATCCTTTTGTCCTAATATAGCTCCTAAAGTTGTATCTAAACATCAATTGAAATGTGAAAAGGTAGTTTCCAATTTGGTCCTACTAGAATGGGTGTTTCATAAATAATGTCTTTCAATGTTTCAAAATTTTTTTGGCAATCAAAACTCCAAATGAATTCACAATCTTTTTTGAGCAATTTGAAACATGGAGAAGCAATTTTTGTAAAGCTTTCTATGAATATTTTATAGTAACGATTAAAGCCAATAAAATTTCTAACATCTCTTTGACAAGTTGGAATTGATAATTTAGAAATAACTTCTATTTAGATGTATCCACTCTAATTCCATTCCCTGAAATATGGTGTCCTAAAAAAATTCCCTGAGTAAACATCATAAAACAATTTTCATGGCTTAATGAGAGATTTTATTCCTTACATCTAATGAGAACTTTTTCCAAATTTTTAAGAGCTTCTTCAAAGGAATTTCCATAGGAAGTAAAATCATCCATATAAAATTCCACACAATCATGAATTAGATCAGAGAGAATTCCTAAAACGACCCTTTGGAATGTTGCAGGTGCAATATATAATCTGAAAGGAAGTTCTCAGTAGGCATAGGTTCTCCATGGATAGGTAAAAGTGGTTTTATCTTGATCTTATAGAACTACTTAGATCTGTTTATATCCATGAAAACAATCCAAGAATGAGAAATATTTCTTTCCTGCTAGTGTATCTAAAAATTCATCTATCAAAGGAAGTGGAAAACGATCTTTTAAAGCGGTTTTATTCATTTCCCTATAGTCAATGCATACTCTCCATTTTCCATTCTTGTTAGGAGTAATTACCAATGATGAAACCCATTGGCTATCTGATATTAGATAAATGAAAATCACATTCAACAATTTCTATAGTTCCTCTTTAACAATTTTCCTTACATTTAGATTCATTCTCCTCTGAGGTTGTCGAAATGGTTTGGCATTTTCTTCAATGTAAATATGATGTATAAAAGTATTGGGATTAATTCATTTCATGTCAGTGTATTCCAATGCATAAGTAGAGGACTATTCTTGTAATGTTTTTACTAATCTTTCATTTGAAATTCTTCCAGATTATTATTGATATTCAAGATTTTTTATTTTTTTATTTTTATTTTTTATTTTTTTGTTGTTTTATTTTTATTTTTTATTTTTTATTTTTTATTTTTTTCTTTTTATTTTATTTTTTATTTTATTTTATTTTATTTTATTTTATTTTATTTTATTTTATTTTAATTTTTTATTTTTTATTTATTTATTTATTTATTTATTTTTTTTTGGAAAGATTTCTATTGAGGAATTACTAAATTTTGCCATATAATGTAAAGATAATTGATGAGATGATAAATATTCAGTATTACATTGTTCCTTAGAACTTTGATTAGATTCACAATATGAGGAAGACTCATTATTTTCCATTAAATTGAAAATATGATCTTCTTCATCTATTTGTGAAGTAACAAATATTGGTCATATATCAATATCATCATCTTTCCATTCTTCACTTTCTACCTCTATTGTTGTTTTTGTAGGAGGATATAATGTAAATTTTTTTGTTGAAATTCCATCATAAATAAACATATCACTAGATCTACAACTTATACAAGCATCAACTGTATCTAACCATGGTCTTCCTAGAATCAATGGATGTCCTCCTAAATTACTCTTGGGTGTAAGAATCATAAAATGAAAAGGATACTCCAATAATCTAAGGATACAAATATGTCTTCTAACACACCATCAGATTTAATAACAAATATGTCTGTTAATTGCAACAATGTAGGTGCGTATTGAAGAATAGCAAGTTTCAATTGATTCATAGTTTTTTTACTCATGATGTTTATAGTTTCTTCTAAATCAATCAATGTGTTTGCAATTTAGATACCACTGATATGTGTTTTCACAATGGGACTTCGTGGATCAAGATATTTCTGAATTGTTTTTTTCCCATCATGATAGCTACAATTTTTCCAACTAATTGGATTCTTTTGACTTCTTTTCTCTTCTTCCTGGTCTTTTAATACTTAACTCCTTGATTGTATTTCTACACCTTTATCAATTTTAAATCTCTTAAGAAAATGTGGTGTTTGAACAGATACTGAAGGTTCTTATAGGATGGGAGTTGAGTTTATTGTAATATCATTAGAATGAGTAGGGGTGGTTTCTTTTCAGATTTTTCTTCTTGATCAAGAGATTTCTGTTTTTGAGAGAGATTCTCCTTTTCAGACTCCTGAATAACAACTTATGGGGACTTCTTTTTTAATACTCTACCAAATCTAAGTTCGATATTTTTTAGACCTAATGGAGTTGTCATGTAGGTTTGGAAATTGTTTCCTTCCATATTATAAATAGGTTGTGAATTTTTATTATTATTTGGATTTGGAAGTGGTTGGGTTGGCAATTTATTTGGTCTTTAAGGAAACGATAATGAAAGTTGTGGATTTGGATTTTGAGGTTGAGTTTGTTGAACATGTCGAGGAAAATATTGTGGTGGAAAAATAGGGTAAGGTTATTGATATTGAGGATATTGAGGATACTTTCCATATGTATTTTTCCATCCTTGTGCCCAAGATTGAGGGTAATATTGCCAAGGCATGGGTACAGTCCAATTTTTTTGTGATGGTTGTGCAAATGCTTGAGTGTTAAAATCTTGGGTCATATTTGGTTGTGAATTTTGCCACAATCTCTTAGCAATAAAACAAAGATGTTCTATTTGATTTTGTATTACTTCCTCTTCATAAACAACTATAAGGCCTGGTATGTTGGAAATAATACTTGGGTGGCGGGTTGAATCAGTATTAGCAATTTAACAATATTTCATTTCCATAAACAGATTTATATAAGCTACTTCTGTTAATGAAACTTGCGTGTATACGCAACTGTGTTTAGAGTAACCAACATATACTTTGCAAACTTATAATTTAGTCAATTCATCTTTAATCTGTGTATCAGAACCATATAAGCAATAATCAGGTGCAGTAAATAGAATAGGCAATCACACACATGAACACAAGTTATAAGGTGGAACCCTGTTATGAAACCAGCTCAAGAAAAGATAGAAAAGAGAGATCAACACCTTAGAATTCAGCCTCTTCGAGGGGGCAACCTCCTTTACATTACATAAATGAACAATTCTTGGATGATACAAATGACAAAACCTCCTTTCTATATATAGGAGTCTAATGAGTCACAATATAATCCAGCCGACCTAACAATAATAATATAAAGCCACAAAAATAACAATAGAGGGATTCTATGGGGCACAGAAATAACAATATGGGGGTAATAGGGGCACAACAATATAAATAAGGGGTATAACTACAATAGTAATGGGGTAATTACTATTATTATAGGGACCCAACATGCCCCTCTCCTTCAAAAAAGTGTTGTCCTCAACGCTTGAGCAGTTCTGGGTACTTCTGCATAAAATTCTCATCCTCCCATGTGGAATCTTCAGCGGATAAGTTCTTCCACTTGATAAGATACTCTGAAATTGATCGATTTCATAGCTGTCGAGTTCTTGTTTCTGTGACTGCTTCCGGTTCCAATATAATTTTTCCTTCCTCGTCAAGTTCTGGCAATATTGTTTGAACTGGGAGCTTGTCGCCTATAACCTTCTTTAAACATGAAACATGGAAAACTGGGTGCAATCGAGAAGCTGCAGGAAGCTCCAATTTGTATGCCATAGTACCAATCTTTTCCAACATCTTGTACGGACCATAATACTTTGGTGATAATTTATTATCCTTCTTAGCTTGCTTTAGGGTCATTTGCTTATATGGTTGTAGCCGTAGGAATACCCAATCACCTAAATCAAAACTTCTTTCACTGCGATGTTGATCTGCCTGTTGTTTCATTCTATTTTGTGCCAACACGAGGTTATCCTTTAAGAGTTGGAGGACTTGTTGTTGATGTTCGATGTGATGTTCCACTGCCTGAACCTTAGAATTTTCTCTTAAATATGATGTGATTGATGGTGGTTGGTACCCATAAAGTGCCATAAATGGGGTCATTTTTGTTGCTGTATGGAAGGAAGTGTTATACCACCATTCAGCCAGAGGCAACCATTTGACCCATTGTGTCTGTTTATCAGATACAAAGCAACGAAGATATCCTTCCAAACATTTGTTTACTATCTCAGTTTGCCCATCAGATTGAGGATGATAAGATGAGCTATGAGCTAACTGAGTACCAAGACAAGAAAATAATTCTGTCCAAAAATTTCCAGTGAAAATGGGATCTCTGTCACTTACAATAATCTTTGGGTTTCCATGTAGCTTTTGAACTGTTTCCATAAATGCAGTAGAAACTGTACTGGCTTTAAATGGATGTGATAATGCACAAAAGTGTGCATACTTGGTAAGTCTGTCAACTACCACCATGATGACACTCTTTCCCTCAGACTTGGGTAAACCTGTGATAAAATCCATTGAAACCTCCTCCCAACGTTGGCTTGGAATGGATAAAGGTTGTAATAGACCCGGTGTCTTAATTGTTTCAACTTTATTTTGTTGGCAAACCAAACATTCTGCCACAAACTTTTGAATATCTGATTTAAGGCCATCCCAAAAAAATTCCTTCTTAACCCTGTGGTAAGTTTTTAAAAATCCTAAGTGCCCTCCTAAGGGAGAAGTGTGCAATTCCATAAGAATCTTTTGTTTTAGCTGGGAATTCTTACAGAGGTATAAGCGATCTTTGTACCATAACGAATCATTTTTCCAGCTAAATGTATCAGAAGTACTGGAATCTTGTTGTAGCTTTCGAATAAGTGCCCACACTTCTTCGTCATTCTTCCATTCCTCCTTTGCTTCGTTTATCCAATCTGGTTGGATAATAGAAATGGCACACAACAATGCTTCCATATCCTCATCCTTTCTTGAGAGTGCATCTGCCACCACATTTTGCTTCCCTTTTTTGTAGATGATTTCAAAGTCATAACCCAACATCTTTGTGACCCACTTTTGTTGCTCTTCAGAGGATAATCTTTGTTCTAAAAAGTATTTAAGGCTATCATGATCTGTTTTTACCTTGAAGTGTCTTCCCATTAGGTAGGGTCGCCATTTCTTAAGTGCATGGAGTATTGCCAACATTTCCTTCTCATAAATAGCTTTGCTTAAAAACTTTCCCTTGATTGGACGACTTTCAAAAGCAATGGGTCTTTCATCTTGCATTAGAACAGCACCAATTCCATTTCCTGAAGCATCACATTCCACAATAAAGGTTTTTGTGAAGTCCGGTGTAGCTAAGACCGGTGCTTGGCACATTGCCTCTTTAAGATGTTTAAAGGCCTTTGTTGCTTCCGGAGTCCATGAAAATGAATCTTTCTTCAATAATGTTGTTAGAGGTGCTGCTATTCTCCCATAATTCTTAACAAACTTGCGATAATACCCTGTCAACCCAAGAAATCCTCGCAGATGCTTTATGGATGTGGGGATTTTCCATTCCTTAATGGCTTTAATTTTGCTAGGGTCTACCTTAACTCCTTCATGAGATACAATATGACCCAAATATTCCACCTCCTGGACTCCAAAGAAACATTTGGATCTTTTTGCATATAATTGTTTCTCCTCCAATAGTTGTAGCACCTTGTCAACATGTTCAACATGATCCTTCCAAGACTTGCTGTAGATTAGTATATCATCAAAAAATACTAACACAAATTTTCTAAGGAATGGTTTGAAAATTGAATTCATCAAACCTTGAAATGTTGAAGGTGCATTGGTAAGGCCAAAAGGCATGACCAAAAATTCATAATGACCCTCATGAGTTCTAAATGCCGTTTTCGGAATGTCTTCAATCTTCATTCTGATTTGATGATATCCCGAACGAAGATCCAACTTGGTGAAGTAAATTGATCCATGCAATTCATCCAGTAATTCATCAATGACAGGAATGGGGAACTTATCTTTAATAGTGAGCTTGTTGAGCTCCCTATAATCTGGACACATGCGCCATGATCCATCCTTCTTGTGCACCAATACTACTGGAGCTGAGAAAGAACTTTGACTCGGTTGAATTATACCAGCCTCTAGCATTTCTGCAACCATACGTTCAATTTCACTTTTTTGGACATATGGATATCTGTACGGCCTGATGTTTGGAGGAACACTTCCTGGAATCAGATGAATAGCATGATCATGATCACGCATAGGTGGGAGACCTTTGGGAGTCTCAAATACCTTGGAATGATTGTCCAGGACTTTTTGGAGATCTGGAGAAATAGATGATTCCAATGTGGAAACATCTAGCGAACATAATTGTGCAATTACACCTCTTTGCTCCTTTTTTAGAAGCTTTGTCATGCCATTAGAGCTGATTATCTTTCCTGGTTTCCCTGCAATACCCCTTAATTCAACTTCCTTTCCTTCCACAGAAAATTTCATGAAAAGTTCTTGAAAATTAAAAGCTATTGTACCCAAGGATTGTAGCCATTGGACTCCTAGTACAACATCAGCACCTCCCATTGGAATGGAAAGCATTGGGCTAGTCAATACATATTCTCCCATGGATAGCTTGATATTATGGCACTTTCCAGAACAATTTATTGTTCCTCCATTTGCAATCATCACTTGACACTCTGGTGCTGGATATAGGAAGCAATTCAATTCTTTTGCTACCCTACAATGAATAAAATTGTGGGTGCTTCCTGAATCAATCAACACTATTACCTTTTTCTTCTTGATTTGTCCTTCTATCTTGATGGTTTGAGGAGTGGTAATTCCCGCCAATGCATTACAAGATATGGTCGGATTTATTTGTTCTTCATCTAGGCTTTGTTCCTGGAATATATCCTCTTCTTTTGACCTTTCTTGCTCCTTTTCTTCTTCCTCTTCACAATCTATGTAGAATAATTTCTTCTCAGCACACTTATGACCCTTTGTGTATTTGCTATCACAATTGTAACAAAGCCCTTTTGCTCTTTTTTCTTCCAATTGTTGTGGTGTCAACCTTGTAGGTTGTGGAAGACTATGGGCAACAACACTTCCGTCTTTATAGTTGTGAATGGTATGCTTCCTAGTTGCCATAATTTTGCTTTCCATTTTTCTTGCTAACCTGAATGCCTTCTCTAATGAATCAGGTTCCCAAAGGCGCACATCATGTTGGATATTATCCTTTAAAGACCCTATGAACACATCAATCCTATGCTCCTCTGGAATATCTTTTACCCTTATGTTCAATTTTTGGAACTCCTCAATGTGCTCCATTATTGAACCCTTTTGTTTGAGACTTATCAATTGGCTAAAAAAAGTGTTGCTTTTTGTATCCTCATAATGTGCTATCAATTCTTCCGTAAAAATTGCCCAAGTGATAAATTGTTTACGAGAACAAAGCCATTGATACCATACAAACTGATTTGGTTCCAAATATAAAGTTGCCATACGTACCTTTTGTGTGTTTTGCACATTATTGAGATCGAAGAATTGCTCCATCTGTAATATCCATGTGGCGGGATCCTTGCCATCAAACTTCCTCATATCGATTTTTGGAACATGGTGAGTCTTCGATCCAACATTAGAGTCTATGGAATCATGATTAACATTTCTTTTGTTCTCATCATGAGTTTCCTTTAGTACTCTTTCACCCTTAGTGACCATTTCTTGTAGCAACTTATTCATATTTATCTTCAATTCTTCCATCTTATCATCCATGCCATCAATTTTAGCGTCCATGCCATTCACCTGAGCTTCCATGCCCTTTATCTTAGATTCCATGCCATTTATCTTAGCATATGTTAGCTTTTGTGAGAGTGACATTTGTTGCACTTGTTCTTGTAATTTTGATATATCATGTAGCATTTCTTCCTCTTCTTCATGAGTCATGCTAGAGCTTTCAGGTTCCTTACTAGGTGTTTGCATTTTCTTTCCTCGGGGCATCAGTTACCGATAATAATGCTTTACTATGCCCTTTGAATTCCTTCAAACCAATCTTATGCAAAAATTTAAAAAAAACTACACACCTTTTTTTTTACTTTGTAGAAGCCTGATATTGAATCTGATGTATCTCTGTAATTTCGAATCATCCAGTTCTGAAATTGTGACCTGTAGTAGTCTTCTATGTCCTCTTTCCAATGCCACTAGTCTGATCCAAATTGGATTCTCCAAGAAAGAGTTATGCACAATCTCCCGCAGTGACCTTCTTACGAAATTTCAATCCGATGCTCAGAAAGAAAGTTATGACGATTTTCCCCAGGTCACATGTTTTGAGTGTAATTCAGGAGTCTGCAAAAAGACCAACTTCCTCAGATCATATCTCCGAAAATATCACGCAAAACGCTCTAAAATTCGGACCCAAGGTTCAGCGCGCTTTCTTCTCAAATGGTTTTTTTTTGCGACTTCTGAAACATCACAGAAAAAAAGTTATAGCGAAAATGCCACGATGACCTATTTGGAGCAGCGAAACCCTAGAATCCAAAGCTCTGATACCAAATGTTATGAAACCAGCTCAAGAAAATATAGAAAAGAGAGATGAACGCCTTAGAATTCAGCCTCTTCGAGGGGGCAACCTCCTTTACATTACATAAATGAACAATTCTTGGATGATACAAATGACAAAACCTCCTTTCTATATATAGGAGTCTAAGGAGTCACAATATAATCCAGCCGACCTAACAATAATAATATAAAGCCACAAAAATAACAATAGAGGGATTCTATGGGGCACAGAAATAACAATATGGGGGTAATAGGGGCACAACAATATAAATAAGGGGTATAACTACAATAGTAATGGGGTAATTACTAGTATTATAGGGACCCAACAAACCCCAATGTGGGTGAAAACCACCTGTTGCAATCGTCTCTATCTTTCTTTAATAAGAAACTTCTTTTTACAAATTTTGTAATGGTGCAACCTTATACTAGTACGCAGGCTTCTACCTACAGAAGGCTATGACCTTCTCTCATTCTCTAGCTTTTCCTGGAATGGAGTTACAACCCCCTTAGCTCTTGTACTAGCTGATGTGTTTACTAGTACGTAGGTGATGACATACAGAAGGCTACAACCTTCCCTTTTCTTTCAGGGACCACGTTTCATAAATTTTCAGACTGGATCCATCAATAACATCAATCGAACATCAAATATATCTGCATAAGCCAAACTCCTTTGTACAAACCAAAACTCGATCAAAAAATCATGCACGCTACTTCAATGTGTTGAACCTATGTGTATACGCACTTTCCTCAAGACAAACATGTGTATATGCTGTTTTGAAATGCCAAATCAGCATGTATACGGGCCCTTGCTGTAATGAACTTGCGTACAAATCTGTAAAAGATGATTTAACCTTTACAACTATTTAGACATCAGTTATACCCAGATCATTAGATTGACAGATTATGACATGCGCTAATTATTCAGATAAAAGATAAAAACCACATAAAGATACTTCTCTTCAAGCCTTAATATCTCGACCCATCAATAGAACTTATCCTTCTTTAAGTGCTTAGGTTCTTCCTTGATTCAGATCCATCTATACATCATAACACAATGACCAATATTCTAGATCTTGCTCTTCATTAGATATTCAATACTTGAGTGCAATTGCGTAATGATCTCCTCCTCCTTTTATAGTCTTAGGCCTTACTCAATACCATGGTCCAAAACCACTTAGAATCAATACTTTGGACCAAATACTTGGGGTCAACACTTTGGACAAGATACCTTGTAGCAATACCATGGGTCAAAATACCAAGGACCAAATACCATGGACCAAAACCAATTTTCCCAACATGTACGCACTTTTCCTTGCTTGAAAATGCATGTGTACGCATATGCACCTTTCAGTCTGCGAACCCGCATGTATACGTGGTTTGGTTAAGGGGAAGTTGCATATACCTCTTTTTTCTTCATTCTGTGATCTTGAACTATGATCTGTCATCTGAGTGAGTTTCCATTAAGGACAACACCTGTGTCATAATGCCAAACTTGTTTCATAATGCTAACAATCTCCCCCGTTGGACTTGATGGCAACCCCAAGTCATTCTCGCCCTTTGTCATCAAGGGCAAAGGGTTATGCTCCCCCTAAGTACATGCTAAATTCTCTGATATGTTGAAGCGTGTTATTCATGCTCCCCCTAACTGTAAGCAAGGTCTGCAAAAAGATGTTCTACAAGAAAAACATTACTCTATACATCATAAATGACCTTCCTATCACCAAATACTCATACATACATCCATCTCCCAACCAAGTGGGGATATACCAAGATTGACTCATCCACCCAACCAAGTTGGGATATGCCAAAAGTTTATACATGATAAAACATGAACATTACATCATCCATCCCAGGCATAGTGGGGAAACAAAATAGGTCGTTAAATGACCTTGATAGTAAAATATACACATGACATAGAGACAAAATATCTTAAACAAGACTATGATAGTCATCAACAACTATCATCAACAACATTTGTCAATCACCATCTAGACTAGCAACCATGATCTCTCTCTGCACCAGAATAAAAACAACTGTGAAATTGTACCAAGATCTTCTAAGATAATGCCAACAATGAATTATTAGAAGTATATGCTCTCCCTGAACCTGTGCGAGATGATCACTGTGAGACCCATATCAGACTCTTTTCATCCTGATTCTGGCCCACTGATATTCTTCAAACCAACATGTATGTGGCTGTATCCACAGCAACCGGTGTATGTACGTGGATACGCTTCATGAAACTCGCATACAACCATTCTTCTCTGAAACAGATAAGTGTCAAGGACAAGATGATGCATCAACTACTCCCAGCTTCTGTCTGAGGTATTCAAATGTCTCTCTGGGCAGTGGTTTGGTGAATATATCAGCAACATGTTCCTTGGAGGGAACATACTCCAATTTGACCTGTTGTTCAAGCACTTGTTCCCGGAGAAAACGATATTTGGTAGGTATGTGCTTGGTCTTGGAATGCATGACTGGATTCTTTGAAATACTGATTGCACTTGTATTATCACATAGAATGGAGATGGGTGGAGTATATGTGATCTGAATTTCTTGCAATGTTTTCATCATCCAAAGGAGTTGTGTGCAAGAAGATGCAGCAGCCACATATTCAGCTTCAGCTGTGGATAATGCAATTGAAATTTATTTCTTGCTGAACCAAGACACTAGTCTGGAACCCATATAGAATGCACCACCACTAGTTCTTTTTCTGTCATCCATGCTTCCTGCCCAATCTGCATCTGTATATACATGAAGTGTGATATCAGTATCTCTAGGATACCATAAACCAGAGTTTTGTGTTCCTTGAAGATAATTGAAAATCCTTCTGACAACTTGAAGGTGTGCTTCCTTTGGATTTTCTTGGAATCTCCCAACTATTCCCACTGCATGCATGATGTCTAGTTGGGTACTTGTTAGATAGAGCAGACTACCAATCATGGATCTATAGGTTAGTTGATGTACTGCTACTGATTCATCATTTGTGCTGAGGCTGCATCCTGTTACCATAGGGGTACATATTGGTTTAGAATCTTCCATGCCATATTTCTTCAAGATCTACTTGAGGTACTTGGTTTGTGATAGGAAATACCATCTTTATTTTATTGAACTTGTAAACCAAGAAAATATGTGAGCTCACCAAGTAGGGACGTTTCAAATTCTTTATGCATTACCAAGGCAAATTTTTGACTCATGGCTTCTTCATTGCTACAAAAAATGATATCATCAACATACACAACAAGTATTAGCAATTTATCATTATCAATTTTTATATATAGATTGCTATCAGCTGATCCTTTTGAAAAACCTTGTTGATGAAGGTATTTGTCAAGATGATAATACCAAGCCCTTGGAGCTTGTTTTAGACCATAGAGAGCCTTTCTAAGTCTGCATACAAGTTTTGGATCATTTCTAAGGATGAATTCATCTAGATGCTCAATATATACTTCTTCTTCTAGGTCTCCATTAATAAAGGCAGATTTCACATTCATTTGATATACTTTGAACTTCTAAAAGATAGAAAAAGAAAGGAAAATTCTTATGGCTTCAAGTCTAGAAACAGGTGCAAAAGTTTCTTAAAATTCTATACCTTCTTGTTGAGAATACCCTTTACAAAAAGTATGGCCTTGTTTCTAATAACTTCTCCATTTTTGTTCATCTTGTTCTTGAATATCCATTTGGTTCCTATGAAGTTCTTATCATTAGGTCTAGGAACCAATTCCCAAGTATTATTCTTTTCAAATTGCTTAAGTTCTTCATTCATGGCCTTGACCCAACATTAATCTTTGCATGCTTCATTTACATTTTGCAGTTCGATGGAGGAAAGAAATGCTAGATATTGAAGCTTCTATAATAGTTCTTATTATCTGCACACCTACCTATTTCTGCCAAAAATTTGAGTCTCTGGATGATTCTTGTGAACATACCTGGATGGAGTTTTTTCTCTACCCTTATCTGTTCTTCTGGTGCCTCATTGGTTTCTTCTTCAGAATTAGTCTGATTTGATGTGGAAGGATAGTCCTCATCTTCTCCATAATATTTGGTTTTTACCTACTTTGGATTTTTGCCTGCTTCATCAAGCACAAAATCAATACTTTCAATAATTTTCCCAAGTCTTTGATTATAACACTTATATCCTTTACTTCGAGAAGAGTAACCAAGGAGAATGCCTTCATCTTCTCTAGGTTCAAACTTGCCAAGTTTTTCATCAGTCCTTTTGATGTAACATTTGATTCCAAAAACTTTGAAGTATTTTACAGTAGGAGTCTTACCATACCAAAGTTCATGTGGAGTTTGAGTGTTGTTTACTCGGACGTTTGTTTTGTTGAGAATAGTGATGGCAGCAAATGCAGCTTCACCCCAGAAGGTTGCAGGAGTTCCAGACTCATCTAGCATAGCACAAGCCATTTGTTGAACATTTCTGTTCATCCTTTCTACCACTCCATTTTGCTGAGGAGTTATTGCGGTAGAGAATTCCCCTCTTATTCCATGTTCTTCACAGAAGTCAAAGAATTCATCTGAGTTAAATTCCCCTCCCCAATCAGACCTAAGGCATTTGATTTTGCAATCTGATTCATTTTCAACCAAGGCTTTGAAGGCTTTGAACTTTTTGAAAGCTTTGTCTTTATGCTTTAGAATTCCTATCCAACACATTCTGGAAAAGTCATCAATGAACAATATAAAGTATTCTTCTCCACGAGGTGACCTTTTCCTAGATGGGCCACATAAATCAATGTGAACAAGTTCAAGAGGCTTACTAGCTTATTATTCCTTGTAAGGGAAATGTGCTCTCGTTTTCTTACCAAATTGACATGATTTTCCTATTGTATTCTCTGGAATGCTGATATCAGGAAGATCACGACACTCGGTATCTGCATGCTTTTCTTATTTGAGAGAAACTTAGATGCCCCAATCTTCTGTGCCATAACCGATGTTCATCGTTTTTGCTTAGGTAGCACTGTTGTTGTTCCCCCTTGAGTATGTACAGGTTGTTTGGAGTTTTTACATCTTTGATCACTATTTCTCCTATATCAAGCCCATGAACAACACATCCATTTGATCAAAATACTACCTCATTTCCTTGATCACACATTTGATTGACACTCAATAGATTATGCTTTCGACCATCTACATACATAACATTCCCAACTTTAACTTTTTATTTTAAGAGAATGGAGCCTTTACCTTTTATGACTGCAGGAGTATCATTTCCAAATGAGACCTTATTTTCCTTTTCTAAGGCATTATATCACTAATGTTTTTCTTTATCAACTCTCATGTGTTTCGAGCATCCACTGTTGATGTACCACTAATTTTTTGTCCTTCTGCATACAAGGCTATGCCACATCTTTCTGTTTGTGATTCTTTCTTTCTCCATGTTTTGGGACCGAATGAAGCTTGCTCCTTCTGAGATGTTTGCTGAAATTTACTCCTACATTCAGAATCTTCATGACAGAAGTTGTTATAGATAGAGCATTCTATTTCATTTTCAAGAGAAGAAAAGTTATTGTAGGTCCTTTTCATGATCCCAGTCACATTCCTTTGATTTCGTGTTTCTATAGTCATGATGGTCTTGTAAGAAACACATTGAGCAGATTTGTGTCCAAAGTTATGACATGAAAAACATTGGCCATTAAAGAAATTCATACGATTATCGAATCTACTGACTTGATGATTGTAGTTTCCATTGACATTCATTTTTGAAGCAAATTGAGACTGATTTACCTATGGTTGGTTATAGCTTTTGTTCATCCTTGAAGTAGATTGAACCTGATTTACCTAGTGATCTACTTTATGCCTTTGTTGACGATTGTCAACCTGTTCACTTCTCCTCGCTACATCAAGATAGATTTTGGAGGTTGATGGCTTCTGTGCTTGATATGCTTCTTCAGTATATCCATGACCTGTCTTTATCAGAGGAGAATGCTACACTTTGATAATTTCATCTAAAGTTTCTAATCCTTTCACAAATCTAAGATTGAGAGCTTTTGTTTTCTCAGTATCTTTTCTTAGACCCACAATTTCACATTCTCACTTTTCATTATGTTTTTCCCTTTCAGCAAGTTGGAATGTCAGAGTATCTATAATCATACTCTTTTCTTCTAAACAGATTTTAAGTTTAGAAATTTCTTCATAGAGACCATCTTCATCTAAAGCATCCAAGAAATCATCATCTTCAAAAGCCATCAAAAGTCTATCAACATTACCATATTCATCTTCAACACTATTTGATAAACCATCACTATCTTCATGCATATAGTAGCTCTTCTTACTTACATTCTGTTTTCTATTCCATTTTGCCGGTTCCTTACCTTTATCAAGCTTATCTTTATGAGGACATTTTGCTACATAATGACTGACATTTCTACAAGCAAATCATTTGAAAGGTAGTTTACCTCTGAATCTTCCAGAACCTCGTTGAAGGTTTTTGACAAAGGTTCCTTCTTCCTCTCCTTCTAAAATGTGTCTCAGTTCATTGATCTCTTCTCCTCCTGAAGCCTCCAATGCAGCTTCTCTCATATCTGATGGACCTCCTTTTCTCATTTCAATAGCAGTTAACATTTTGTGCAATTGTGTTATAGTCATACTCTAAAGATCCTGCTTTTCTTCTATGGAAGAAACTTTTGATTCAAACATAGAAGACAAGGATCCTAAAACCTTTTCAACTAACGTAACTTCTTTTATCTCTTCACCCAAGTTTTTCATGTGATTAACAATCTCATCTATACATAGGAAGTAATGAGCTATACTTTCATCATTGTGCATTTTGATAGCTTCATATTGAATTCTGAGAGATTGTAGTTTTGTATGTTTTACCTGATTGTCTCCTTCATAGCTTAGAATGATCTTGTCCCATATTTCTTTGGCGGTTTTGAGCTACATAACCTTGAGAAATTCTGATTGTGACAGACTCCCCAATAGTCTATTGACATCCTTGGCATTTGTTTCATAATTCTTTTTACCTACCATATCTGTAGGAATTATTGATGGAAATGTATATCTTCCTTCCATGATTACCCAAACATCTGTTCCAAGATATTGAAGATAGGTTGTGGTTCTAACCTTCCAATAGACGAAGTTGCTCCCATCAAATATTGGTGGTCTAATGGATCCCTCTCTTTCGTAGCTGCCCATGATGATAGATATTTCTTCAACCGATCAAGCTTCTTCTAAAGGAACTTTTGTGATTCCAATTGTTGGAAACAATACTGAGAGGGGGGTGAATTAGCATTAATAATTTAACAATATTTCATTTCCATAAACAGATTTATATACACTACTTCTGTTAATGAAACTTGCGTGTATATGAAACTGTGTTTAAAGCAACTAGCGTATACTTTGAGAACTTATAATTTAGTTAGTTGATGTTCAATCTGTGTATCAGAACCATATAACCATTAATTAGGTGCAGTAAACAGAATAGGCAATCACACACATGAACACAAGATATATGGTCGAAACTCAATGTGGTGAAAACCACTTGCTGCAATCGTCTCTATCTTTCTTTAATAAGAAACTTCTTTTTACAAATTTTGTACTAGTGCAGCCTTATACCAGTACGCATGATTCTACCTATAGAAGGCTATGACCTTCTCTTGTTCTATAGCTTTTCCTGTAAGGGAGCTACAACCCTCTTGTACTAGCTGATTTGTTTACTAGTACGTACATGCTAACCTATAGAAGGCTACAACCTTCTCTTTTCTTCCAGGGACCAAGTTTCATAAATTTTTAGACTGGATGCATCAATGACATCAATCAAACATCTAATATATTTTCATCAACCAATCTCCTTTTTACCAACGAAAACTGAATCAAACAATCACTTTTCTAAATGTTGTAACCAAAATATAGTAACGGTAACCAAAACCCAATCCAAAACCCAGAACACTAGAACAACAAACAAAAGTAGCTAAAACATATTTTATGAGATGTATGCTACTTCAATGTGTCGAACCTGCATGCATACACACTTTCCTTATGACAAACCTGCGTATACGCTGTTTTGAAATGTCGAACAAGCGTGTATACGCACCCTTGCTGTAATGAACCTGCGTACATATCTGTAAGAGATGATTTAACCTTCACAACTATTCAGACATTAGTTATACCCAGATCATCAGATTTACAGATTACGACATGCGCCAATTATTCCGATAAAAGATCAAAACAACATAAAGATACTTGTCTTCAAGCCTTAAGATCTTGACCCATCAATATAACTTATCCTTCTGCGCTCATGTTCTTCCTTGATTCAGATCTAGCTATGCACCATAACCTAATGACTAGTATTCCATATCTTTCTCTTCATTAGATATTCAATACATAAGTGCAATTCCCTAATGATCTCCTCTTCCTTTTATAGTCTTAGGCCTTACTTAATACCATGGTCCAAAACCACATAGAATCAATACATTGGACCAAATACCTGGGGTCAACACTTTGGATAGGATACCTTGGACCAATACCATGGGTTAAAATACCAAGGACCAAATACCATGGATCAAAACCATTTTTTCCAACATGTACGCACTTTTCCTTGCGTGAAAGTGCGTGTATACACATACACGCCTTTTGGTCTATGAACCTGCGTGTATACGTGGTTTGGTCAAGGGGAACTTGCGTATACCTATTTCTTCTTCATTCTGTGATCCTAAATTGTGATCTGTCATCTGATTTAGTTGCCATCAAGGACAACACCTATGTCATAGTGCCAAACCTGTGTCATAATGCCAACATGGTATTGAAGGACACTCCTTTGTATCATGATTTTCTACACGTATAACACAGGTTCATACACTTTTTAATTCAAGAGGGCATTCTCTCAAAACTTGTTTTTTCCTACATTTGGGACAAATGATTGAGAATGCAACATTTTCAGCCTTTTTCTTATTTTTCACTTTAAGGGTATATATTTGTTCACTAAGTATTTTGAAAATGCTTTTTTTTTTTAATTTGTCAAGTAAATTGCCTAATTCAACCCTACTTATTATCCTAGCTCCAGATATATTAATCCTATACATGAGAGGGTCTCTTAGATTTTCCTAGTTCTTGCCTTACCTCTTGAAATGTGTATTCATAAATCACAAATTTCTCCAAATGTCAACTGAGAAATACCTCCTCATTGTATATGAAATGAAAACAAACAAGGAAAAGTTAAGATCAAAGAAAGCATCATTAAAATTTTGCAAAGGAGACAAACAGGAAAAAGGACCAAGAACTTTGTAGCTATGAATCAAATTAAAAAGAAGCTCAAATGGTAAAAAATAGGAAAAGAGGGATGGGAAAACTCAAAGGTAAAACTCCATTCAAATTCTTGGAGTGTTGTAGAATAGGACATTATGCATCTAAGTGTCCCTCTGAAAACTTAAGTAATGGTGAGGATAAAAGAGAATATAATGATAAATTAAAGTCTCATAATCATAAAAGGAAAGGGCATAAGAAAATAGAAGGGTTTCTATTCCAAAAAAATAATGATTTATTTTATGAAAGTGATGATTGTGATTTTGATGATAAAAAAGGTGAAGTCCTATTCATATCTATGAATAGTCAAGATACTGATCAGAAGAGGGAAAATACATATTCTGAAGAAGAAGTTGAAGGGGAGGTATATATTGGACGAGAACATGTAAGTTCCTTAAAAGAAATAAAAATACAAGGATAAATGTGAAACAATTGAAAGAAAAATTGTAGAAATATGAGAATGGATATAGTGATGAAGCATTGGTCACTCTCCTAAAAAATCAACTAGAAGAGACTAAAAGAAAAAAAGATATATTGTTAAGTCAATTCAAAGAAAAGAAAAAACATTGTGAGAATTTAGAGGTTTAAGTTGTCTCTTTAAGAAAGGAGTTAGAGAAAGAAATCATTCAACTAAACCACAATTTAGAATTTGTAAAAGGAATTGAAATTTTATATCATATTCTTAGCTATTGGAGTTCTCCTTTAATCAGGACGGGTTTTGGTTGTAAATATAATCATGAGAACTGTAAGGGGAAGTCAAGCATAAATACACCAAAAAACGAATGCAAAGAGGAACCTAAGAACATATTGATTTAATCAAGAACTCTATTAGAAATGAAGAGTGCATCAACAATTAAGTTACAATCAAGCAAAAACATAATCACATCGACAACTTCAAAAATCGAGTGAAGGAGTAGAAAAGACTCGAAACTTCCTTCAATTAAAATAGGGTTGGAAGTTCTATTTCTCAAGGCGCTTCTTCTCTTATAGGCACCAAAATATCTTCTTGGGTTATTTATATTTCTATTGTAATTTTGATCATAAGGAAATAAATTTTCGACTCGTTGTAGGAGAAACAAAAATAAAGTATCTTACGAGATTGAAGAAATGATTATGTGAAGGGAATTATTAGAAGCCTGAATGAAAATGTAGTTAGAAATTATAACCCACTTGATCCTCCAATAGATCAGGTTGAATTCTATAAGTTATATAATTATGGGCACCAAATCACGATATTGTAGAAGCAACTTAATCAGACCTCTAAATGAAGACATGGAAGAAGACATGTTCAAGCATAAGGAACAATACTGAAAAGTATGGAAAAAAAAGAAAGAAGAGAGGTAGCAAGTATTTTGTATTGCACTGTATGATAAAAATCAATAAAGAAAATGGTATGTCAATAGTAGATGCTCAAGGCACATGACAAGAGATCAAAGTAAATTTCTAAATCTAAAAGAAGAAAATGGAGGCAAATTAATACCTGGAAACAATGCATCAACAAGGATAGTTGGAAAAGCCACAATCAATATTGAGAATGGAAAAACTAAAGATAAAAGTAGCTCGTATGTTGAAGACATAAAAAAAAGATCCTAAGTGTCATTCAAATGTTTGGTCAAGGATATGATCTCACATTTCACTCTAAAGGATGTGTGATTAAAAATGAACAATCAACAAAACCATTAGTAAAGGAAAATAAGACTTCATGCAATATGTATATTCTTGATGGAGTAAAAGGAGAAAAATGTTGTATGCTAAAATGGATGAGAGTTGGTTATGTAATAGAAGGATGGGTCACATAAGATTTGAAAATTTAATAAAAATAAGTAAAGCACAAGAATTAATAGATAAGTCAAAAATTTGAAAGTCGGATAGCACTATATGTAAGTCATGTCAGCATGGGAGGAAGACTAGTGTTTTCTTTCAAATAATTAATACTCCACATATAAGTCATTGCAATCCAATCATACACATCCTTGCAAACCAACTAGCACACACACTTTGAAATGTGAGTGACATTTTATGTTGTTAATTGTTGGTTAACCAATAATGACATGGGTTACATTTCTTCGAGAAAAATTTTAGGATTTTGAGAGATTGTATGTCTATAGTAGGATATTAAGTCATTGGTGTTAGGTAACACCTCAAAGCCTTCCTTTTCATTTATAATTCATTTTTTCCATTCAAGAAAAAGAGAGAATAAAGAAACATCACCTTCCAACAGGGCTCTCCTATAGGGGTTTATAAGTTTTTTTGTTTGTTTATTTTTTTTTTCACTATGGATGGCATGTGATTGCATTTTATTTTTCTATATTATCCCCATTTTATATATTACATATATAAGCCTAAAAACAATAATTAATGTTATCTAGAATTTAAGGAAGTTAGCTCTAGTAGTATAATTTATTTATTTATTTTTCAAATCTATTGTGATGAATTTTCCATTGGAATATCCACAATGCTTTATGGATTAGATATTCCCTACATACTAATAAGGATTGTGTTCCTAGTAAAGTCATCTATGGTGCATCTCTGTTAGAGTCCTCTCTTTATGAGTGCCAAAATATCAAGGTTGGACATGGAGATAGATAGAGATTAATGAGTATACCTAAGGGGCACACATTGTGTTGAAACATCAACTATTTTAAGGAATGATATTACCTACAATGTCATTGTTTTAGCATAGTGTTAGGTGAAAATTTATGTATTATTTCACTACCAAGGATAGAGAAAATTTTAAGCATGAAAATTTCTGTGTAACATCCCCTTTCATGGATTAATACCCATAAAATTGGAACACACTTCAAATTATAGAATGTAAATTTTAGGGATATAATAACCAAACATAACTAGAATGCATGCATGAGTGTAGGTAAGTAAATGAAATAAAATAATAAAGTGTTAAATAATTATTACAATAGAATATTATGCCCCTTAAATCCATGCTACATTTACACATGTATATTACAATTAATTCATCTTCAAAATAGAGAACGGATTGTAGAAATGTAGATGAAGACAATATATCTATGTTTTACCAAAGTTATCCCAAAAATCTATCTGTGTAAGTAATTTTCCAACCAATTATATCCATCTATTGTAGATATCACTGCCAATCTAGGCTATCGGCCATCGAGGCAAAAAAATCGAAACCAACCTAATCTATGTCAAACTCAAATAATTATTTCAATACAAAACACTCCTAAAAACTAATCCAACCAAATTCAACCATAAATTAGCAATGAAATTCTCATTCACTTCCCCACCAACTAAAAATAAATAAAAAATAATAGAGTGTGTAAATTCTCAAGAAGGTGGAGGAATCACACTTTCACCACAATGATTATACCTAGCCTCCATAACATAAAGAGGAAGACATTCTTTAGCGACAAGGTTTTTATTGTTAATTGCTTTCTAAATGAAAGGTGCTAATCAAATTTTATATAGTTCATGTAATTGAAAGGTAGGAGTTATTAAGTTCAAACTTGGTAATGAAAAGTGACTTTCTATTGACACCCATTTCATTTTTTCCCACTTCATATCTTTTTTCACATTAGGCCACCATCTGATCTTTTATATTATTTTTGAATGTAAATGTTTACAGAGATTCATTATAAGACTTAAAATATATTTTAGTAAATTATGTTATTCAACAATGTAACTTTAAAATTAGGATCCTATGTGTCATTATTTCTTTGAAAGTTTCAACAAATTTTTCATAAAATATAGAAAAATAATTTATATAATATTTTATGTAAGTAAAAGGGTATTTAATTAATAAATAAACAAATAAATAAATAAATAAATTTTTATTTTCATGATTAATATTTTACATGGTTGGAAATTTTTATTTGTCTTCTTTTTATTATTTTTATTTGAATACAAATTATTTATTAAAAAATATAAATATAATATTAAGATAAAATTGTCCTAAAACATAATATAAATTTTAAGAATAAAATATTATAAAAAGTGTGGGGATAGAAAGAAATATTAGAAAAAACACAATAATATTTCTCCTCATACTCTTTTTTCCTAATATAAAAATAAGATAAAAGTGAGAAAAAATATTTGAGAAAAAATAATAAAATTTCTATATTCAACCATCTTAACCCTTATACTGTTTTGAAATTTAAATATTTACATAAATTAAATATATCATACAAAATATATTTAAATAAATTAATAATTTACTAAGATATCCTTGATCCTATAATTTCCTTAAATATTATAAAGTATTACTATTTTAATAATTTCAACTAAAATTTCAAAATTTATATAATAAAAAATAAAAAAATAATTTATATAATATTTTACTAATAAATAATACAATCCATATATATATACATACCTCCCTGAAACCAAGTAAAATTGATCCCGTGCCTTACAACAGATGGCCAATAACTTGACCCGGGCTTCAATCAACTGAGTTTCCCGTGAAAAGTATATATAAATATAATATTAAACTAATTAATTTAAAAATAATGTAACTTTAAAAAACAAATATAATGTTATTGATGCTATTATATTAAAACAAAATGATTAGCAATAACATGTATATCTAAATCTGAATATGAAGGTGATGTTAATGATTTAATATTTAAAATAATAATATCTATAATTAATATATTATTTTTAATGAACAAATTTAAAATAGCAATTTATTTTGTATCGATCTTTTAATGTTATACTTAATTTTTTTTCAAATTATTTATATAAATAAATAAATAATTGAATTCAGTTTAGACATAGATTGAAAATTAATTTATTTTGCATAAGTTTTTTAAAAATATACTTAATCTTTTTTAAATTACAAAATAATCTAATATTTTATATAATAATAAATTTAAAATTTAAAATTATAATGATTATTATTTTAAAATAATTATTGTGATAAAAACTCTATCTTAAACGTTAGATGTAAATGTATAAAATCATAATTATTATTACTTTTAATAATTATTGTGATAGAGATATAATTATTATTACTTTTAATAATTATTGTGATAGAGACTCTACGTGTTCAACTTATTTTGTCTCATATCTTAACCTTTCTAAACCGTGGTTTATTGTATCTCTGGATTATTGTATCTGACATTACTTGCTGCAGACGTTGAGATCATGTAAGTTGGAAGGTGGACATACATGGGAAGCAGGCAACCACAACCTATTTCAGGTACAGCAGCTCTGTTAATAGGTTGATATTATCACGCATAAGACCCTTATGGTTGACAACGAGTGTAATAAAAACGTTGAGAAAATGTGAGGATATCAATTGTGGTGTTGGTGAATCCTAAATTTGGTGTTTGCAACAATGACGGTTCTTTTTCCAACCAAGCGTGTATCCTTCCGGAGCATAAAATTTGGGAGACAACACTTCAGCGTGTGATCTATGGGACTGTCATTTGATGGTGGCGGAATCCCCCGTTCACGAACCACGTCTCCATTCAATGGTCTATTCAATTGTAAAACTTTCCTATTGAAGAAATCGTGCTGGAGTAGTTCTCAGACATATATAACACGGGGACTAAATTTCGCCACATAACCATATTTATGAAACTATTTGTCTAATCAAATCAATACGATCCCTATTAAAAATCTATTCGTGGAAACATATGCATCAACATCTTTACGTGCAGTACTATATCCAACTGAAAAATCTATTCGTGGAAACATATCCATCAACATCTTTTCGTGCAATACTATATCGAACTGAAAATGGACGCAGGATGAAATTACAGGCGGTGTAAAACTCTTGTGAACACATTAACACAATAATCTATTACTCGTCGATGCTTTCAAACATTACCCATATTTAGCTTTGAGTCTAACTATTAAAGTCACCTAAATGTTTAATCATCGGAACGCTTTATATTGAAGTCACCTAATGATCACAGCCTTACAATAGTGTGCTTATAATTTGTTGTGAAAATATATATGAATTTGTATGTTTAACCTAATATCAGAATAACATCTTCATATGTTGTACGGGCACTTTCACTGATTTTAAGTATAATATAATATATATTTTTTTACATTACTAAAGTTATATCTGTATTTTTTTAATAGCATGCGAAAATTTATCATAATTATCAAACCAATAGGGAAGACATTCATGTTTAATTGCTATCAGCTAATGCAGGTTGAATCATCATTCTTATTTAGGGAAAACCATGTCACCTCGAATGCCACCTAGAATAACCTGCTGGTGGTCTATAAGAGAGCAGGTTTTCACTCCTACCACATGCCTCTGGAATAACCTGCTAGTGGTCCATAAGAAAGTAGGCTTTCACCCCTACCACATGCCTCTCAGTCTTGGGCCTTTAATCTGTTTCTGATGATGATGATGATGGTTAACGTCCACTGAGACCAAATTGGTCTATCGGACCTACAATTTTCTTAATTTTTATTTGTCTGGCTCCTCGTCTTTCTTGGCGAGATTGGTGTTGTAGCTTTCTTTCTTTTCTCTACGGTCTTCCAACTTCCTTTGTCTTGCATCTCCTTCATCTCTTCTGGTTCTTGGGACATTGGTGTCTTAGCTTCGCGATCTATTGTGTTCGTTCTTTTGAAAATAGTCGGAGAAGAATTTTGGTTTAGGAGATCTGCTTTGCTATTAAATGAAGATTTATTTTCCGCGGTATTCAAATCCTCATAACTGTTGATTTGTTGGGTCGGGCTTTCTCCTTGCTTGTTTTGAGAGTTGTTTCCTTCTTCCTTGATTTCATGTGACTCATTTTCTCTAGAATATTCTTCTTCTTTGATGACAGTGTAGTGTTCTTTTTGTGCTCCTTCCCACCATGTAGATCTGTGGTGGTTTTTTCTAGCAAAATTTTTCTCAGAGGCTTTTGGGCAATTTTTGGCTAGATGCCCCGTCTCAAAGCATGGTCGACATCTGAAGAGGACACTTTCATAATCAAGCTTCTGGTTCCACACATAGTCTTTACTTGTTAGGTTTATTTCAGCTGGGAATCCGGTGCTGAAATCCATTTCCACACAGATGCGTGCATAGGTGGTTCTGGCATATTCCTCTGTTTCTGGGCACCTGCAGTAAAATTTCCCAATTGCATTTCCGATGGCTTTTAGCGAGGAGAGATTCCAGAGATGCAAGGGTAGGCTTGGCAATCTCACCCAAACTGGTGCTGAGGTTATCACTGCTGTAGAGGGATTGAATGATGGGTTCCATGGCTTCATGAATAGGCCTGATTTTTCCCAAAACCAAGGGCCGGAATCTAGAATACATTGTCTGCTTTCAGGATTTTCGAAATCTACTATAAAGAAACCTCTAGCACAGGGGTAGATATTAATTTCATCAGAAATGATAGGCTTCCATACCTCCGAGATCCAATTGTGGAGTGCTATCAGCCGCGGCCAAAAACCATTGAACCGGCAAATTAGGGCACTTTCGGAGAACTTCAAAGCTTCATCGAGTGAGTCCTGGACCACTTGGATAGTGGGAGCTGGGGCTTCACTCACGATATGGGCAGGAGATTGCCCTTCAGAGGCGGATGAGCCACCAGTTATTTTTGCGAAGCTCGGAGCCATATTTTACTTGCTCGTAGAACCCAGCCGCAGACAAATAAGACAGAAGATAAGATTAGATCTAGATCTGACCGCAGAAATTAGCCGCCTAGATCTAGCCTCAGATCTAAAACCTAGCCGTGAAATAAATTGTAAATGCGAGCAGGCCCCAGATCTATAGATCTGCACCAGATCTATACTGCAGATTCAATTCATGATCACCGTAGAACCGCAGACGAGATCTATTGCCGAAGAACCGCAGACGAGATCTATTGCCGAAGAACCGACGAGTTCGTTGCCGAAGAACCACAGAGATCTATTGCCGAAGAACCGAAGAACCGCAGAGATCTATTGCCGAAGAACCGAAGAGCCGCAGAGATCTATTGCCGAAGAACCGCAGAGATCTATTACGGGAGATAGATCTATTGCCGAAAACCGCAGAACCGCAGAGATCTATTACGGGAGATAGATCTATTGCCGAATAACCGCAGAGATCTATTGCCGAAGAACCGCAGAGATATCCGAAGAACCGACGAGATTACTAATACCGAAGAACCGCAGAGATCTATTACGGGAGATAGATCTATTGCCGAAAACCGAAGAACCGCAGAGATCTATACCTCCTAAAGACAACTCTTAACCAAAAACAATTTTAAAACATACTCCAAACCCATTACATCTGTATTATAGTTAAGGAAATTTCAATAAATAAATAAATCCACCAACCATTCTCCACCTTTAGCGCAGTAAAACGGTTTACAATAAAGAAAAAAGGTGACTAGTATCAGCGTGAGAAAATTCGGATAACAGGTTATGATAACAGGTCTGCGCGAAAATGTTATTCCATTTTAACCCTTATTTATGGCAGTTGGACTGAGAGCAGTGTTCGTCTTTGCAATTTGTGAATGAGAAAAGAACAAGAATTTGTTCAAACAGCCAGCCTAACTTAAAATTTATAAAATTCAAATCAACCCAAAGTTTGCCTCGTCCTTGGGTTTCTACTGAAATATACATGAAATTCAAAATAAAATTAGATCAACAAACATGAGAATAGAGAGATAGATACCAATTTTAAACTAAGGAATAAAATACAATAGAATGTGAAATGGTTGACGGAGGATAAAGTAAATGTTGCACTGCACGATTAGTATTTGAATGAAAACATTAATGAGAACATAGAAAAGAAGGCAGAGAGAGAGTACAGTGGGCTAGAGGTCAAAGAGAAAAACTGCTAACTTCCTTCACAATGTTCGAATGACCCACATGGCAATAGTCGACATCGTAAAACTACACTAACCAAACAAGACGTTGAACATCGAATTCCTACAGATTTCCACCACAAAGAGCTAAGATTTCCATTCCTAGTATTTCACGTCTCAATATATCTCTCAATGATAGAGCCTTCGCACAAAAACAATAATAGTCTTGCAAAAGGATAAGGGAGACTGCTATACCCTGGAGTAACCATAATACGAAACTTGAATTTAGAGGATGAAACGGCTACAAATGAGTATAGAAGAGAAGATCCAAGCAGGATTCAGGCTGAACACATTGATTAAAGGCTACAATGTGTCTTAGATCAGGTTTATTATGATATTAATATTATTAAATTTATTACGGGGTAAGGCATTCTCTCTGAGAAAGACATCTCTAAAATGTGACGTGTGGATAGTGAGCCATTGATTCTATGTTAGAAGATTGGGGTGTTCTCAGTTTAATCTTTTTTTCATGGAAAATATTTTTTTCCCACTTGCTGGAAGACAGAGAGGGAGGATCTGGCAATGCTAGATCGGAGCCTGAAAGGTTTGCCTCGGTACCCTTTTCGTCTTCTCCGCTCTTGCTTCCCTGTTGCAAGAGCTTGAAATGGTTTTTTCGATGTCCTCCAATGCAGAGCCGATTGTGTCCTCAGCCGCTCCTAGAGCACAACGCCTCTTTCAACCTGTGCCTGACTCTGGATTCGTATGGGCGGGCATTAAATCTGCCCGGGAGAAGCTGCAGGGTTGGTTGGAGGGAGCTCGTCGCGAAGCTCGTGTAATCGGTCTATATGGTAAAGGGGGTGTGGGTAAGACATCCTTGCTCAAAATCATCTACAATACCTAGAGGTCAGTCGTTTCTTTGATCTCGTCATTCGGTTTACAGTTCGTGGGAACTTTGAAATTGAACAGTTGCAGGCTTCCATTGCGGAGGCTTTGAATATAAGATGGAGGAAAATGATAATCCTGAGACGAAAAAGATGAAATTGAGTGCATCTCTAGACAAAAAGAAATTGCTTCTTATATTGGACAACATTGGGAAGGAAATAGATCTTAGTGAAGTGGGCGTCAGAATTGGGGATAATACTGGTAGCAAACTCTTAGTCTCCAGCCGCAGCACACAAGTGATTGAAAAGATGGGAGCAAAGGATTACTCCCTGGAGATAGAACCCTTGTCCTCAGATGAAGGCTAGGACTTATTTAGAAAAGGAGCTTTTGAAAATGGACCTGAGAATGATATTGTAGAGGCGAGAGCGAGAGAAATTGCCTCGGAGGCTTGCCGTTGGCCATAAACGAGGGATGAGGTTTGAAAGGAATGAGTATGAGTGGAGCCATGCTTTAAATTCGATGAGAAAGTGGGATGCTTCCGTCCCAACAAATCTCAGGGCCATTGACGTAGAGCTTTATCACGTGTTAAGATGGACTTGCAATGAATTGTGAGAATTCCATCTAAAGATTTTTTTTTCTAAATTGTGCAGCATTTTTGGAAGATGAAGACACTGGTGCAGATGTGCGACGTGGAAGGCTTCCTCAACAAGCCAGGGACACCTTATTTTATGGATGCTTGGGGACAATGCGTTGATGAACTGGTAAGAAGGTGCTTGGTGGAGCGTGTGGAGTATATTGTTGATGATGACTATCATAGTGTCGAGTATTTAAAGATTCATGAAGCTTTTCATGACATGGCAATTGACATAGCCAAAAGGAGGGAACATGCTTATTTGCAGCAGGTCAACAGTTACAGAGATTTTCGACTCACAGACGAATATCGGTGGGCTATAATGCTATTCGTGATCTGCCAAATGATTTGAGATGTTCAGAACTGAGGAGTTTGGTTTTAGCCTCCAATATTCATTTGGAAAAGATTCCAGAAGAATTGTTCAACAATACCCCGTCTCTTCAGGTTTTGGATTTGTCATCCACTCCAATTAAAGGATTGCCAACCTTGAAGCAACTTCAATAGCTTTAGTTTCTCAACTTGTCTAACTGCTCCAAGCTTGTTGATTTTCCTGACAACCTCTGTAGTATCTTGTCACTTAAAGGTTTGGATTTGTCATACACTCCAATAAAATCATTGCCTGAGAACTTTTGTAATCTATCTAGTCTTCAAGTTTGAATCTTAATTCTTGAATGTTACATTCCTTAACTCGCCATTCTGGAATATACACCCAATCTATTGCAGGTTGGTAATTAATAAAAAAAAAATCGAGTGTGAGAGTTAAGCAAGTTTTGTGTTGATTTGTATTTGTTTGCAATAAGAATACATTGGGATAGATGTTGTTCTCATTCACAGCATTTCTCCTACATACTGTCCTGCAGGAATGTGGTAATAAAACATGTGACCATATTGGCTCCCCTTGATGCCCCTAACACAGATGGGATTGATCCAGGTAGTTTTCGCTGCTAACAAAGTTTTATTAGTGGTTCTGTTTGCATGCTTTGATGAACTCACTCCTAGTTCTATCTCATTTTCTAGATACTTTCTTTTTGTCCAATTATCATGAATGTTGTTTAGAATGTTGCCTAGGGCTAAATTGCTACCTAACAGAAATGATGTGAAAAGTACAAAGAATGTGGATTCAGTCAAGGGATGAACTATAGGATTTCTGTTTATCAACTTAAGTTTTGGTGATTTCTCCCACCTAATTTCTAGTATGTTATGTATTCTTATGATCTTGCTCTATTTGGTGAATTTATGGGGTGCATCACTGTGAATATACTTGATAGCTAATGGAAACATATGAATCCAAATAATAGATAGCCCATGACAGCATGTCGTGATATTAATTTTAAGTTGCTCAAGCTGGAACACAACTTACAATCCAGATCTTTCTCTCTCTGTCAAAGAATGATTGGTTTTGAGGAAATTTATCTGAAGATTTCTTAAATTATGGGGAATGTCAAGAAAAAGAGTAAAGAAAACCAATCAAAGCTTCTCTTTGAAGATTGCAACTCTTTCCATAGATCACTTTTTCAAAATGCTCTATGTTTTTTCTACTGAAATGGATGTCGTTGATACTACCTTGGTAACTATCTCTTTATATTGATTCCTTGTTGAAATTGCTTTGGGAACTGTGCTTTATTTGTTTTTTAGATCTCTGATTTTTCCCCTGTATATCTAAAAAAAATGAAATTTACATTCCTGTTAAATGCATTGACAGAATCAGAGACCTTATGGCTATGATGATAGTTTATATTAGCAGTTTTAGACAATATTTCGGGTAGCTAAAGACCCTCGTAATGACGGGCTACAATTTGATTTCAAATGAACTTTAGGGTACATAAGCGGCTGTGTCATGATTCTCTACAATTTGGTTTGAGTCTTCACTTCTGAAGACATTTTAGAAGGTAGGTTCTATCCGTCTCTTCCAGGACTTGAAATAAACCAGGACTTCTCTTGTTCATTTATTCGAATGCTCTAGGATTGACAACATGGCCTTAGCAATAACAATGGTAGATGAAGATTTGTTAATCGTTATGGGAGAACCTTACTTGATGGAGGATTTTGAATTTTCACATTTCTCTGAAGGCCACCAGAGCTTTTGTTCATGACTGAGATTAACAAATGCTATTTATCCTTAGGTTTCAGGGGTCATCCTTATCATGATTGTAGATTTAGGTCATCAGAGGGCCCAGACACAAAGCCAAACTGAGCCTTCATTCACAATTGAGAATAACAAATGTTATTTATCCCTAGGTTTCAGGGGTCATGTTAGGCCCCTATATTACTAGTGTAACCCCTTATTGTTATTAGTACAACCCACTTATTATATTGATGTACCCATGTAGTGCCCATATTGTTACTATTGTGCCACATAGAAGCCCACTATTATTATTGTTGTGCCCTACAATATTATTGTTATGTAGGCTTTGATTGTATTGGGACCACTTAGACTCCTATATATAGAAAGGAGGTATTTTCATTTGTATCATCCAAGAATTTTTCATTTATGTAATGTAAAGGAGGTTGCTCCCTCGAAGAGGCTGAATTCTAAGGCGTTGATCTATCTTTTCTATCTTTTCTTGAGCTGGTTTCATAACATTTGGTATCAGAGCTTTGGATTCTTGGGTTTCGCTGCTCCAAACAGGTCATCGTGGAATTTTTGCTATAACTTTCTTTCTGTGATGTTTCAGAAGTCGCAAAAAAAACCCATTTGAGAAGAAATCACGCTGAACCTTGGGTTCGAATTTCAGAGCTTTTTGCGCGATATTTGCGGAGATATGATCTGAGGAAGTTGGTCTTTTTGCAGACTCCTGAATTACATTCAAAACAGGTGACCTGGGGAAAATTGTCATAACTTTCTCTCTGAGCATCGGATTGAAATTTCGTAAGAAGGTACAGAAAGAGGACGGATTGTAGTTTTTTTTTTATATATGTTTCAGAGTGAAATGTTGAAAAATTGACACGTGGCACTTCATACAAGTTCGCTCTTTTGGAAAGGTCTATAATCAGGTCATCTTGGGAGATTGTGCATAACTCTTTTTTGGAGAATCCAATTTGGATCAGACTGGTGGCATTGGAAAGAGGACATAGAGGGATACTACAGGTAGCAATTTCAAAACTTAGATATCCGCAAGTACAGAGTTACAGTCGTTTCAAGATCGAGGTCCTAAAATCAATAAAAATCAAGATGAGGAAGTTTGATGGCAAGGATCCGGTAAATTGGATACTTCAAATGGAGCAATATTTTGATCTACATGGTGTACAACTGTTACAAAAGGTATGTATTGCATCTTCATATTTAGAACCAGATCAATTTTTATGGTATAAAGGGCTTTGCTCTCGTAAAAAACTTGTTACATGGTCAATTTTCACGGAGGAAATGATAGCACATTATGAGGATACAAAGAGCAACACCTTCTTTAGAGCAACACCACAACAATTGGAAAGAGTAAAAGGGCTTTGTGACATAATGGAAAGCAAAATTATGGAAACCAGGAAGCATACCCCTCACAACTATAAAGATGGAAGTGTTGTTTCTCCCAGCCTTCCACAACCTACAAGGGTTACACCACAACAATTGGAAGAAAAAAGAGAAAAAGGGCTTTGTTACAATTGTGATAGCAAATGCACTAAAGGTCATAGGTGTGTTGAGAAGAAATTATTTTACATAGAATATGAAGAGGAGTAAGAAAAGGATCAAGAAACATCAAAAGAAGAGGATATACGCCAGGACACCACCCCAGAGAAAGAAGAAATGAATCAGACCATATCTTGTAAAGCATTGGGAAGAATTACCACTCCTCAAACTCTCAAGATAGAAGGACATATCAAGAAGAAAAAGGTGCAAGAAGTGAAAGATCACATCGGGAAAGAAGAAATGAATCCAACCATATCTTGTAATTCATTGTTCGAAATTACCACTCCTCAAACTATCAAGATAGAAGGACGTATCAAGAAGAAAAATGTTCAAGAAGTGAAAGATCACATTGAGCATCAAGAAATGAATCCGACCATATCTTGTAAAGGATTGGAAGAAATTACCACTCCTCAAACTCTAGAGATAGAAGGACATATCAAGAAGAAAAAGGTTCAAGCAGTGAAAGATCACATCGAGCATCAACAACAAGTTCCCCAACTTTTAAAGGATAATGCCACTTCGGTGCAAAATCAAACGAAACAACAGGTAGATCAACATCGTAGTGAAAAATGTTTTGATGTAGGTGATTGGGTATTTTTACTGCTACATCTCAAGCAAGCTATTTATGAGAAGGAAATGTTGGAAATACTACATGCACTTAAAAAATGGCGACCTTACCGAATGGGAAGACTCTTCAAGGATGAGGATGTGGAAGCATTGTTTTGTGCTATTTATATTATCCCACCAGATTGGATAAACAAAGCAAGGGATGAATGGAAGAAGGACGAAGAAGTATGGCCATTTATTCAAAAGTTGCAAAAGATCCCAATTCAAATAATATTGCCAGAAATTGAAGAAGAAGGAAAAATCATATTAGAACTTGGAGCAGTCATAGAAACAAGAACCCAACAGCTACGAAATCGATCAATTTCAGAGTATCTCATCAAGTGGAAGAACTTATCCGCTGAAGATTCCACATGGGAGGACAAGAATCTTATACAGAAGCATCAAGAACTACTCAAGCGTTGAGGACAACGCTTTTTGAAGGAGAGGGGCATGTTAGGCCCCTATACTACTAGTGTAACCCCTTATTGTTATTAGTACAACCCACTTATTATATTGATGTACCCATGTAGTGCCCATATTGTTACTATTGTGCCACATAGAAGCCCACTATTGTTATTGTTGTGCCCTACAATATTATTGTTATGTAGGCTTTGATTGTATTGGGACCACTTAGACTCCTATATATAGAAAGGAGGTATTTTCATTTGTATCATCCAAGAATTGTTCATTTATGTAATGTAAAGGAGGTTTCCCCCTCGAAGAGGCTGAATTCTAAGGCGTTGATCTATCTTTTCTATCTTTTCTTGAGCTGGTTTCATAAAAGGTCATCCTTATCGTGATTGTAGATTCAGGTCATCGGTGCCCTGTGATGACCCCAAGCTACAATGGTGTTACAGTCAGGGAGTTTGAAGTAGGATAAGTAAAGGATTCTATTGTCATGTTTAAAGCTTAGTAAAGTCTGGTGTACACACAGTCGGACATTAATCGATTGACAATTGGATAGTAAGAACAGGCTGCAAATCTGACAAGTACCCTTTGTTTATTGAAAACCTGCCATAAGGCTAGTCAAAATAACCTCAGTTTGGATAGTTACAAATATAAAGAAGCATATACTAGGACCATAAGAATGCCACGTTAGTACTGGACATATGCTCTGACGCTTCTTTCCTCTGATATTCTCTAAACAATGGACCATCATGAGCATTGCTATAGTATGCATCAGGTTATCATGAGCTCGAAGTTCATTTTGCATTTTTTCTGTATATTATCCATAAATTTATGTGGCTATATAACATCCTACATATTCTCAAATAGTAATTTTGCTTTTGGTGTATTAACTCTTGACCTCACTAACTTTAAGTAACCAACTGAAGTTTAACTTTTACCAGAAACTTTCAGTTTTATCTCCAAGGCAAAATCTCTGAGATACGTCAGACACTTATTCATTGTATCCATTCCACTAAAAGTTTCCTGAATGTAGTTGATGTTTTCATCTCCCGTGAGAAGAAGCTTCTGTTGAATGATGTATCTTGCGTCAAGGTTTTTGGAAGTGATCTTTCTCCAATTCAATGATCTCTCTTTCATAACCTGAATGAATATGGAATCATCCTTATCGATCATGGTGTAAACATCTTCTAATGAAACTGACTAGTGATGTCATTATTTGACTTCCTTGACATGTAAACATTACTAAGGTCACCTTAACGCTGTTGTGTTTTTCTTGTTCTTTTCTATTTCAATGATTTACTTGTCCTTAATCACTTTATTTCTTTGTGCCAATTGGGTTTTATGTGCTTTGCAAGAACCAAATTCTTCTTTTTCATTAGATGATGTGGAATTAGATATTTCATGGCAAGTTTTTGGACTTATCAAATCTGAAAATTAAGAGTATGGAAACACTGACTTGCTCTTGCGGCTCAACGGAGGACATAGAAAGCAGGATGCATAGTTGGGGTCACCAATTTGGATTCGTCTCTCTTAGGAGCTTCCATGTCTAACACCAAAGTAAGCCTAATGACAAGATAGATTTTGATGGTTATTAGTTAGGAGGATGACCATCAATAATTTTCACCATATTCTCATTCCTAGGACTAGAAGTGAAAAGGTATCACCTTATTCCTTTTTGTCTTGTGAAGTAAATATTTCTATTGTTGGTAACATAGGGTTACATTTTATTGTTGATACAGTCTTCCATTGGACAGGCCCAACCAAATACAAAATTTCAGTCTTTTCAAAAGAGTTTTAGTCCAAAAACTAGCCCTGTTGACTATATCTAGAAGTCTAAAAAATGTAACTAGGCCTCTAGGGCCTGTAAGGAACTAAAACAAATAGAAATGTTGCATGAGGATAAATAAACTAATTGAGAAACCCATCATGAGGAGTGATCAGATTCAGTGGCTTCTACTTGTATGGGCTACTTATTGCTGCCTAGAGAGCAACTTGGTTTGGAGGGATGCCCATGTGCCTTTCAATGTGTCAAAGCCTTCGATCTATTGCTGCCAATTGTCTTTGCATACGATCCAAGGAGAGAAGCTGCCTGGAGAGAAGTCTGGTTCTAGAGGGATGCCCATGTGCCTTTCAATTTTTCGAAGCCTTTGAACCATAAACACTAATTGTCTTCGCATATGATCCAGGGAGAGAAGCATGTCCTCTCTGGTTGCATCTTTTCAAGGAGAACCCTACCAAGGAAAAATTTCAGGTGCCAGTGGATGTCCACAGTGTACGTATATTGGTTGTATCTTCCCCCAGTATGATCAATGTTGGTCATCCACTATGCAACCTCAGCCAAAACTTCGGAATCAGTGAGGGTGCACTGCTCATCTGCCAACTCTCGTTTCAGCTGAATCAATTCATCTTGAATTGGCTGTAGTGTAAGTTCCCTAAACCTGGATGCTGAGATTTCTACTCTCGTTTGGGCCTTGGCGAAGCCATGCTCCTGGTAATGAGTCGCTCCTCAGCGGACTGAGCACGTTGATGCAGCATGTCTTGCTGCTCAAACAGAGTAGGGGAGTCCGCTGGAATGGAAAGTGTTTTTGACTCGAGGTTGGACCTCCCAGAGTGTCTTGGGATGGGCTGTGAAGATCCAAGGATGATCGTCATTGGCTTGGGCGGGGGGTGAAGCGGAGCTAATAGGCCCATATCTGGGGGCAAGCCTTGTGCTAATGCTAACCCCTTTACTAAAAACTACAAACCACTCAAAAACGACCACAGTGAGAATTAAAAAAACATGCCGTAAAGAAAAGACCCTAGACCTGCAAAATGTGGCACGGACACATTCCATCATTGGAAGAGAGTGAAATTTGGAATGAGTGCTCCTACTGGCATGGCTAATTCCATCCCCTTCCTCACTGAGATTCAGGAAAGCCTAACAATGGACTAGGAGGTCACCAGGAAACCACCGAGGCAGGCTAGAGGTCTCAGCCTAAACGTCTGACTCCATTCCCAATGTGTGCATTATCCCAAAATAGCCACAAGACACAGAACCATAACAACATAATCCCAAATTCACTCTCCAAAACAACTAAAAGACAATGAAATTGCAAGAGCCAAGGACGAGCATTTTCTTGATAAACATCATGAGACTTGAGAACTGTCCAGAGGCTTTCCAATATATAATGCATAATAAAAGCTTGGAGCAAAATGCGAAAGCTAAGTGCCTTTGCTTGCCCTTGAATAAATGTCGAATTGATGGGGCAGAGCAAAATAAAAAAGCTCTTGATTGAGCTGAAATCCATCAAAAATACAAAATCAGGTTGGATGGTGCTACGTCTCATTGAGTAATGGATGGTGTAATGAGGGAGGAGCTTCATGTGTGCGTTGGAACTCCCGTGCTTGTTCCATGTACCTTTCAATCCTCTAGAGGGGCATGCTCCCACTTCCCCTGGGCGTGTTGATTGGTGGGATGGTGGCATCCTGTCCCCCACCCTCTCATGCTTCTGGCATCCCATTCGGGGAGTACCTTATTCCTTTAAGGTAGCTGTGTATCATATTTTGTCCCAATAAAATTTTATTGTTAAATAAACATAGGTTTGAAGTCTATCTTGCAAGTGCATTACTAATTAATAAATGATCATAGTTCCAAACTTACACGCATCAACTGGGAAATGGTGTGCAGCTCCATTTTAACAATAATCAATCTCTCGCATTTACACTATATAACCATGCCTTACCTTTCACTATCTAAGGATGGCTTGTCCAACCTATTAGATTATGTGGCCAATACTTTTCATTAACATTACATTTGTTTCTTAAATTTTTTTTAGATCTTCATTTCAAAAATATAATTTAATGTTATCACTTGAATGTGATGCATTAATCCTATAATTGCTTTTTGATAGGATAAGTCTCACCACGAAATTATGCTTTTTTTCAGGTGATATGGTTGTCTCACTAATATTTTAATAATTTTTTTTAATATATATATATATATATATTGTCAAAATGGTGTCTTCTTAAATATAAAAAGGGTGAGTGATACTTAAATATTTCCTTTCCTTTTCATTCGATGTGTTTTGGTAGGATAAGTCTCATCACAGAACTATGTTTTTTTCAGTTGATATGATTGTCTCACTAATATTTCAATAAATATTTTCTTAATACCTTTTTGTGGTCAAATAGTGTGTTCATAAATATAAGAAGGTTGAGTGATACTTAAATATTTCCTTCCCTTTTCATTTGATGCTTGAAATCAAACTTGTCTTGCACACTATTTAACCACCTTATATAGATGGTGCACTTGAGAAATACAACTTGTATTCACTTTCTAAAGGTCTGCATAAAATTCTTAAGTCATTCTCTTCTAATTTCTCTAAATATCAACTACATGTCATAGACTAATGGAAAAATTGCTTAATCCTTTTTATCATATAAAAAAAATTCAAACACACTTTTAATCGTTCATCCAAGAAAAATATTTAGTGAGAAAGGGTTATCTACCACTTTTTTCATAGAGTCCTCTGCTATTATTAAACAAGGGTAGCTACAAAGTAGCAAGTACCTATTTAAAGTTCTTAAAATTTTAAGTTGCGAGAATTCAAATTGCTAGAATTTAAGTTGTGAGAATTTAGTGTAATATTGGTTTTTTGTAAGAGAATTGTTCAAAGTTGCTAGAGTTTTAAGTTGTGAAAAATTTGTGTGGTTTTGGGTTTTCCATGTTATTAATTTTTGTGAAAAGGAATTAAATTTAAATTTGTGAGAATTATGTGTCGTATTGGGTTTTTGTGTTTTTCAATTTTGTAAATATGAAAAGAAAGACTAGGTATATTAGTGATCAAGAAAGGTTGTAATATCACAGACATTGAGTCTAGCAGCCACAAGGAACCTTCCATATTGTCTTTCTTTATGTGAACCTTCCATATAGGCATATTATGTGCAACAAATTACAGAGAAATTTCACTCATGCATAGGGGTGAGACACTATATTTCCATAGTTGTTGTTACAGAGGTCATGGGGAGATGTTGTTACTTTAATTTCTTTAAAAACTATGTTGAGTAGCCTTCCAAGTTGCTAAGTAGATTCACAAGTGGTTTATGTTGTAAAACATTTGTGGAAGATCTTATTAATTTAATTTCTTTAAAAACTATGTTGAGTAGCCTTCCAAGTTGCTAAGCAAATTCACAAGTGGTTTATGATATAAAACCTAATTTCAAATGAAGAGCAACCCATCCCAAAGATACTTGTTCAAATCCTCAATGTAGCTTGTGTCAAACTCTTATACTTGTTTCCATCTTCCAAATGGCTATTTGATTATTTAATTCCAAACAAAAGTATCTTATGAACTGCAATGTCCATCTTCACAAAAGCACATACAGTAAATCATAGTTGTAGGTTATGATATCTTTACTGTGTGCATATGGATGCCTAAGTATTTTCAGTTGAAAAGCAAATCTACATACTAATTCTCCATGGCTTAACAAAGATGTTTCTTCAAATGTATCTAGCTTAGGGAAACCTAGCATTTGAAAACTAGTTAACTAAAATATTTCCCTTGCCTCTGGTGAAACTGTCATTGAAATTTGTTGTTCAATACTGGAAAACTAAGAGGCATTGCTTGGTTATTTAAACCACAAGGAGAACTGACACATATGGTGGAAATGTGGATTAAAGTGGAAGAATGATACACTGCCTTGCAAATGCTTTCAGCTTTAACTACTTGTGTGCTGATTAAGTCTTTAAAGTTTCTTTAGTTTTTCAGCTAAGAGTTCATGTTTGCTCTATTTTACCAATTTTTTTAGCTTTGGGCTTTTGAAAGTTGTACCTCAGGATCTATGTTTGCTCATTACCAATCCATTAGCTTTGTTACTAATTTCTGTAAGGAGATGCTAACTTTTGTCACCTGTTACAACTGAGATCTACCTCTAAGCCACAAGCCAAAGTGGCCCATCATTTTCTTTTCTATGTTAATATAAGCTGGGGTTTTGATGATTGTAATAACTTTTGTTTCTCTTTTGTGGGACATTTTGTGCAGGAGTTCAAATGGTGTATATAAATAGAAAGATGTAGAAAGTGACAGTCACAGGATATGTGAAGCTGAACAAGGTACTGAAGAAAGTGAAACGCACTGGGAAGTGTGCAGAACTGTGGCCATATGTGCCATACAGCTCGGTTACCCAACCTTTCTCTACTCAAAATTATGACAAGAAAGCCCCTACTGGGTTTGTGAGGAAAGAGAGCTTCAACACCAGTTTTTTCTCCAACAGCCAAGATGATCAGTACGCTACTAACATGTTTAGTGAAGAATTTATGCTATTCTCTTGTAATCTATAGGCCCCCAAAGCTCCTCATAGATGAGAATATTTGCAGGATGTTAATATTGTTGTAAGTTTGAAGTAGATGTGGAATGACTAACTTTTGTGCTGCTTCTCATCTTCAACAATAAGAGTTTCTGTTGTGAATGAAGGGCTTACGTACTGTAAGTAGAATCCATGTCCTGCCTTGTGAAGCAACGCTCCACTGTGATAATGATCTTTGTAATGTTTCTGGTAAATCCTTTAGAATGATATTTCATTCTGTAATATGATGGGATTCACTCTACAGAGTCCATGTCATGCCTTGTGAATCAGCTCTCCACTTATGTGTATTTTCTCTGTAATGACCCTAGTAAATCCTATAGAATGAGATTTCATTCTGTAATATGATGGGATTTCCCTTTGCAATATTAGCTACTAAATTTTACTTGTATGGAAAGATTACTACTTTCTTTGTTCAATATTTTATTTTAATTTTATTCATTTCAGTATATTATATTATACTTTATTATAATTTTGTTCATTTCAGTCTATGATATTTTATGATATTTTATTCAATTCTAACACATTTTTTTTCAAAATTATAAAAGTAAAGGCGGCTTCTGTTTTTTGAAGTTAGAAATTATAAAATCAAGGGAGCTTCCCTTTTCCGTCATTAAAAGTATCTTTTGATGCAGAATAAATATACCATTTTTAAATATTTAAAATTCAAAAATATTATTCAAATGCTTGATTATCACCAAGCTTCTTGACTTTAAACTTTTATATGGCCACAAGTGTCATCCAGCTCATGGATCCACATTAATAAAGTGGATATAGTTAAGACAGGTATATGGTATATGATTTCATATTGATAAAGTATTTCCAGTTATGATAAAGTAAATTTAATTGGAACAACTTTTACTTTGGGATTTTATATTTTTTAATCCTTTATCACATAATATCATAATTATAATTATGAAAAATTAATTCAATTTCAACCTTTACTTTCTCACCCACCACATACGTCCAAAATGATTATATATTTTCAATCTCAACCTCTCCTTAGCAACTTTTTGCATATGTCCAAAACTGTTCATCAACTTTTTGCATAGGTCAAAAAAGGTTTGAGATGATCAAATCAATTTCAACTTTCTTTCAAAGTTATGCTTATTTTTAAAATGCCTTTACTATTAAGATGTCCAATTGTCAATTTGCAGATTGGGTTGTTTTGGTCATTCCTATGACTCTTTATATTTTATCATTTCAATTATATTATTATTAATTATATTATTATTATTATTATTATTAATTTTTAAGTAAAAATAGTTAAAAAAATTAATTATACATCACAAATTTAATTGTATTTTATTAAACAAAAAAGGTTTGACATGATCAAATCAATTTCAACTTTCTTTCAAAGTCATGCTTATTTTTAAAATGCCTTTACTATTAAGATGTCCAATTGTCAATTTGCAGATTGGGTTGTTTTGGTCATTCCTATGAATCTTTATATTTTATCATTTCAATTATATTATTATTAAATATTAATTTAATTATATTATTATTATTATTATTAATTTTTAAATAAAAATAGTTAAAAAATTAATTATACATCACACTCTTGCAAATCTATTTGTTTGTTTTGATCCCTTTTACAACAAAGGTCATGTATGTGTTAATCTAACCTCCACTTCCCTCAATCTTGGGAGATATTGATGTGTGCACTCTCACTTCATTAATATCAACTCTAGTAATTAAATTACATCCATATCCTTGAGAGCTTGTGTTATCCATGTTGATGTAATTAGATGTAGCCTTAAACCTATTTATTTAAGGAGAAGCACCATTAAGAAATTTTAGGAAGCTTCTCTCAAGAGTAGTAAGTTCCCACACATTCGTTTCTGTATTATTTTCAAATAAGAATTGATGTTTATCTTCTTTTTTTATTTAGTGGCCTTATCTTCTTTAGCACATCTCTAAACATACTTAACTACTCTCTAAAATATCTTAATATGTTGTTAATAAGAAATCTATATAGGATTCTTTATAAAAGCTGTTACTACACTTTTCCCAAGCTACCTTATCCTGTTCATTAGCAAGCAACTCTTTTGTAACATTGAGTCATTTGTGGACATTAAAAGAATTTTCCTCTGTCTTTCTTTCTTTGATATTAAGTTTTTTCTACTGATTGGAGATCATATTACATGATGCATGATTACCAAATGCTTCTTACTTGTACAAAAAATACACTGGAGATATAAAAGACTTAAGACACATGATAAATGAAGAGTTTGGTTTTATTTATCTAGATCACAATATCACGCATATGAAAATTATTTCACCATTTGAAAAACTTATTATTTCTTTATCCACTCACTATATGAGTTCCATTGGGAATGTAGAGCCTTACAACAATAATATATTAGTGCAATTTTCAAAATTTCATATAATCTACTAATTATCAGCACTAAACTCTTTATAAATGAAGTTGGAACACTAAAAAACGATGCTTGCCTTTTAATTTAAAAGAGAGTTATCATGGTAAATTGGTATAAGAATATTAGTAGAAATAATCACCTAGTCATAAGCCTAAATATTGGCAAAGGCTAATTCTTCATGTGGCATAATCAATTAACCATGTGATCTTGCTACATGATGCAAAAAAATGACCCATGGATCCTAATACTTTTTAGGATTCTTTTTCAATTCAATAGACTTTTCTTCTTCTTCTTCCTGAGATGGTAAAGATAATGACTCAAGAATGACTCTAAGCTTACTAGATAACCAAATTCTCAGCATACCTTGCAATTTCCACACTAGCCACTTACAGATTTTCAATCAATGTTTAGATAATAAATAATGGTTGGGCATAAAAAAAACATAAACATTAACACCAAAAATAATAATAATCACATGAACCTACTGAGAAAGTGGAAACACATAAGATATCATCTGCACATTGGATACTTTGGAGAAAGGCAATCTTGAGTACCATGATCAAATAAAGAAACACAAAAACACATAAGATAGCATCTTCACATTGGGTACTTTGGAGAAAGGCAATCTTGAGTACCACGATCAAATAAAGAAACACCAGACTACGGGAGAAGTGAGTGTTAATTTTTAAAATTTTGATATAAACATTGGTTTTCAAGAGAGATTGCAATTAACAATGTACAAATTACTGAATAAATAATTACCAATTAAACTTTTAAGTCACGTTTTAAAGGTGCAATTAAGTTGAGCTTTCATCTTGTCATTCAATTGATGGACACTAAATATTAAATATAACATAAATATGTAGGAGTAGCATGTGAGTGTCAATTTTATAAAGAAGATTCTTTTTATTATTAATAAAAATATAGATAGTCAGTTTCATTTTAAATGGTTATAAATATGAGTTATAAACACAAGACTTAAAAGGTTGTAAATATTTAAAGGGTTGTGAACATGATTTATTAATTGTTTTTACTCAGAACCTAATAAATAGCAATTTAGCAATTTCTTTTTAATTGAGTGACTCAAATTCATGTTTCTTTAGGTTGAAGGTAAACCCACTAAAGTGGAAAAAACTGTGATGCCAATAATTAGAGGGATTGTCATCATGGGGTGATAAGAAATTTAATATTCCAAGAAGAGGAGGTAGTAGTAGATTCTAAATAAATTAGAAATGTAACAACATAAATGTTTGCAATGAATTTAGAGAGATCCACCTTGTTGAATAATGCACACACTACATGGATGATGGATTTCCGCACTTTATGCCTTACGACGTTTTCTTTGCAACATCTGGTGAAAATGCTAGTTATTTTTACATTAATATAATATTAAATTTGATATTTTATAAAATATATTAATTTTGGATATATATATGGGAGACAAAGGGAGAAAGAGGTGGAGAGAGAGTGACAAGGGGGAGATAAAGAGAGCATGAGGGAGATAGGAGAGGAGGGAAGAGAGAAGAAGAGAAGAGAGAGGGAGAGAAGGGGAAGAGAGAGATGAAGACATAGAGAGCAGGGGGGAGAGGGGGAGAGAGAGAACAAGAAAGACAGATAGTGTGAAAGTCGGATGGTAAAGAGAGAGAGAGAGATTGAGACAGATGGGGGGAGAGACAAAGGGATGCGAGAGAGAGAGAGAGAGAGAGAGAGAGAGAGAGAGAGAGAGAGAGAGAGAGAGATAGGAGGGAAGAGAGAGGGATTTGAGAGAGAGGAGAGAGGGAGGGAAGAAGAGAGACATAGCGAGAGAAAGGTGGGGAGAGAGAGAGGATGGGAGAGACAAGGGAGAGATGAAGATAGTGGTATGCATAGTAGGTGAGATGGAGAGGAAAAGTGAGTGCAAGAGAGAGAAGGAAAGAGGGTGGGAGATAGTGACAATGTTGGAGAGAGAGAGAGATGGGGGAGATGTCGAGATGGGAGAAAAAGGGAGAGAGACAAAGAAAGAGAGAGAGAAGAAGAGCAAGAGATGGAGTTGGAGGGAGAGAGAGAGCGAGGGAAGAAGAAAGACATAGAGAGAGAAAGGAGGAGAGAGAGAGGGTGTGAGAAAGAAGATATGGAGAGAAAGTGAGAAGAGAGGGGAGCATGAGGGAAGAATAAGAGAAGAGAGAATAAGAGAAGAGAGAGAGAAGCATAAGAGAGAGAGGGAGATGAATAGGAAGGGAAAGATAGATATATAGATATGGAGAGATTATGTGTATGTTTGTGGGGTGAGACAGAGGGACCAAATGTAAAAGAAGTTAAATTTAGAAATCTATGAATATTTTGGTCTTCCATTGAATTAGATGCATTCATTTCAATGCAGATGTTGATTTCTAATCTATTTGATTTATTGCACTAGATGCATTGATTTCAGTGTAGTTGTTGATTTTTAATGTTATTTGATTTCGTGCATTAGATGCATTGATTTCACTATAGATGTTGATTTCTAATCCTATTTGATTTCTTGCATTAGATGCATTGGTTTTAGTGTAGATATTGATTTCTAATCCTATTTGATTTCTTGCACTGTATGCATTGATTTCAGTGTAGGTATTGATTTCTGATTTCATGTAACTAGATGTATGATGTACAATAAGTTCACAGTAATTAATAAGATTAATAGTATGCATTGATTTCATTGTAAGAACAAAAAAATTATTGATGGCATACATTGATTTATATATTATAGTAATTCAACCATTAATAAAATAGTTGAATTTTCATGTTAGATAAAGTGTTCACATATGTAAAATTTGTGCTTCTTGAAACTTTAAACTATATGTAATTGAATACATTCTTATTATTCTCATTTCCCATTATTCAAAATTGTTAGTAACTTTGTATTCAAATGAGATAATAGAAAACAACTACTATTGAAACTTACTTGGGGTTTAACACTCCATAAGTTACAATGAATAACTTTGGAGAAAGCATCTATTAATATTGTAGAGCAAGAGAGGCAAAGTATGGTGTTTACTATAATATATCGAGTTAAATATTCGAATTGTCTATTATTTCAAATGACCTTTTCATATGATCGAAATGAAAAGATCACAAAATTAGGAGGTGTGACAATAAGAGAAACTATAGAAGAAAATAACTTGAGATTGGTCACAGCGAAGACTATTTGTAATTGACAACATTCTTATTATTCACGTTTTCGATCATTCAACACTATTTAATTGTCACATTGCATTCAAAAATTTTATTTTTTCATTCATCATTATTCAAGTTATTAACATTCTCTATCCTCTCAAAAAACTAACGTAACAGAGAAAATTTAAAATTTAAAGTACTATATTAATATTAGACATATTTAACATATTTAAAATTATCTGAATAGTTATATGTTCAACATGTTTTGTGTGACAATGCATGAATGAAACTAACCCAGATGCATCTAATATCAGATCTATCAAGCACCAAGAGGTATCAAATCTCTCGAGGTGCAAACCTTTCCTCAAGTTTTGCACTAAAAAAATAGGTTTTCACATTGAGAGATATCCTTCATGGTGCTTTATAGATACAAAGTTAAGGAGGATATATATATATATATATATATATATATCCAGTGAAAACTATCCTCTCTCAGCTGAAGAGTGAGATTGTGGATCATTACGACAATATTCAATTTACCATCATCATATCACTTGCGAGGAATTGAATGTGGGAAAAAACATAATAATCATTATTCCATAACCTTTATATATATATATATATATATATAGACATTTTCAATCTCTATTTTTTCCCAAATTCTAAATTTTTATATAAACATTTTTTATTTTATTTTATAATCTAATTCATTATTAAAATATATACATATACCTATATAAGAATTTCTTATTAAATTGTTGTATTAATATTAGATATATTTAAGAAATTTTAAATGATGAGAATAATCTCTCGAGGTGCAAACCTTTCATTATGTTTTGTACTGAGAATAGATGTTTTCACCTTGAGAGATATCCCTCTTGGTGCTTTATAGATACAAAATTAAGAAAGATCTAGTTTAGTGTGTGTGTGTGTGTGTGTGTATTCCAAGGAAAATTATCCTCTCTCACCTGAAGAGCGAGATGGTGGATCATTACATCAATATTTAATTCACCATCATCATATCACTTGATTGATCTTGGGAAAAAAGATAATAAACATCCTACCATAACCGCAATATATATATATATATATATATATATATATATATATATATCTATATATATTATATAAATATATATATATATATATATATATATATATATATATATATATATATATATATATAGATATATATATATATATATATATATATATATATATATATATATATATATACACACACACACACACACACACACACACACACACATATATATATATAACTATTTTACTAATTATTTTTATTTAATTTTCTATACTAATTCATTATCAAAATATATACATATAAGAATTTCTTATTAAATCAATATTTTTCTAAAATCCATGACAATTCAATATCTTAATCACCATTTTAAACATTAATAAATGAATTTCATCATATCATAATAGAAATTTTGTGAATAAGTAAGAACACGTCAATGTTTATTTTGAGAGATCGATGATTTAGTATCATCATATCATAATTAATCGATTAAAATCTTATGTCTGGTGTCAAGTGTTGGGCCGCTAAATTAACATTTGCTTTCACACTATTTTTCACCTTTATCCTTATTTTGTCACCTGATTCCATCACATTATCATTACATAAACTTACATTATCATTACTACATTAGTTTACATTCACATTTTCCAAAGTTATTAATTTTATGTATTTATGGTGGATTTATGATTAAAATTTAAAGAGATAACATGTATTTTCTTATACCTAAAAGTGGCTTGAGTTTGATGACATGTGTAGATCGTTTGGAAGCTTCCAGGACACCCTTATGTGGCCTCCCAAGATCAAATTCGAATTTCAACTCAAGAGGTGGACCATATTCCAAAGAGAATGATCATCAAGATTTTGATGTGTCATAGGATTCATGTCTAGTATGTAGGGATAAGTTGAGACAAGTATGGATCTAGTAGGTATTTAAGGGATCTACATTTATTGAGTGGATATCCCTAATTCATGTATAAATAAGAGGGGCATCCTTCAAAGGAAGAGGAGAACAATTATCAGTTATTCATTAGCATCAGATTTATGATTTTTCATTCAACATGAATAATATTATTTTCTCCAAATCATGAGTTATGAGTGTTTTTGGATTCTTAAGGTGTGATAATTGTTCATGTGTGCTGACTGAGGAATGGAGGGATCCCCATACCAAGATAAGTACACTTTGTTGTAGAGTAATGTTGTAACTATACTAATTTTAATTTTGATGTTCACATTATTTCTTTGTTGTAAATACTTGTAGATAATTTCAATATGAATTCATGTTATGGCCATGTCTTATTGTGTGAAGGTTGATCTCCTATCAGTAGCTAGTTTTTATGTGAGAAGGACAACCAGGAACTCCTAAGTTAGGAACCTCTTCTTCGTGAGCAAGACTGAAATGAAACAAGATTTACTTTCTTATATGCTTTCCTAGATTACATTTATGTGAAGATTGATTTCCTTTTAGTAGCTAGTTTTTATGTGAGAAGGACGACGAGTTCCTCCCCAGTTAGGAGACTCTTCTCCATGAGCTAAAAACTTAACTAAAAACAATTTTTAATTTCTTTCATGTATATGGTTTCTTTCTTGCTTTCTTAGGTGTTTGGAAATGTTATTATAGAAAGATTGTAGAAGGACAATGAGGACCCTTGAACAAGAGACACTTATCTATCTTCTAAAGTAAACTAATTCCATTGATAAAACATTTGCAATACACATTTCCATTCTAAAAAAACTTCCTACAACTGTTTCATCTACAATCCCATATATGTTGGTTTGCTTCTAAGTTTACAAAACCCCCATGTTGACAAATTAAATGACATGGATTTAATAGACAATTAAATCGCCCAATAGAGGGGAGCTTAATATAGATCTTGCAAAGATGGAGGCCATCATGAAGTGGCCAAATCCTATAAATGATTCTAGAGTTTGGAGTTTTATTGGAGCAACATGGTACCTAAGGAAACTCATATATTTATTTTCAGTAGTAACTACAACATCTAACACTATATTAGTGACGGGAAATAATTTCTAGTAGGGGAAGGGTGAGAAAAAGGCCTTTGAAAGATTGAGAAATAAAATAATCCAATAATTGGTTCTTACATTACCAAACTTATACCATACCTTCGAAGTGGAGAGAGTTGTGATGGGCATGACATGGAAGTGGTCTTTATTTGGGAGGAAGTCATGTATCTTACCATTTTGAAGTATTTCATTGGATAGTTCTCAACTACCTTACCTACGATAAGTAGCTCTATGCTTTTGTGCAAGATGTCAAAAAATGGAAACGCAATTTGATGGGTAAGGAGACCACCATCCACATAGATCACTAGATGCTATAACATCTATAGTCCTAGAGTAATTTACAAAAAATAGACACTACAAGTGGATGGGGTTCTTACAGTAGTTTCATTTAGTCATGAAGTATAAGAGGGGAATCATATACAAGTTGATAGGCGTCCTTTGAAGGCCACACACATAGAAAATTATTGCTTTGGGGAATATGACGAACGTGGGGTCTTTCAACCACAATGCATATAGAGAGGCATGTATAGAGGATGAGGACTTGGAACTGTCTGTATCATTGTAGATACATTCATGCAAAAGATGGAGAAAATATACTTGATTATCATCTCCAAAATGGGCTACTTTATACGTTGGATAAGCTTTCTATTCTTAAGGTGAGAAAATACAACTAGTTAGAGTGGTTCACATATCTAATGTAGCAGGGAATTTTCATAGAGGTAATATGGTAGAAAACTTACAATAATTTCTTATAGTAGTTTCATTTAGTCATCAAGTATAAGAGGATAATCATAGATAATTTTGTAGGCATGCTTTGAAGGCCACAGACATAAAAAATTATAGATTTGGGAATTTTGATGAACATGGGTCTTTCACCCACGATGCCTATACAAAGTCATGTGTAGAGGCTGAGGACTTGGAGGTGTTTCAGAAATTGTAGATACATTCATGAAAAAGATGGAGAAAACATACCTGATTGTCATGTCCAAAATGGGCTACTCTATAGGTTGGATAAGTTTTGTGTTCTTAAGGTCAACAACTATAGCTAGTTAGAGTGGTTCACATCTACAATGCCACATGGCATTTTCATACAAGGAAGGTAGTGGAAAACTAATGGAGGCATGTGTATTGCCCTAGAATGCAAGAATGAATATATATATATATATATATATATATATATATATATATATATATATATATATATATATATATATATATATATATATATAGGTTCATTAGTGGAGGAATTCTTTGTTGTAATAATAAGCCTAGTAGTAGGAAATAGGGCCTATACCATCCCATACTTGTACCCACTTATCTTTAGGAAATAATTTCAATGGAATTTGTGGGAGGTTAGAAAAAATATATGAAGGGACATGAGTATGTGTTCCTGCTAATTGATAGGTTCGAAAATATGTTCATTTTTATGTCCTATAAAAAGTCTACTAGAGGTAAAGAACCAATAAGTTTGTTCTTTGAACAGGTCTAGGTGCACTTTGGGATACCAAAGAGAATTGTTTCTAAAAATGACACTTCTTAATTCATTTTTGAAAACATTATGGGCACATGTGTTAATGACCATGATCTAGGTTGCTCAGATCCACATCGATGGATCATATTCAAACCCCCATCCCCTCCAATTTTTAATCAATGGGGGGGGAGGTCCGAAAATGGGGTAACCTCTGACATTTTGGCGTTTTTCACCCACCCCACCTAAAACCACTAACCACCCCTCCCCCCTTCAACAACTACCATCCCACGCCGGCTCCCACTTGCTGTTGACCCCCCTCTGCTCCCACACCACTCCCTTTCCACTAAGTGGACTTCCTGTCCCCACCTTGCTCCTATGTTATTCCATATTCCTCCACTACCTGTCTGTTACCTTACCCCTACGGACCCCACTCCCCTTATGATAGTTGGAACTCTTGTCCCCAACTTGCTCCTGTGTCATTCGATATTCCTCCACTGCCTATCGGCCACCTCACACGTGCAGACCCTACTCCCCTTTCGCCAAAACAACCTCCCATTACTAATTATCCCCAAATATGATGTTGCGATTTTTCACTCCCACCATCACGTCAGTAGACCATTGAGTAATAAGTGTTTATCCATTACCACGAAAATGGACCCACTCTGCTTTAACATTAAATTAACAACAATAAACTCTCTTTTTCCCATATAAACTGCCATAGCTCATTCAATCACCTCCTTTCTCCATTTCTGGATTACAAGGACTCAGATGTTTCAGTGCACAGTCAATCAAACCGAGTTTACCCCAACACCCAACTAGTGATCCACGCTATCTCTGTGACCAATTTGCATAACAAGTCAGTGAAAACAAGTGCCTAGACATCAATCTACATCCAGATACCAGTTTTCACTTATTTTTCCCAGGTGATTCAAAATTCGTTGTTCCTTTTTTTTTTATGATGGAACCTAAAGTTAAATCCAAGGCCTTTGGTGACAATTATATGCTTCCCCTTACCATAGACTTAGATCACCAACCACTAGTAGCCCAAGACTAGAAAATTGCTGAAACTAGTTGTGAATTCGATGTGTTCGAGCTTTAGAATTGGCTAAAAGGAAATTCTTGGACCAGAGCTATGAACTGAACCTCTGGGATTATATCCTACCAAAATTCATTTTTTCCTAGAAACCTCAGTTCCCTGAATTCGTCTCCTAGTGTCAATTTAGGTATATCCCTATTTAGTGGGAAACTGTGGCCCAAAATAGTGATGTCCTCTTCATCGTCACTGGAAAATCCATCTCCCAAAGGCTCTAATTGCCAAATTCTGACTCTCTGCAACCATTTTCAATAGATTCCCTTATGGATTTCTACAAAAACCTAACCTCCACATAGAGAGCCATGATTTTTAAGATTTTTCTCCCTCAGGATACCCAATTACCCAAGAAGAATCCCCCATACTCATCCTCTATGTTCCCTGAGATGACGAAGCAGGCGATTTCAATAATTTAATGCATACTTGGCTATCATTTCGATCAGTGGGTTGATGAGGTCATTATTGGCTTCTTATCAATTTTTTCAACTGGTAGGAAACCCCTCATTTTCGATTGGAGTGAGTTCATTATAGAATCAATTCACAACCAGTTCCTCAAATTTTCTACTGAAGGGAATTTTAAATATTATTTTTTTGGTTTATTTGTTTCTTTATCATCAAGGATATATCTTTTCATTCCCTTTGTAGAAATTAGATGAGCAGGGTAATCCATAGTTAGTAATCCATTCGACATCCTTGGTGAGGAAAAATTCCACTAAATATACCTTATCTGATTATGTTGATCAATGTTTACACACAATATCCTATTTATTAAACATTAATATAGAGCCTAGGATAGACCATAGGTACAAATAATTCTACATCTTAGTGAGCAGACAGAGACATGAGATTGGTACTTGTACCAAAATTATATTGAGATCAAAGTTTATGGGTGTGAATTTCCACCATACCGGCTGTCAAAATTTGTTCCTATGAGGATTTTCTCATTGGAATATATAAGGCAAATGATTAATATGGATGATCTTAATTTTGTTGCATAAAAAAATAAATCTCAGTTTAAAATCAAGGCACAAGTTGGAAAAATTATTTGTAACACCAGGGCAACAGGTATGAGGAATATTTTCTCCTTAAGTAGATTAACTTCAAATTGAGTTTAACCTGGTCATATGTCCGTTTTCGAATCATTTATAAATTGGGAGTGGAGAAGAAAACCACTCCCTACACCCACACTCCTAGACCAGAGATAGAAAAGTTCATGATCAAATTAAGTGGGAGGAGAATATGCTACAGGAAGCAGAAGAACATGTGATATCCACAATTGCCTCATAGAATCCAGTACCTCAAGAAAAGGGAGACAAGAGGCCAAGGGAGCATGACTCCCTATAGTTATAGAGATTAGAGTTAAAGAATTTATGATATAAAAGAAGAAGCATAAGACTAATACTAAACGATGTTTTTAGGAGGAGGATGAAGAGCACGCCACCATAGTCCTAACATGCCCTCATGTTTCTAAAATATGAAAATATATCTTCACGGGATCTCGAGCTTCCTCATCTTCCCAAGATCTCCCGGATACATCTCAAACAACAGGGTTGGTTTAGGACTAGGGTGAATGAAATATTTCTGCAAAGTGCAAATAAATTAAGAAGAAGAATTAGTTTCTTAAAGACACCACATACACCCCATTCTAGAAGAATATAGCCTCTTCACAATACATGCTTCCTTCAACCTTTGATATAGAAAAGGGGAAAATAAAAATTAAATTCCTTCAAGCACAATTTCCATCTCCAAAGACACCTGTTGATTACAAGAAGCCCATATTCTCCTTTGATGTTGAGAAAATTCACCCCATTGACCAAATATACCTACATAAAAAAACACGTGAAATGTTGTATTCTACTTTGAATAACACTTCCATGAAAACTTCTACTTTGCATGCCTTAATCGGCAACATACAATCACAATTAAAACTTGAAAATATTTCATCTTTGGCCAAGGACACTAGGAGAAAATCATTGGAGGACCTCGTAATTAAATTGGTGTATGACCCAAAAAATGTAAAAGCAATAAAAGAAATTGTGAGAAGAAAAAATGTAGACATAAAATCATTGAGTAAACAACTCAAACTTCCCTCCACTGAGGATCCCCAAGCTAAGGAAGTTGGGGAACTTGAGAAAGAAAAATAGAACATATTCAACATAATAATTGAACAAAGTAGCCAAATGAAGGATATGGAAGTGAAGATGGAAAGAATACTCAAGGAAAAGGAGCAGTCATCACAACTAACCATAGATCCTCTAACAACAATGCCTATTTCAGTGGAAGGCACAATAGGAGAATCTGCATCAAAAATAATAGAGGCACAGATAATAGATTCCTAAAATGAGTTGGTTAAAGCTATGGAAGACCTATCCATTAGAGGGCAAGATTAAGAAATTAAAAGCACAAGTTAAAAATTTGCAGGATCATAAATTAAAGATAAATAATTCATACATAGCAAAGCTTCGGAAATCTCAAAGGCAACCCAAAGGACTAAGCATCTAGAGAATGAGTCTTTGATGACTCAAACACTAGCACGGGCTAAAGAATGCATATTGGTTGAGATAAATGAGGCCATCATAGAAATAGGGCCTTCAATTGAGATAATATTTGAATAGGAGGACATAGTATAGAGAGCAGAGGAGTTAATGGAAGGAGTAATAAGAAGCATTGGATAGACGCCAATGGAAGCTAGCAGTGTAATTAAAATTTTGAATTCAAAAAACAAGGATGAGTTAGAAAATTTTGAAATTGCAAATAGGACATAAACTATCTTGGAAGTCAGGGGATTCCTTACTAAAAGGAACTTTCTAGTACAGTTGGAAAACAAGTGGAAACACTTGGAGACCAGCATCCAGAAGTTCCATAAGAAATTCAATGCAGTACATTTGAAAGTACTGCCAGGAGTAAAGGAAATTAGAGACAAGCTAGTGCCCCTACCAGATTATCAACATAAATTGTACTCAATAGCTTGCCTAGTATTTAAAACAGGTTGGCTAAAGAAATATTTTACATTCATGTGATCTATCACCAATAAATTTATTTCCTAACAAATAGTGTCTACACATTTTTAAAGTGTGTATTACTGCTTCCAACTCTAGATCATTTACATCATAATTTCTTTCATGTTTTTCAACTTTCTATATTCTTAGGCTATTACTACAATTTCCTGCATAAACACACACTCAAGGCCTCCCAAACAGGAATCAACACAAACAATGTATTCCCTATTTGGGTCGGTAATTTTTAATATAGGGGTTGTTGTTAGTAGTTATTTTAACTTGTCAAAAACTTCTTGGCATTTGGTTGTCCACTGAAAATTTATTTCCTTTTTCTATAAGGAAGTAATGGGATAAGATAATTCTGAAAACCCCTTTATAAACCATTTATAGTATCCGATAATCCCCATAAATGAATGAACTACTGACACATCCTTAGGTATGGGCCAATTCATAATAGCCTTAACCTTTTCAGTGTCCACAGGTAGTCCTTCTTTGGAAATGGCATGCCCTAAATATTATATTTTGTTTTTTGAAAACTAACATTTGTTGGGTTTTTCATAAATTTGAAGTTCTCTTAAATTTTGTAACACCAATCTGAGATGTTCTTTGTTCTCTTCTTCATCTTTAGAGTACACTAGGATGTCATTTATGAATACTAACACAAACTTGTCAAGATATTTGTGAAGTATGATATTCATTAGACACGTGAAAGTTTCTGGTGTGTTAGTAAGACCAAAGGGTAATACTACGAACTCATAGTGACCATATCTGGTTCGAAAATTTGTCTTCTGAATATATTCATATTTTATCTGTAACTAATGTTAACCAATTCTTAAATATATTTTTGAGAATAAGATGGCTCCCCTTACTTGATCAAATAGGTCATCAATTCATGGCATCAAATATTTATTCCTAATTCTTAACTTATTCAGCTTTCTATAAGAAATGCACATTCTAAAAGTGCCATTCGTTTTCTTAACAAATAGCATAGGGCCCCTCCATGGTGAGACACTAGGTCTGATTTAACACTTATCTAGCAATCCCTCGAACTGCATTTTTAGCTCTAATAATTCTGGTATGCTCATTCTATAAGGGACTTTGAACACGGGGGTAGCACCTAGTACTAAATCGATAGAGAAATCTATATCTATACAAGGTAACACGAGGATTTCCTCTAGAAAAACATCTTGAAACTCCCTGATAACATGTAGGGTCCCTATATTTTATTTTTCTATTAGTTGCTCATCTGTTTCCACCTGCACCAAGAAGACTTGACATCCTTTCCTTGCATTCATTTTTAACTGTAAGGCTAATATCCATGAGATGGATATTGGTTTTGTTTTTCCTCTAATTAATCCGGTTTGTCCATTTTCACCCACACAACTCACTACTTTCTCCAAACAGTTTCTGGCAGTTCCTTGTTTCTCCAACCAATTCATTCCAATTAATATATCATAAGATCCTAAGGGAAGAATTTTTAGATCCACTTCTATGGAGTAACCATTTAATTCGACATGACACTGTCTTATTTGATGGGTTACCCTTCATTTGGTACGAATTTCTAACTATACCAGCCATGAATTCTAGAATTTTTCCTATTTCAATTTGCATTTTTTCAATGTTTGGGGGCTAATGTAACTCAAGCTATCCCCAAAATCAATTAAAATATAAAGGTATTGGTTTAGAATGGTGCCTTCAATCTCAATCATGTTATATTGATGCTATGCTTATGTGTCCTCTAATGCTACACTCATTTTTGGAATATTTTTGGCAATAACATTTACAATTGTCACTTCATGGACTTCTTGAATATTTTTGAATAGATCACAGATTATGCAGACAATCCTTTAACAAGTGGGGTTGACCACAACCCCAACACTTCAATGGTTCTCTTTCCTTTCCCACCATGTTATTTTTGATGTTTTGTTCCATGGGCTTCGATTTTGTGTGAGACTGAGCAGGTTGATTTATACTTCCATTACCACAATTTTTCTCTGGTGATCCTTTCCAAAAAATTTAAGATATAGAGGTTTCTATTTTTTTACATTCATGAAATGCTTGGTTTTATTCTTAATTTTCCACAATTTTGAGCTTTCACTTCTATTTTTGAAATGTTGATAGCAAAATCTAGCTTTCGTTACTGTTCATCCATGGACTTAGGATTGTCAAACTCAATCCTCTCTTTGTAAGGTGCTTGTAAAGAGTTCAGAAACCACTGTACTTTAGATTTCTCTTCTTTAATATAAGGTACATATCATAACAAGTTTGTAAATTTTGCTACAAATTTGTCCATAGTTAGTTGTCCCAACCTTAACTCATAGAACTGCTTAGCATATTCATCATAATATCACTCATTTAGGTACCAATATTTAAACCGTTTCTAAAATTCCTCCCAATAAATTGTCTTCTCTTCCAACTTGAGAGTAGCTTTGCCCAATTGCTGTTAAATAGCTAGTCAATCCTTCCAATTAGTCTCGTACTCATATACCTAAAAGTATTTGATCATGTTAAGAATTCATGCTTCTTGTTTGACAATTTAATTGACCTTAAATTTCTTACCTAAATTATCGACCAGAGCTAGTAAGCTGATGAAGTTTAAGATGTATGTGTTAGAAGCCTTTTCTTCTAAATTAAATTGATTTATTAAAATGAACATGTATTCAATGAGTAAATTACTTATTCCTAGAAAATATGATTAACTCTACAACGATGATTGCACTCTATTTCTTAAAACTACTATTGGTTATAGAAATCTCAAACTCTTCTTTGAAATAAATAAAATATCACACTTGATGTAAATGCAAATTAATTCCACACTTTGCATAAATAAGAACTATATACACACACTCAATTGTAGAAGAAAAAACTACCATTTAATCTCATCACACATCTATATAAACAACAATCATACTTGCATGAAAGAAAAATGAAACAAACTCATGTTTAAAATACATTCGACTTGCTTGAATAATACATCACACATGCTTGAAATTTAACATCAAATTATGCAAATAAATCCTCTGTTTATAAGAAATATAAAATTGTGTCTAATTTATTAAAGTATAACTCTATGTCATTGTTGCTAAACTCAACCCATATGCATCCAAAATCTATGAAAAAAAGAAATTATTAGTAGAATGAACTTAATTCAAATTTGGAAGAAATTAGAATGGAATTACTTAATCAAACAAACCAAAAGTTATGAGAATATAAACACAATTTCTATCTATTGAAAACAAAGCGGAAATCCTTACTACTTGAGAGGGGCCTCCACGAGAAGTAGGCAAATAGGCTATTGATCAAACACCGAACCATGCATGAGAAAATAAATGATTCTTTTATAAATAGACCATTAAAAACAAAGTTTAAATCTCATTGTCACATCCTTACTTAACAACCTTTTCATTTCTGCTGAGAGTCATATTTATAGAGCTCATAGAAATACATTTTTTAGATCTATATGCCTAATCCCTATCAACAAAAAATATAATTAACTTGAAAATATATTGTAACATAATTCACTCATGATTTTCTATTATCAAAGAAAATCATGAGGCATAAATCTCGTTTTTGCTCACCTGTTGCCAACTACGGAGGTTGACTTCATCTCTGGTTGCATCACCATGACCTTCCTCCATCGATCTGGTTCATGAGATTAGGATGAAATTATTGAGTGCATCAATTCCCACCTATCCATATATTTCACATCCTAGCTAGCAACTTGGAACATGTCAAACCATGGACATGGCTGCAAAACCGTATATTAGTTGTAGAATCATTGCAATTTGGTATCTGAAGTAAACATTAAACTAAATAATAAGGAACATTATCAATGTATGAAATAAAAGACAATTGTACCTTCGATGTCATAATTCTTGTGATTGGATGCCTAATGCATGATTATGAAGGTAAAAAAGAAATAGATCGTGTGGAAAAGGGTTTCAAAAAGAAGCAATTGTGGGGCTCAACATTTCTCCACATGGAGGTCATTGCACGTCCTCATGCAAAAATTTCAAAACTGATGAACCCTTCCTATTATTGAACTCCTTTACATACTTGAGCTAAAACATCCAAACTTGTCTTATTTTCCTTCTTCTTAGTGACTACCATCCTTGGTTTCTTCATCATAATATTATACTTCAGACTTATAACTTTTCTTTAAAGAGATTTGTGCTTTTCTTTTAGCTTCTTATTCTTAGAATACCATAGACCAATATGTAAGATAATATTGTCATTCTTGTTCCTCTACATTTCATTCTACACTTTCAATGTTTGATGTTCTTGTTTTAAGTGTCTCTCTAGTGTTTCCAATTAATAAATTTCCTATTTGACAGTATTTATAATTGGAGGTTCTTGTGGACTATCATAATGAATTTGCTGTTCTTGATTTGAAGAGGATGCAATGGCATTTTCTGTATCTATTTTCAACAAAGATTCTATATAATCATATATCTCCTATTGGACTGGGTCAATTCGAGGTGTTCTTCTTAAAGCATTATCAATTGGTGATGGAACTGGTGAAAAAATAATTGGTGATGGAACCTTTGTCCCTTCTTCTTCCTCTACATTGACAAACTCTATGGATTTTTGAAATGATTCTTTCATTGTTTTGTTGATTCTTGCACTCCTCCTAACAGTGGATGAGGTTTTAATGAGAGGAAATTAATTTTGAACTTTTTTTTTCTTTTTCTTTTCTTGCTCTATTTCCTCTATTTTTCTTCTAGATATTATTTCTTCATTATCATTGGTTTTTCTTCTTCTAACATTCTTCTTTTTAAGATTTTGTAACAAATCAGCAAGGGGAGTTTCATCTTCTGAGGGTTGCTCTTGTTGTAGAGGTAGGTCATCTTTAGGGTTTAGCCATAACTTTCTTCAACTTCTCTTTATTTTGTTGTTGAGTTCTTCCCATTCTACCTCTTTAAAGTGGTTTCTGACTAGAAAACTTTCCTAATCGTCTCCTATACTTTTGAGGTGGGATTTAATCAACATTTTTATCAGGTTGTGATGATACATGGTATTTTCAATAGACTGTATTTTTCTCTAAGTATTATTGGTCATTTTCTTCATAGTATTGAGTACTAAGTAAGGCAAATTAGTTTCATTACCCTCAAAGAAATGGATCATCAAACATATATGATAGAAAAACATACTACCAAATCTAGTTTTAGAAGTAATAAATTTTTGAATGAAAAAAAAAAATTTCTTGATTTTATTTTAAGAGCTGTACTTAGGATGCCTCTCTTAAACACTGAAGTGTCCATACCTCAGTTTTTAAGAAATGTCCTCCATTAATTTCCTTCAATTCCTCTATTTTTGAGCCATCTTTCACATGTACTTTGCCAACCCTAGGTAGCCCAGTTACTTCTACCATGAAATATTTTGTCACTACTATTTTCACATCTCCAATTTCTGCCTCAACTCCATCAAATTCTTGGGAAAAGTACTTTGTTACTTCTTTGTCATATTCATTGAAATTTTCTACAAATTCCAACCATTTTACTTGTTGTAACATCTGCCTGACTTGTGGATAATGCTCCATGAATTTCTTCCCATTCGGCTCTATCCTCACAATAACCCCCATGCTAGTGAAGTCTCAACCTACAATTTCTTCTTTTGACAAGATGACGGAGCGAAAATAGATTTGTACTAAGTATGGATGAGAGTGAAATATTCAATGGAAATGAGTGAAAAGGATTTCGGGAAAACAATGTATGAATGAGGGCAGAATTATGAGGGTTTAAGGAGTGGAGTATTTACACAATGATGAGTGGTGAATGGGCTTATGACCAGCTTTGTTGACAGGATATAGTATTTTTACTTAAATCTGAAGTTGGAATAGTATTGATTACTTCAAATGGTGGTAACAATGTTTATTTTATTTCATAATCTAATTTTTCTTACCTTTATTATTTAATATAATATTTACATACATTTGGATTTATGATTCTAATTCTTTGATTCACCATTATATATTGTCCTTGGATGGATTCAATTTCTAAGTGTGATCATTCTCTTATGCCAAGATCTTCAATTGCTCCAGTTGATCCCTCTCAGAATCAGCTACATAATTTTGTTAAAGCTGCATATTATCAAAAATTCTGTAGCTTCTTATTTTGAAAAGAAAAAGAGGGTTACAAAGAAAATGGGATCAGAAATGTGCTTAAAAGTAAAATATAGGGTGCCAAGAGTACTCGGTTTCCATCCTAAATTTTCTGTATAAACATGCCAACAATGTTGGTTTTCATGTTTATAGCATTTTATTATTATTATTATTTGTAGAATTGAGGCTTCTGTGATCCATCATAGTTATAAGAAGAATTTCAGCGTAAATCACATATAGAAAGACCTTTGTCGACGCGTTTCGAACCAACTAGTGTGGTTCATCGTCACGACAAGTTGAAGAAACAGATCCAGTCTAGCATGTTAAATAATCTAAGCAGAGACTGCAATGGCTACAAAAGATTAACGGCTAATTTTTGACTCTAGGACCCAGGTCAAATTTTCATTTATTAATTTAATATTATTATTATTATTTATTATTTTATTTATGGAACCAAGTTAAATTAGGTAAAAATAAATTAATGGTTATTTCTTTAAAAAAATTCATTTATTTCTTTAAATTATTACTTATATATATATATATATATATATATATATATATATATATATATATATAATTAAAATAATGTTCGGTTGATAAGAAAAGGTTAGGATTAATAAAACTATATAAATAAATACCAGGTTAGTAGAAAAAGTTAATTTATTTGTTTATTAAATTATTTATTAAGTAATATATATATATATATATATATATATATATATATATATATATATATATATATATATATATATATATATATATATATATATATATATCTATCTATATATATATATATATATATATATATATATATATATATATATATATATATATATATATTAGTTGAGATTATATTTACTAATATCAATTAGGGAAAAAATCAAACGGGAAGAGCGACATAGAAACAAAGAAGGCGAAGAACTAGAAAAAATCCAATAGAAAACCAAAGATCAAGGAGGAAAAGGAAGAAAGGAAGGCACCAGGGGGAACGATGGAAGTGCAAAAGGTAAAAAGGGGGGGGGAGGGGAAGAAACACTAAGACGAAAGTGCAGGGATCCAACATCTACTGATCTTCCAGCCGTCATCTCTGTTGATAGTGTTAGGCCTTCTTTCAATTTCAATAGCTTCCCTGAATTTACAATGATGGAACTGAGAAACTTTGGCGACAACCTTGGCCTCCTCTATACAGACCTGATGCTTGGTCTTATCCACATGCTCTGCTAATGCTGAAGACTTAGTTCTACCATGTCTTAGGTCAGCTGCATGTTCACAAATAATAATAATAATAATTATTATTATTATATATATATATATATATATATATATATATATATATATATATATATATATATATATATATATATATATATATATATATAGAGAGAGAGAGAGAGAGAGAGAGAGAGAGAGAGAGAGAGAGAGAGACTTTGTGAGTCAAGTTGGAGAGGAAGGGAGATCCTTCCTAACCAACTTCAAATCAATATTGTCTTGCATCTTTTTAACAAATTCTTCCCTTGTCAATGGTTTATGATAAATTCTCAATCGACGACCATTTACAATGAAGTTCGCTTTTTCTTCATCAATGGTTCTAATCCTAACTGCACCTTTATCAAAGACAATTTCAGTTTCATAAGGCCCACGCTCATGAGTCTGAAATTTTCCTTGAAAATATTTAAATTTTGAGTCAAAAAGTAATGCCCAATCTCCTGGCTGAAATTTCCTTTCTTTTATGAATTTGTCATGCCATATAGATCTTTATTGTTGCACTATGTTGGCTCTTTGAATAACATCATGTCTCATCTCATCTAGTTCATTCATTTGTTGTATTCTTTGTTTCTGTGCTTTAGATAGATCAAGAAACAATTTGATTGTTGTCTTGAAGGTCTTTACCTCAAACTCAATAGGAAATAATACTTGCTTCCCATAAACAAGTTCATAGGCAGTATGTCTTATGGTATTTATCCACGTGCTAAAGTATGCCCATAAAGCTTCTGGAAGCTTTTCTGCTAAGTCTCTTCTATGTAGATGTACAGTCTTGGTAAGAGTTACTTCAATTTCTTTATTGGTGGATTCCACGTGTCCATTTATAAGTGGATGATATGGAGTGGACATTCGATGTTTTATTTTGCACTCCTCCATTATCTTTTATACCAACTTGGATGTAAATAGAGTACCTTGATCTATCAAAATTTCCCTTGGGACACCAATCCAGGTAAAGATATCCTAAAAAATAAATGAAACTACAACATTTTCAGTAGCAGAAGGAAGTTCTTTAGCTTCTACCCGTTTTCTAAAATAATCAGTGCAAAAAATAATGTACCTTTTTTGTCTCGATGGTGGATTAATTGGACCAACAAAATCAAGAGCCCATTTCTCAAAAGTTTTAATGAGTACCTGAGGTCGTAGAGGCATTTTATCTTAAGGAATGAGTTTACCCATTCTTTGACAACTATCACATTTCTTAAAATATTCTTCTGCATCCTTAAAAAGGGAAGGCCAATAATATCCTAAGAGGACATTGTGAACAATTTTTTTCTTAGAAAAGTTTGCTCCACATGGTTCATCATGACAAGGCTTTAATATCTCTGGCACTTCATCTTCTCTGGCACATCTCCGAATGATCAAATGTAGCCCCGCTTTCTATAATTTTCCATTTATCCATGAGTAAGATGCACTAATTTGAATTAAATTTACTTTCTCTCAAGGATACAAATATAGTGGTCACTTCCCTGTAGCCAAGTAATTAGAAATATATGCAAACCAAGGAGATTTAATAGCTATTGCAAAGATATTCATCCGGAAAATTATCTTCTATAGGTACGTCATTATTGTCATGTGGAATCCTAGGTAGAATGTCAGCAACTGTATTTTATTTTCCAGGTCAATATAAAATAGTAATAGTGAATTCTTGTAACAATAATAACCATTTTGTAATTCTACCATTAGTGATTGATTTATTCATTAAATACCTAATTAGAGAATTATCTATATGTACAATGGTTTCATAACCAATCATGTAATGTCTGAATTTATTAATGGCATGGACAACAACTAAAAACTCATTTTCTATTACAGTAAAATTTAACTCTATAGGAGTCAAAGTTTTATTGGTGTAGTAAATGGCATGATTTAAATCCATTTGTCCTAATATAGCTCCTAAAGTTGTATTGGAAGCATCAATTGAAATGTGAAAAGGTAGTTTCCAATTTGGTCCTGCTAGAATGGGTGCTTTAGAAATAATGTCTTTCAATGTTTCGAAATTTTTTTGGCAATCAAAATTCCAAATGAATTCACAATCTTTTATGAGCAATTTGAAATGTGGAGAAGAAATTTTTGTAAAGTTTTCTATGAATATTCTATAGTAACGAGTAAAGCCAATAAAAGTTCTAACATCTCTTTGACAAGTTGGAATTGATAATTTAGAAATAACTTCTACTTTAGATGTATCCACTCTAATTCCATCCCTAAAATATGGTGTCCTAAAAAAATTCCCTGAGTAAACATCATAAAACATTTTTCATGGCTTAATGAGAGATTTTCTTCCATACATCTAATGAGAACTTTTTCCAAAATTTTAAAAGCTTCTTCAAAGGAATTTCCATAGGAAGTAAAATCATCCATATAAAATTCCACACAATCATGAATTAGATCAGAGAGAATGCCTAAAACGGCCCTTTGGAATGTTGTAGATGCATTACATAATCTGAAAGGAAGTTCTTGGTAGGCATAGGTTTGCCATGGATAGGTAAATGTGGTTTTATCTTGACCTTCTAGAACTACTAGGATCTGGTTATATCCACAAAAACAATCTAAGAACGAGAAATATTTATTTCCTGACAATGTTTCTAAAAATTCATCTATCAAAGGAAGTGGAAAATGATATTTTAAAGTGGCTTTATTCAATTGCCTATAGTCAATGCATACTCTCCATTTTCCATTCTTCTTAGGAGTAATTACCAATTATGAAACCCACTGGCAATTTGATATTAGATAAATGAAAATTACATTCAACAATTCTGTAGTTCCTCTTTAACAATTTTCCTTAAATTTAGATTCATTATCCTCTGAGGTTGTCTAATTGGTTTGGCATTTTCTTCAATGTAAATATGATGTATAAAATTATTGGGATTAATTCATTTCATGTCAGTGTATTCCCATGCATAAGTAGAGGAATGTTCTTGTAATTTTTTTATTAATCTTTCTTCTGAAATTCTTCCAGATTATTATTGATATTCAAGATTTTTTTTTGGAAAGATTTCTATTGAGGAATTGCCAAATTTTTCCATATAATGTAAAGATAATTGACAAGATGATAAATATCCAGTATTACATTGTTCCTTAGAACTTTGATTAGATTCGCAATATGAGGAAGACTCATTATTTTCCATTAAATTGAAAATATGATCTTCTCCATCTATTTGTGAAGTAAGAAATATTGGTTGTATATCAATATCATCATCTATCCATTCTTCACCTTCTACATCTATTTTTGTTTTTGCAGGAGGATATAATGTAAATTTCTATGCTGAACTTCCATCATAAATAAACATATCATCAGATCTACAACATATACAAGCATCAACTGTATCTAACCATGGTCTTCGTAGAATCAATGGATGTCGTCCTAAATTACTCTTGGGTGTTAGAATCATAAAATCAAAAGGATACTCCCAATAATCTAAGGATAAAAATATGTCTTCTAACAAACCATCAGGTTTAATAACAAATATGTCTATTAATTGCAACAATATAGGTTCATATTGAAGAATAGGAAGTTTCAATCAATTCATAGTTTGTTTACTCATGATGTTTATAGTTTCTTCTAAATCAATCAATGTGTTTGTAATTTAGATACCACTGATATGTGTTTTCATAATGGGACTTTGTGGATCAAGATATTTCTAAATTGTTTTTTTCCCTTCATGATATCTACAATTTTTCCAACTAATTGGATTCTTTTGACTTCTTTTCTCTTTCTTCCTGGTCTTTTAATACTTAACTCGATTGTATTTGCAAATATTTGTATTTCTTCGATAGCTTGTAACAAAGGAATTTGTATACAAACATTATTCAGTTAATCTATCATATCATAATTAGGCAATAAAATATGTTTTTCTACACCTTTATCAATTTTCAATCTCTCAGAAATTGTGGTGTTTGAACAGATACTGAAGGTTGTTCAAGGATGGGAGTTGAGTTTATTGGAATATCATCAGAAGGAGTAGGGGTGGTTTCTTTTTCAGATTTTTCTTCTTGATTAAGAGATTTCTATTTTTGAGAGAGATTCTCCTTTTCAAACTCCTGAATAACAACTTATGGGGACTTCTTTTTTAATACTTTACCAGATCTAAGTTCAATATTGTTTAGACCTAATGGAGTTGTCATGTAGGTTTGGAAATTGTTTCCTTTCATATTATAAACAGTTTGTGAATTTTTATTATTATTTGGATTTGGAAGTGGTTGGGTAGGAAATTTATTTTGTCTTTAAGCAAATGGTAATGAAAGTTGTGGATTTTGATTTTGAGGTTGAGTTTGTTGAACATGTCGAGGAAAATATTGTGGTGGAAAAATAGGGTAGTGTTATCGATATTGAGGATATTTTCCATAAGTATTTTTCCATCCCTGTGCCCAAGGTTGAGGGTAATATTGCCAAGGCATGGGTACATTCCAATTTTTTTGTGATGGTTATGCAAATGCTTGAGTATTAAAATCTTGGGTCATATTTGGTTGTGAATTTTGCCAGAATCTCTTAGCAATAAAACAAAGGGGTTCTATTTGATTTTGTATTACTTCCTCTTCACAAACAACTGTAAGGCCTGGTATGTTGGAAATGATAGTGAGAGGGGGGGGGGGGGGGGGGGGGGTGAATCAGTATTAGAAATTTAATAATATTTCATTTCCATAAATAGATTTATATATGCAACTTCTGTTAATGAAACTTGCGTGTATACGCAACGGTGTTTAGAGCAACCAGCGTATACTTTGCAAACTTATACTTTAGTTAGTTGATCTTTAATCTTTGTATCAGAACCATATAACCAGTAATTAGGTGCAGTAAATAGAATAGGAAATCACAAACATGAACACAAGTTATAAGGTGGAAACCCAATGTGGGTGCAAACCACCTACTACAATCGTCTCTATCTTTCTTTAATAAGAAACTTATTTTTACGAATTTTGTAATGGTGCAACCTTATACCAGTATGCAGGCTTCTATCTGTAGAAGGCTATGACCTTCTCTCATTCTCTAGATTTTCCTGGAAGGGAGCTACAACCCCCTTAGCTCTTGTACTAGCTGATGTGTTTACTAGTACGTAGGTGATGACCTACAGAAGGATACAACCTTCCCTTTTCTTCTAGGGACCAAGTTTCATAAATTTTCAGACTGGATCCATCAATAACATCAATCAAACATCAAATATATCTGCATCAATCAATCTCCTTTGTACTAACCAAAAACTGAATCAAACAATAACTTTTCTGAATGTCGTAACCATAATAGAGTAACAGTAACCAGAACCCAATCTAGAACGGAGGACAATGCAACAGCAAACATAAGTAGCTAAAACATATTTTATGAGACATATGCTACTTCAACGTGTTGAAACTACATGCATATGCACTTTCCTCAAGACAAACCTACGGATATGCTATTTTGAAATTCCGAACCACCGTGTATATGCGCCCTTGATGTAATGAACCTGCGTATAGATATGTAAAAGATGATTTAACCTTTACAACTATTCAAGCATCAGTTATACCTAGATCATCAGATTTATAGATTACGACATGTGCCAATTATTCAGATAAAAGATCAAAACCACATAAAGATACTTCTCTTCAAGCCTTAAGATCTCGACCCATCAATAGAACTTATCCTTCTTCAAGTGCTTAGGTTCTTCCTTGATTCAGATCCAACTATGCACGATGACCTAATGACCAGTATTCTAGATCTTTCTCTTCATTAGATATTCAATACTTGAGTGCAATTACCTAATGATCTCCTCCTCCTTTTATAGTCGTAGCCCTTACTTAGTACCATGGTTGAAAACCACTTAGAATCAATTCTTTGGACCAAATACCTGGGGTCAACACTTTGGACAAGATACCTTGGACCAATACCATGGGTCAAAATACCAAGGACCAAATACCATGGACCAAAACCAAGTTTTCCAACATGTACACACTATTCCTTGCGTGAAAGTGAGTGTATATGCATACGTGCTTTTTGGTCTGCAAACTCGCGTGTATATGTGGTTTGGTTAAGGGAACTTGTGTATCCTGAACTATGATCTGTCATCTAAGTGAGTTTCCATCAAGGACAACACCTGTGTCATAATGCCAACAATCTCCCCCTTTGGACTTGATGGCAACCGCAAGTCATTCTCCCCTTTGTCATCAAGGGCAAAGGGTTATGCTCCCCCTAAGTACATGTTCAATTCTCTGATATGTTGAAGTGTGCTATTCATGCTCCCCTTGACTGTAAGCAAGGTCTGTAAAAAGATTTTCTACAAGAAGAACATGACTCTATACATCATAAATGACCTTCCTATCACCAAATATTCATACATACATCCATCTCCGAACCAAGTGGGGATCTACCAAGATTGACTCATCCACCAACCAAGTGGGGATATACCAAAAGTTTATACATGATAAAACAAGAACATTACATCATCCATCCCAGGTATAGTAGGGAAACAAAATAGGTCATTACATGATCTTGATAGTAAAAGATACACATGACATAGAGACAAAATATCTAAAACAATACTATGATAGTCATCAACAACTATCATTAGTATCATCTGTCAATCACCGTCCAGACTAGCAACCATGATCTCCCTCTGCACCAGAATAAAAAAAACTGTGAAATTTTACCAAGATCTTCTAAGATAATGCCAATAATGAATTATTAGAAGTATATGCTCCCCCTGAACCTATGTAGGATGATCACTGTCAGACCCATATCAGACTGTTTTCATTCTGAGTTTGGCCCACTAATATTCTTCAAACCAACATATACGCGGCTATATCCACAAAAACCGATGTATGTACGCGGATACGCTTCATGAAACTCACATACAACCATTGTTCTATGAAACAAATAAGTGTCAATGACAAGATGATGCATCAACTACTCCTAGCTTCTGTTTGAGGTATTCAAATGTCTCTCTGGGCAGTGGTTTGGTGAATATATCAGCAACTTGTTCCTTGGAGGGAACATACTCCAATTTGACCTTTTGTTCAAGCACTTGTTCCCGGAGAAAATGATATTTCGTAGTTATGTTCTTGGTCTTGGAATGCATGACTGAATTCTTTGAAATACTGATTGCACTTCTATTATCACATAGAATGGAGATGGGTGGAGTACATGTGATATGAATTTCTTGCAATGTTTGTATCATCCAAAGGAGTTGTGTGCAACAAGAGGTAGCAACAACATATTCTACTTTAGCTATAGATAATGCAATTGAACTTTGTTTCTTGCTGAACCAAGACGCTTGTCTGGAACCCATATAGAATGCACGACCACCAGTGCTTTTCTGTCATGCACGCTTCCTGCCAAATCTGCATTTGTATATGCATGAAGTGTAATATCGATATCTCTAGGATACCATAAACCAGAGTTTTTTGTTCCTTGAAGATATTTGAAAATCCTTTTGACTACCTGAAGGTGTGCTTCCTTTGGATTTGCTTGGAATCTCCCAACGATTCCCACTGCATGCATGATGTCTGGTGAGGTACCTGTCAGATAGAGCAGACTACCAATCATGGATCTGTAGGCTAGTTGATGTATTGTTGTTGATTCATCATTTGCGCTTAGGCTGCATCTTGTTACCATAGGGGTACATACTGGTTTAGAATCTTGCATGCCATATTTCTTCAAGATATGATTGAGGTACTTGGTTTGTGATAGAAAAATACCATCTTTATTTTATTGAACTTGTAAACTAAGAAAATATGTGAGCTCACCAAGCGGGGACATTTCAAATTCTTTCTGCATTACCAAGTCAAAGTTTTGACTCATGGCTTCTTCATTGTTACCAAAAATGATATCATCAACATACACAACAAGTAGTAGCAGTTTATCATTGTCAATTTTTATATATAGATTGCTATCAACTGATCCTTTTGAAAAACCTTGTTGATGAAGGTATTTGTCAAGACGATAATACCATGCCCTTGGAGCTTCTTTTAGACCATAGAGAGCCTTTTTGAGTCTGCATACAAGTTTTGGATCATTTCTAAGGATGACTCTGTCTGGTTTCTCAATATATACTTCTTCTTCTAGGTCTCCATTAAGAAAGGCATATTTCACATCCATTTGATATACTTTGAACTTCTAAAAGCTAGAAAGAGAAAAGAACATTCTTATGGCTTCAAGTCTAGCAATAGGTGCAAAATTTTCTTCAAAGTCTATACCTTCTTATTGAGCATACACTTTACAAAGAAGTCTGGCCTTGTTTCTAATAACTTCTCCATTTTCATTCAACTTGTTTTTGAATATCCATTTGGTTGCTATGACATTCTTATCATTAGGTCTATGAACAAATTCCCAATTATTATTCATTTCAATCTGCTCAAGTTCTTCATTCATGGCCATGACCCAACATTCATCTTTGCATGCTTCATTTGCATTTTGTGGTTTGATGGAGGAAAGCAATGCTAGATAGCTTGAAGCTTCTATAATAGTTCTTCTTGTCTGCACATCTGCCTCTTTCTGCCCCAAAATTTGAGTCTCTGGATGATTCTTCTAAACATAACTGGATGGAATCTTTTCTTCTACCCTTATCTATTCTTCTGGTGCCTCATTGGTTTCTTCTTCAGAATTAGTCTGATTTGATGTGGAAGGATAGTCCTCATCTTACCATAATCTTTGGTTTTTACCTGCTTTGGATTTTTGCCTGCTTCATCAACCACAACATCAATACATTCAACAATTTTCCCAAGTATTTGATTATAAAACTTATATCCTTTACTTCAGGAAGAGTAACGAAGGAGAATGCCTTCATCTACTCTAGGTTCAAACTTGCCAAGTTTTTCATCAGTCCTTTTGATGTAACATTTGCTTCCAAAAAATTTGAAGTGTTTTATAGTAGGAGTCTTACCATACCAAAGTTCACGTGGATTTTGAGTGTTGTTTACCTGAACCATTGTTTTGTTGAGAATAGTGATGGTAGCAAATGCAGTTTCACCCTAGAAGGTTGCAAGAGTTCCAAACTCATCTAGCATAGCACAAGCCATTTGTTGAACAATTTTGTTCATCCTTTCTACCACTCCATTTTGCTGATAAATTCTTGTGGTAGAGAATTCCCTTCTTATTCCATGTTCTTCATAGAAGTCGAAGAATTCATCCAAGGTAAATTCCCCTCCTCGATCAGACCTGAGGCATTTGATTTTTCAATCTGATTCATTTTCAACAAAGGCTTTGAAGGGTTTGAACTTTTCGAAAGCTTCGTCTTTATGCTTTAGAAGTCCTATCCAACACATTCTAGAAAAGTCGTCAATGAACAATATAAAGTATTCTTCTCCACGAGGTGACTTTTTCCTAGATGGACCACATAAATTAGTGTGAGCAAGTTCAAGAGGCTTACTAGATGATCCTTCCTTCTCAGGGAAATGCGCTCTGGTTTTCTTACCAAATTGACATGATTTGCATATTGTATTCTCTGGAATGCTGATATCAGGAAGATCTCGAACAACCCAATATCTGCATGCTTTTCTTATTTGAGAGAAACTTAGATGCCCCAGTCTTCTCTGCCATAACCAGAGTTCATCATTTTTTCTTAGGTAGCACTTTTTTTGTTCCCCCTTGAGTATGTGAAGGTTGTTTGGAGTTCTTACAACTTTGATCAATGTTTCTCCTGTATCAAGCTCATGAACAACATAGCCATTTGATCGAAATACTACCTCATTTCCTTGATCACACATTTGACTGACACTCAATAGGTTATGCTTTAGACCATCTACATACATAACATTCCCAACTTTAACTTTTTCTTTTAAGAGAATGGATCCTTTACCTTTTATGACTATAGGAGTTTCATTTCCAAATGAGACCTTCTTTTCCTTTTCTAAGGCATTATATGACTGAAGTTTTTCTTTATCACCAGTCATGTGTTTCGAGCATCCACTGTCGATGTACCATTGATTTTCTTGTCCTTCTACATAAAAGGCTATGCCACATCTTTCTGTTTGTGATACTTTCTTTCTCCATGTTTGGGACCCAATGAAGCTTGCTCCTTCTGAGATGTTTGCCAAAATTTACTCCTGCATTCAGAATCTTCATGACCAAAGTTGTTATAGATAGAGCATTCTATTTCATTTTCAAGAGAAGAAAAGTTATTGTAGGTCCTTTTCGTGATCCCTTTCACATTCCTTTGATTTCGTGTTTCTTTAGTCATCATGGTCTTGTAAGAAACACATTGAGTAGCTTTGTGTCCAAATTTATGACATAAAAAACATTGGCCATTAAACAAATTCCTGTGATTATCGAATCTTCTGACTTGATGATTGTAGTTTCCATTGACATTCATTTTTGAAGCAAATTGAGACTGATTTAGCTATGGTTTTTTATAGCTTTTGTTCATCCCTGAAGTAGATTGAACCCAATTTATCTAGTGATCTAATTTATGCCTTTGCTGACGATTGTCAACCTGTTCACTTCTCCTTGCTGCATCAAAATAGCTTTTGGAGGTTGATGGCTTCTATGCTTGATATGCTTCTTCAGTATATCCAAGACATGTCTTTATCAGAGGTGAATGCTGCACTTTGATAATTTCATCTAAAGTTTCTAATCCTTTCACAAATCTAAGATTGAGAGCTTTTGTCTTCTCAATATCTTTTCTTAGACCCACAATTTCACATTCTAACTTTTCATTGTGTTTTTCCCTTTCAGCAAGTTGGAATGTCAGAGTATCTATAATCATACTCTTTTCTTCTAAATAGATTTTAAGTCTAGAAATTTCTTCATTGAAACCATGTTCATCTAAATCATCCAAGAAATCATCATCTTCAAAAGCCATCAAAAGTCTATAATCATTACCATATTCATCTTCATCACTATTTGATAAACCATCTCTATCTTCATGCGTATAGTAGCTCTTCTTACTTACATTCTATTTTCTATTCCATTTTGCTGGTTCCTTACCTTTATCAAGAGTATCTTTATGAGGACATTTGGCTGCAAAATGACAAACTCTTCTACAAGCAAAGCATTTGAAAGGTAGTTTACCTTTGAATCTTCTAGAACCTCATTGAAGGTTTTTGACAAAGATTCCTTCTTCCTCTGCTTCTTAAATGTGTCCCGATTCATTGAACTCTTCTCTTCCTGAAGCCTTGAATATGGCTTCTCTCATATCTGATGGACCTCCTTTTCTCATTTCAATAGTAGTTAGGATTTCATGCAGTTGTGTCATAGTCATACTTTGAAGATCCTGCTTTTCTTCTATGGTAGAATCTTTTGATTCAAACTTAGAAGACAAGGATTTTAAAACCTTTTCAACTAACATAACTTCTTTTATCTCTTCACTCAGGTTTTTCATGCGATTAACAATATCATATATACATAGGAAGTAATGAGCTATACTTTCATCATTGTGCATTTTGATAGTTTCATATTGAATTCTAAGAGATTGTAGTTTTGCACGTTTTCCCTGATTGTCTCCTTCATAGCTTAGAATGATCTTGTCCCATATCTCTTTGGTGGTTTTGAGCTACTTAACCATGACAAATTCTAATTGTGACAGACTCCCCAATAGTGTATTGACAGCCTTGGCATTTGTTTCATACTGCTTTTTACCTACCGTATCTGTAGGAATTGCTGATGGAAATGTATATCAGCCTTCCACGATTTCCCAAACATCTGTTCCAAGAGATTGAAGATAGGTTTTGGTTCTTAGCCTCCAATAGACAAAGTTTCTCCCGTCAAGGATTGGTGGTCTAATGTATCCCTCTCTTTTGTAGTTAGCCATGATGATAGATCTTCCTTCAAGCGATTAATATTCTTCCAAAGGACCTACTATGATTCCAATTGTTGGAAACAGTACTGAGGGGGGGGGTGAATCAGTATTAGCAATTTAACAATATTTCATTTCCATAAACATATTTATATACGCTACTTCTGTTAATGAAACTTGAGTGTATATGAAACTGTGTTTAAAGCAACCAGCGTATACTTTGCAAACTTATAATTTAGTTAGTTGATCTTTAATCTGTGTATCATAACCATATAACTAGTAATCAAGTGCAGTAAACAGAATAGGCAATCACACACATGAACACAAGATATAAGCTGGACACCCAATGTGGGTGAAAACCACTTGCTGCAATTGTCCCTATCTTTCTTTAATAAGAAACTTCTTTTTACAAATTTTGTACCGATGCAACCTTATACTAGTACACATGCTTCTACCTATAGAAGGCTACGACCTTCTCTCATTCTCTAGCTTTTCCTGGAATGGAGCTACAACCCCCTTAGCTCTTGTACTAGCTAATTTGTTTACTAGTACGTAGGTGCTGACCTACAGAAGGCTACAACCTTCTCTTTTCTTCCAGGGACCAAGTTTCATAAATTTTCAGACTGGATCCATCAATAACATCAATGAAACATCTAATATATTTGCATCAACCAATCTCCTTTGTACCAACCAAAACTGAATCAAACAATCACTTTTCTGAAAGCTGTAAAACAAATATAGTAACAGTAACCAAAACCTAATTGAGAACCTAGAACACTGTAACAGCATAGAGAAGTAGCTAAAATATATTTTATGAGATGAACGCTACTTCAATGTGTTGAACCTATGTGCATACGCACTTTCCTCAAGACAAACCTACGTATACGCTGTCTTGAAATGCCAAACAAGCATGTATACGTGCCCTTCCTATAATGAACCTGCGTACAGATCTGTAAGAGATGATTTAACCTTTACAACTATTCAGACATCAGTTATACCTAGACCATCAAATTTACAGATTATGACATGTGCCAATTATTCAGATAAAAGATCAAAACAACATAAAGATACTTCTCTTCAAGCCTTAAGATCTTGACCCATCAATAGAACTTATCCTTCTGCACTCGGGTTCTTCCTTGATTGAGATCCAGCTATGCACCATAACCCAATGACTAGTATTCTAGATCTTCCTCTTCATTAGATATTCAATACTTGAGTGAAATTGCCTAATGATCTCCTCCTCCTTTTATAGTCTTAGGCCTTACTCAATACCGTGGTCCAAAACCACTTAGAATTAATAATTTGGACCAAATACCTAGGGTCAACACTTCAGACAAGATAACTTGGACCAATACTATGGGTCAAAATACCAAGGACCAAATACCACAGACCAAAACCAAGTTTTCCAGCATGTACGTGCTTTTCCTAGCGTGAAAGTGCATGTATACGCATACGTGCCTTTTGGTCTACAAACCCGCGTGTATACGTGGTTTGGTCAAGGGGAACCTGCGTATACCTCTTTTTTCTTCATTCTATGATCCTAAACTATGATCTGTCATCTGAGTGAGTTGCCATCAAGGACAACACCTATTTCATAGTTCCAAACCTGTGTCATAATGCCAACATGGTATTGGAGGACATTCCTTTGTATCATGATTTTTGCACATATAACATAGGTTTGTACACTTTTTATGTCAAGAGGGAATTCTCTCAAAACATACTTTTTCTAGCATTTGGGACAAAAGATTGAGAATGCAACATTTTTAGCCTTTTGCTCATTTTCCACTTTAAGGGTATATATTTGTTCACTAAGACTCCCGAAAATGTATTTTTAAAATTTTTCAAGTAAATTTCCTAATTCAACCCTACCTAATATCCCAGCTCCAGATTTATTAATCCTATCCATGAGAGGGTCTCTTAGATCTTTCCTAGTTCTTGCCTTACCTCTTGAAATGTGTATTCATAAATCACAAATTTCTCCAAATGAAAACTAAGAAATATCTCCCTTACCCATCATATTGAGAAGATCAATCCACTAATCTTTGATGGATTTTAATAAGAGATATTTCAAAGTTTCTTCATCTAATTCATGCATTTCAACCCTCTTAACATTATAAGAAAATATTTCGATGAAATATTCAATATTTTCCTCTTCTTTTTTCCTCGTTTTAAAGACCTCATCCTTAATATTATGGGGCATACAATAGTCCTTATATTTCTCCAACAATGTAGTTTTCAATTCTTCCCATGTTCTTATAGAATTTACCCGTAATCATGTGAACCATTTTAATGTTGCATCCTTAAGCGTTTTTGGAAACAATTTCAACTTTTAAGTGAATAAATTGATCATAAGATCTATAGAAGACTTCAAATTCAAAGAGAAATGCTTCAGGATCTTCACTTCTTCATCCATGAAAATTTGGAAGGATGGAGGGTGAGATGTTTTCCATTATAGTTGTTGTATCTTCATCAAGGATAGGAAATCCAAAATATTATGGATCTCCTCTACCTCTTCCTCTCCCTTTTCCTCTACCTCTTACACCTCCCCTATTTCCTCCTCTTCCACCTCTTCCTCCTCCAAACCTAGGTTGGACACCATTGTACCTCTCCTTCCCCTTTTCTAGCAAGTATATATTCTTCAGAACTAATATAGGGTTCTAAAATTGGGTTTTCTAATTCCTCTTCTAGTTTTTTTTATTCTTTTATCAATGGTAAGTTAAAATAAGTTTCTTCCTCCTATTCTTCAAGGGATTTCTAGTTCTTGTCTTAGAAGTTTCTCTCCATTTGAGGATAGGAAAATTACTCCTTTTGTTGGGGATGTAGGATCCTCTTCTTCTATTAGCGCTTCAATTGATGAGGTTGGTGAATCTATAGGTTGGATTTCATATCTCAGTACATCAAGAAATTTATTTTTGTCTTCAAATGATGGTATATGAATTTGACTAGATGGTGTGGCACTCCGAGGTCATTTTAGTATAGTGGTGAGTATTCCCACCTGTCATGCAGGTGACTAATGTTCCATCCCCTACAACAATGCCAAAATATTTGACAATTTTATTGACTTTAAATTTCTAACATAAATTATCAACCAGGGCTACTAAGCTAATGAAGCGTAAGTGCACTATATGTGTTAGAAGCCTTTTATTCTAAATTAAATTGATTTATTGAAATGCACATGTCTTCTATGAGTAAATTAGTTATTCCTAGAAAATAATATTAAATATACAATGAGGATCACAATCTCTTGCTTAAAACTGCTCTTGCGTATATAAATCTCACACTCTTCTTTGAAATGAAGAAAATCTCACACTTTATGTAATGAAAATTAATTCCACACTTTACATAAATAAGAATTATATGCACACACTCAATTGCAGAAGCAACACTGGTACAAAAGGGCTAACTAGTTACTAAAACAACGACTAAAATTTACATATAAATAACTATTTTTTAGTCAGTGACTGGTAGTAGCTAATTTATAGTATCTTATAACGCAACTAACTTTTAGTCGTTTTTAGCTTAATCATTAATTGATTGTCTCAATTTTATCATCTAGCAATATATTTAGTCATAAATTTTGCCATTAATTTAGTTATTGATTTAGACATTAATTTCCACAATTAATGACCAAATATACAACAAAATATATTACTATATGATCATCTGAGAAAACCAATTAATGACCAAAGAAATATGACCAAAATGTTGGTTGTGTTATAAGATACTATAAATTAGCTACTAATAGTCATATATATCCAAATTTTAGTCGTCATTTGAAACCAATTAATGACCAAATAAATATGACTAATTTTTTTCGTGTTATAAGATACTGCAGATTAGCTACTAATAGTCTTATATATGCAAAATTTAGTTGTCATTTATAATGAAAAAATAATCATTTGCAGTTGTTATTTATATTTTTTTGGTAGTTTCATATTCATTATATAAACGACTAATTTAGTAGTTTAACTTCATTTCATTTATTTTCATTAATATTCATTATAAATGACTAATTTAGTCGTATATTCATTTTATTTGTGTTCACCATTAATCAATATAAGCTACTAATTTAGTAGTTTTAGATTGATTTTATGTGTTCATTATTAATCAAAATAGATTAATTAGTATGATTTTGGGACTAAATTAAAAGAACATCATACAATGTGAACTGGTTCATCTCATATGAAAATTCAAAATTACATATGTTAGTAAAAATACTAAACAATATCAAGTGCAACTATAAATAATTTCAATCATAGAAATTATATTATATGAAATGTCGAGTATTACAATATGACTTTCCAACTTAACATTGATTGGACTACAATTTACACATGAAATGTTGTTTCATCACTATAAAACATTATCATTGTGTTGTCAAGTGATTGTAGGTGAATTCGCCAACTATGAAGACTTGAACATCAGTCTCTATGTGTGTGTCCTATGCGGGATATTGGCTTTAAGCGCACCACTAGACCGTTTCTCTTCTCTCTCTTTTTGCATTTGCCACTCCAGCGTTAGTGATCTCCTCTTTCTTCAAATCTTGTTGCTTACCATCAATACTAAGTTCCTTTTTTGAAAACAAAAGAACCTAGAATGCAGAGTGTAAGACATGAAAGATGATGAACAATAGAATATAAATGAAAGTATAATATAAAGAATTTATATTACATATACCTCAACTTCAACAATGTTAAAGCCATTCTCCCCCATAACAGAAAGAAACTCAAACAAGTTTTCTTCAGTTGAGCAATAGTGACCACTATGTGGCTAGATGAAGTGTATAAACAAATTAAAGTCACCATAGAAAAGAACACCTTCGTAACTTAGTATTCAACCTTCAGGGAAAGCTTAGACACAATTATGCCAACTCAGTTACATGCTAAAATGCTCAAGCCATAAATAACTTGTTAAAACAAATAATCTGAGGTATGATGTCTAATCCTTCTTATTTTATTTGCAACAACAATTTGTTTTCTAATGCATGAAATTTGTCAAGTATATAAACAACATGTTCTCAAATAACAAAATGAAAGCAAACTTTTCTAATAATCATGAAAATATTTTAATACAAAACAGTTAAAAGGATTTCAGTCAATATCATGTAATATTAATTTCACCCTCAAGCTTTGGTTATTGTTCAAACAAACATAATACAAAGTACTTTCAATTTCATAGTTAAAATACAAAGAAAAATTGAAATAAATGTTTAAAATATAATCAGACAATAAAGACAGGATATCATGGAATGGACATTGCAATTATACAAAAATTGTTCACCTATCTATCAACATCTTATCACACATTCTTAAAACATTTTCTTGCCCAAAATAACCATGAGGTGAAAGAATCACAACATTAAAAACCATAGGAACACTTACTAGAAACATTTCAAAAGTCGATGGCTGAAGTGCCTGGAGGATCTCCAATAACAAATGAATCATATCCAAGACATGATCTCTATATGGTCTCCCCATCCTTTTTCCAATCATATTTCATGTAACCTTCCCACACCAAAGTCAAGTAACAATCAAATGAAGGAATTGACATTTGTTTTTATCTTTTATATGTATAAACTTTGGATATAATTTGTTTTGGTAACGTATTAATTCATATTTAAATCCTTCTTATCATGAGAATGTATCAATCAAGTAGAACATCAGAAAAATTGTCCTGAATGAAGTCATCTAACAATTTCTACAATATCAATATTTGTCTTGCTGTGATATCTTTGATAGAAAAAAGAACATATTTGCAAATGAAAAATCCATATATTACTTATGTTCAAACTATGTATATGGTGTATTCTTAGGTAAATTTTTAAGATGACATTGTACCTTTAACAAAGCAGATTATAGCTTGGCTAAACTCTTTATCCTTTAGTTCAACATCAATTGCTACAAGATAAAATGTCACACATTATTCTTTCCCATTTCTAAACATGCTACATATGATAAATTGAAAGTCACATAAAAGCAAGATAAAACCATTCTCTAACCAAAACAAATAAACAAACAATGCCTCTAATAAAACTTCACACCTCAAAAATCACTCTGCCACATGCTCAGACTAGAGGTGATATTCTTTGAATCATCCTTAAGTCATATTTAATGGGATATTTGTGTTTTTACCATGATTTCAATTTGGTGCTAAAAGAAATATATAGATCCAGGTTATTATCAGTGGACTTCAAGTATAATTCAAAAAAATAATGTCATTATAAGGTACAGAGAGAGAAACATCTTCATAACTAGGATTATCTATCTTAGTTTGGTTTGAGTTGACTTGGTATTTGAATATATAGTTTTCTCTAAATAAGTGAAATATAAATATGAGAATCAAAATGACCCTGTGAATTTTTAATTAATTCATATTATATATCTCTAAAACGACTAGGTCATCCTTCTCTACTATTTGATAGAGATTTACTGGCATAAAATAATAATGAATTAACTATCAAACATAATGATTCAATATATTAACCAAGGAAATAAAAATGACATGGCTTTGGTATTTGTGTGCTCAAAGGAAATCCAACAATGGTTGTGTTCTTTCTTTATCATGAAATGGTATTGAAGACAAATGTTGGTTCAGAAACTGAACTCCATTACGAATAGAAGATGGTCACATTGGGTAAGGAAAGGATGAATTGAAGGGGTCAAGATCTAGCTCCAATTACATAGTTATCCTTACCACTACAAAAGACAAAGTTGTCATCATTTTCTTATCCAAGTAAAAAGAAAAGTAAGTTTGTATTTGTGCACTTGTGATAGTATAAGAAAAAGAGAGCACTAGTGGAAAGAAAAGTGTGTTGTCCCATCATTCAACCTAAAAGAAAACTTATATATTCAATTGTTGACTACAGTGGAAATGAAATGTAAAACCCACTCAAATTGATCTTTACATGACATAGTCGTAATGAACTGGTAAAATAGAAGCATGCTAACTCATAAACAAGACAGGATAAAAAAGAATAATGGAACATTATTTCCTGCAACATAATTGGCATGAATAAAATTTCCACAGAATTCATCCAAAAAATGAGAAGAACTTATGGAAAAAGAACATATCATCAGTGTTTTGTACCCTCTTTAACACATGTAGCCTTGGGAAGTAGAGGAGGCTAAATGTAGCAGGATTCCAATTGTGTGCGATACAAAAATAGAAATGTGGACAAACACGCTTGCCAATTCATGAAATCTCACTCTAAATAATAAAACATGTTGAGGATAGTAATGATGAAAATTGATCATGTATTAATATCAATCCCCTTATTGGTCATGGATTAGCGAGGTGAATGGTAATTTTTACTCTTAAAAAATATATCATAATTAGTGTAATGATTGTGTGGATCTTTTTGTGAATTTTTTTACATTTATATTATAGCATCCTTTGAGGAGAGAGTGATGAAAGTTCTCTAGGTTTGGTCAAATTGGTTTCTCCTTTCATATGCTTATGTGAATGGATGGAGAGCTACCTTTCTTCAGTTTGAAAATTCAGGTGTCCATCCCTTTCATTCAATATGTGGAGATGCCCCACCATTGAAGGACCTTGATAGTTTTGTATACAATCTTACAAACAAAAAATATGGATCTAGTCCAAATCAAGATGTTTCTATGGTGATTGGAGAGGGAGAAACAACTTGAGAATTGTTTAGTATTCCTCTTGTGGAGCTTGAAAGATAGTGTAGGAAAGATGGTTTATCTATTTGTGGTGGTAGGGAGGTAATATTTTTCCGATTGCTTAGCTTAGAAGAAGAAGAGAATCATAAGAACCAAGATCAAGATGAGGATTTCAGGTATTGGTATAACTTTGTAATCGGAAGGAAGCATGCAAGAAAAAGTGATGCTTATATACAGTTGGGAGAGGGGAAGTGGAACACGAGTGAAGAAAGAAAATCCATACTTTATGATGATAAGGAATATATATCGTTATCATCATCTAGGAAAAAAGTTCAGGATGAATCATCTTTACGGTCACGGTGTTGGGTCCCTATAATACTAGTGATTACCCCATTACTATTGTAGTTATACCCCTTATTTATATTGTTGTGCCCCTATTACCCCCATATTGTTATTTCTGTGCCCCTTAGAATCCCTCTATTGTTATTTTTGTGGCTTTATATTATTATTGTTAGGTCGGCTGGATTATATTGTGACTCCTTAGACTCCTATATATAGAAAGGAGGTTTTGTCATTTGTATCGTCCAAGAATTGTTCAATTATGTAATGTGAAGGAGGTTTCCCCCTCGAAGAGGCTGAATTCTAAGGCGTGGATTTATCTTTTCTTGAGCTGGTTTCATAACATTTGGTATCAGAGCTTTGGATTCTAGGGTTTCGCTGCTCCAAACAGGTCATCGTGGTATTGTTGCTATAACTTTTTTTCTGTGACGTTTCAGAAGTTGCAAAAAAAGCCCATTTGAGAAGAATTGGCGCTGAACCTTGGGTCCGAGTTTCAGAGCTTTTTGCATGACATTTTCGGAGATATGATCTGAGTAAGTTGGCCTTTTTGCAGACTCCTGAATTACATTCAAAACAGGTTACCTAGGGAAAATCGTCATAACTCTCTCTCTGAGGATCGGACTAAAATTTCGTAAAAAGTTACAGGAAGAGGACGGAATGTAGTTTCTTGTATGTGTGTTTCAGATTCAAAGGTTGAAACAATGACTCGTGGCACGTCGTACAAGTTTTCTCTACTGAACTAGTCTAAAAGCAAGTCACTGTGGGAGATTTCACATAACTCTTCCTTGGAGAATCCAATTTGGCTCAGACTTGTGGCATTGGAAAGAGGACGCAGAAGGCTACTACAGGTAGCAATTTCAGAACTGGATGATTCGAAATTACAGAGATACATCAGATTCAATATCAGGCTTCTATAAAGTGAAAAAAGGTGTGTAGTTTTTTTTAAATTTTTGTGTAAGCTTGGTTTAACGGAATTCAAAGGGCATAGTAAAGCATTATTATCGGTAATTGATGCCCCGAGGAAAGAAAATGAAAACACCTAGTAAGGAACCTGAAAGCTCTAGCATGACTCATGAAGAAGAAGAAGAAATGCTACATGATATATCAAAATTACAAGAACAAGTGCAACAAATGTCACGCTCACAAAAGCTAACAGAAGCTAAGATAAGTGGCGTGGAATCTAAGATAAAGGGAATGGAAGCTAAGATGGATGATTCGAAGACAGATTTGAAGAGAGACATGGCAGATTTGAAGATAGATTTGAAGACAGATATGGAAGAATTGAACAAATTGCTACAAGAAAGTGTCACTAATGGTGAAAAGGTAGTAAAGGAAACTCATGATGAGAACAAAAGAAATGTTAATCATGATACCATAGACACTAATGTTGGATCGAAGACTCACCATGTTCCAAAAATCGATATGAGGAAGTTTGGGCAAGGATCCTGCCACATGGATATTACAGATGGAGCAATTCTTCGATCTCAATAATGTGCAAAACACACAAAAGGTACGTATGGCAACTTTATATTTGGAACCAAATCAGTTTGTATGGTATCAATGGCTTTGTTCTCGTAAACAATTTATCACTTGGGCAATTTTTATGGAAGAATTGATAGCACATTATGAGGATACAAAAAGCAACACTTTTTTTAGCCAATTGATAAGTCTCAAACAAAAGGGTTCAATAATGGAGCACATTGAGGAGTTCCAAAAATTGAACATAAGGGTAAAAGATATTCCAGAGGAGCATAGGATTGATGTGTTCATAGGGTCTTTAAAGGATAATATCCAACATGATGTGCGCCTTTGGGAACCTGATTCATTAGAGAAGGCATTCAGGTTAGCAAGAAAAATGGAAAGCAAAATTATGGCAACTAGGAAGCATACCATTCACAACTATAAAGACGGAAGTGTTGTTGCCCATAGTCTTCCACAACCTACAAGGTTGACACCACAACAATTGGAAGAAAAAAGAGCAAAAGGGCTTTGTTACAATTGTGATAGCAAATACACAAAAGGTCATAAGTGTGCTGAGAAGAAATTATTCTACATAGATTGTGAAGAGGAAGAAGAAAAGGAGCAAGAAAGGTCAAAAGAAGAGGATATATTCCAGGAACAAAGCCTATATGAAGAACAAATAAATCCAACCATATCTTGTAATGCATTGGCGGGAATTACCACTCCTCAAACCATCAAGATAGAAGGACAAATCAAGAAGAAAAAGGTAATAGTGTTGATTGATTCAGGAAGCACCCACAATTTTATTCATTGTAGGGTAGCAAAAGAATTGAATTGCTTCCTATATCCAGCACCAGAGTGTCAAGTGATGATTGCAAATGGAGGAACAATAAATTGTTCTGGAAAGTGCCATAATATCAAGCTATCCATGGGAGAATATGTATTGACTAGCCCAATGCTTTCCATTCCAATGGGAGGTGCTGATGTTGTACTAGGAGTCCAATGGCTACAATCCTTGGGTACAATAGCTTTTAATTTTCAAGAACTTTTCATGAAATTTTCTATGGAAGGAAAGGAAGTTGAATTAAGGGGTATTGCAGGGAAACCAGGAAAGATAATCAGCTCTAATGGCATGACAAAGCTTCTAAAAAAGGAGAAAAGAGGTGTAATTGCACAATTATGTTCGCTAGATGTTTCCACATTGGAATCATCTATTTCTCCAAATCTCCAAAAAGTCCTGGACAATCATTCCAAGGTATTTGAGACTCCCAAAGGTCTCCCACCTATGCGTGATCATGATCATGCTATTCATCTGATTCCAGGAAGTGTTCCTCCAAACATCAGGCCATACAGATATCCATATGTCCAAAAAAGTGAAATTGAACGTATGGTTGCAGAAATGCTAGAGGCTGGTATAATTCAACCGAGTCAAAGTTCTTTCTCAGCTCCAGTAGTATTGGTGCACAAGAAGGATGGATCATGGCGCATGTGTCCAGATTATAGGGAGCTCAACAAGCTCACTATTAAAGATAAGTTCCCCATTCCTGTCATTGATGAATTACTGGATGAATTGCATGGATCAATTTACTTCACCAAGTTGGATCTTCATTCGGGATATCATCAAATCAGAATGAAGATTGAAGACATTCCAAAAATGGCATTTAGAACTCATGAGGGTCATTATGAATTTTTGGTCATGCCTTTTGGCCTTACCAATGCACCTTCAACATTTCAAGGTTTGATGAATTCAATTTTCAAACCATTCCTTAGAAAATTTGTGTTAGTATTTTTTGATGATATACTAATCTACAGCAAGTCTTGGAAGGATCATGTTGAACATGTTGACAAGGTGCTACAACTATTGGAGGAGAAACAATTATATGCAAAAAGATCCAAATGTTTCTTTGGAGTCCAGGAGGTGGAATATTTGGGTCATATTGTATCTCATGAAGGAGTTAAGGTAGACCCTAGCAAAATTAAAGCCATTAAGGAATGGAAAATTCCCACATCCATAAAGCATCTGCGAGGATTTCTTGGGTTGACAGGGTATTATCGCAAGTTCGTTAAGAATTATGGGAGAATAGCAGCACCTCTAACAACATTATTGAAGAAAGATTCATTTTCATGGACTCTGGAAGAAACAAAGGCCTTTAAACATCTTAAAGAGGCAATGTGCCAAGCACCGGTCTTAGCTACATCGGACTTCACAAAAACCTTTATTGTGGAATGTGATGCTTCAGGAAATGGAATTGGTGCTGTTTTAATGCAAGATGAAAGATCCATTGCTTTTGAAAGTCGTCCAATCAAGGGAAAGTTTTTAAGCAAAGCTATTTATGAGAAGGAAATGTTGGCAATACTCCATGCACTTAAGAAATGGCGACCCTACCTAATGGGAAGACACTTCAAGGTAAAAACGGATCATGATAGCCTTAAATACTTTTTAGAACAAAGATTATCCTCTGAAGAGCAACAAAAGTGGGTCACAAAGATGTTGGGTTATGACTTTGAAATCATCTACAAAAAAGGGAAGCAAAATGTGGTGGCAGATGCACTCTCAAGAAAGGATGAGGATATGGAAGCATTGTTGTGTGCCATCTCTATTATCCAACCAGATTGGATAAACGAAGCAGAGGAATGGAAGAATGACGAAGAAGTGTGGGCACTTATTCGAAAGCTACAACAAGATTCCAGTACTTCTGATACATTTAGCTGGAAAAATGATTCGTTATGGTACAAAGATCGCTTATACCTCTATAAGAATTTCCAACTAAAACAAAAGATTCTTATGGAATTGCACACTTCTCCCTTAAGAGGGCACTCGGGATTTTTAAAAACTTACCACAGGGTTAAGAAGGAATTTTTTTGGGATGGCCTTAAATCAGATATTCAAAAGTTTGTGGCGGAATTTTTGGTTTGCCAACAAAATAAAGTTGAAACAATTAAGACACCGGGTCTATTACAACCTTTATCCATTCCAAGCCAACGTTGGGAGGAGGTTTCAATGGATTTTATCACAGGTTTACCCAAGTCTGAGGGAAAGAGTGTCATCATGGTGGTAGTTGACAGACTTACCAAGTATGTACACTTTTGTGCATTATCACATCCATTTAAAGCCAGTACAGTTTCTACTGCATTTATGGAAACAATTCAAAAGCTACATGGAAACCCAAAGATTATTGTAAGTGACAGAGATCCCATTTTCACTGGAAATTTTTGGACAGAATTATTTTCTTGTCTTGGTACTCAGTTAGCTCATAGCTCATCTTATCATCCTCAATCTGATGGGCAAACTGAGATAGTAAACAAATGTTTGGAAGGATATCTTCGTTGCTTTGTATCTGATAAACAGACACAATGGGTCAAATGGTTGCCTCTGGCTGAATGGTGGTATTGTTGGAAATAATACTGAGAGGGGGGGTGAATCAGTATTATCAGATCAATAAAACTTTTCAAATACTCTGAAACATATACGCGACTTCAGTTAAGTGAACCAGCGTGTACACACTACTGTGTCTAAAGAAACCACCATATAACCAGAAAACTTATGATTCAGTTAGTTTATCTTCAGTAAATGCATCAGGACATTTTTAACCATATTAAAAGTAAACAGATGCAGTATAACAGATCATCACACAAAAGGCCACACACATGAACACCATGATATAAGGTGGAAACCCAATGTGGGTGAAAACCACCTGCTGCAAGTCGTCTCTATCTTTCTTTAATAAGAACTTCAGTTTACAATCTTTTGTACTGGTGCAGCCTTATACCAGTATGCAGGCTACAACCTGCAGAGGGCTACAACCCTCTCTCGTTCTCCAAACTTCCTTGGAAGGGAGCTCCAACCCCCTTTGCTCTTGTACTAGCTAAGATACTAGTACGTAGGTGCAGGCCTACAATCTTCTTTCCTTCAGGTACCACTTTTCATACATTTTCAGACTGGATATTCCTGAATCACAACATTACAATCTGAAGACCACAATTCATTCAACTTTCATAGCAGATTACAAAACAACCAATACTTGCATCAATAATCTCTGAATCACTGAACCACTGATACCCTATCAAACCCAGTCACCAACACAGAGCAGACTACAAAACTCTGCAATAATAGTCAGACCCAACTGCAAACCCAAAAATCAAGCTTCAAAAGATATACGCTACTTCAATGAGAGAAACCCGTGTATACACGCTATTTTAACGAAGACAACCTGCGTACAGATCTAAAAATAAATTCTCTCGACTTGCAGCTGTACCAGACATCAGTTAGATCCAGAACATAACATTGCGTCAGTATGCAGATCTAGAAATACACATAATCAACCATATCATAATAGAGCATTTCAAACCATTAGATCCCGATCTGTCCTTAGATCTAGTCTTCCATCAACCGATGTGATCTCTCCTTAGCTTAGATCAAGCAACCGAGAACCTGCATACGAGATCTCTTTCTTTATCAGATATTCAAGACCTTTTCAGTGTGTATGCCTAAAGATCTTCTTCTCCTTATATAGCCTTAGGCCTTGCTCAATACCAAGGGCCAAAACCATAGAAATCCAATACCATCAGCTTCAAAACTAGAGATCAACACGTCTGTCGAGATACTTTGGTCCAAAGACATAGGCTCAAGTACCGAGGACTAACTACCACGGACCAAAGGGAAGCTTCCCGACATATACGCCCTTTTAAGTTCATGCATCTGCGTGTATACGCGACTTCGTATGTAGCTCACCTGCGTATACGCGACTTAGACTGTAGATCACCAGCGTGTATACGCAACTTGGACATAATTAACCTGCGTATATGAGATTTCTCTTCATACTTGTCGTCTGGACTGAGATCTGTCATCAAAGAGAGTTGCCATCAAGGACAAAACCTGTATCGTAGCACCACACCTATGCCAAAATGCCAACAATCTCCCCCTTTGGACTTGATGGCAACCCTACGATCCTTAGAATCATTCTCCCCCTTTGTCATCAAGGGCAAAGGGCTGTGCTCCCCCTGAGTACATGCTGATATCTCTGCTTGGCTGTGCTGAAATATGCTCCCCCTGACTATAGGCAAGATCTGCAAAAGATGTGCTTTAAAAAGATCCAAGACTTATACATCATAAGAGACCTTCCTATCACCAAAAGACTCAAGACATACATCCATACTCCCTACCAAGAGGGGATACATCAGAACCAACCAATTATATTACATCATTCATCCCAGGCATAGTGGGGAAACCAACAAAGGCCGTTACATGACCTTGACACCATAAAAGAGATATCACAGAAGAGATACATGACATAGAGACAACAAATCTAGACCAAGACTTATGAAAGTCACAAGCAGCATCTGATACACATCATTTAGATCAGCAACCAAGATTTCCTTCTGAGCTCCTTTTCCTGAAACCAACAACTAGAACCAAAAACATCTAAATGCCAACAATGCTTTATGAGACTTTAAGCTGCTCCCCCTGAACCTGTGCCTGCTGCACCCCCTGAAACTATGCCTGAAGAATTCTGGCATACCCATTTCAGACCTTCTCCAACCGGAGTCTGCCCTTGCTATTCAGAACTCCATATACGTGACTTCTCCTGCATAAAACAGCGTATGTCCGCGGATATAATTTTTGCAACACGCGTACACCATACACGCGACTTTCTCTGCACAAATCAGCGTATATACGCGGATATCCCTTACGTAACTCGCGTATACCAACTTTTCTGTAGAACAGACAAGCTTCAACAGAAGGATGAAGCATCAATTACTCCCAGCTTTTGTCTGAGATACTCAAAAGTTTCCCTGGGCAGTGGTTTTGTGAGAATATCAGCAACTTGTTCCTTAGAAGGAACATACTCCAACTTGACCTTTTTCTCAAGCACTTGTTCCCGAAGAAAATGGTACTTGATTGGTATGTGCTTGGTCTTTGAGTGCATGACTGGATTCTTTGAAATGCTGATTGCACTTGTATTATCACATAAGATAGAGACTGGTGGAGTGCAAGTGATTTGAAAATCCTGCAAGGTCTGCATCATCCAAAGAAGTTGTGTGCAACAAGATGCCGCAGCCACATATTCTGCTTCAGCTGTAGATAAGGCAATCGAACTCTGTTTCTTGCTGAACCAAGATACTAATCTGGAACCCATGAAGAAAGCACCACCACTTGTGCTTTTCCTATCATCCACACTTCCGGCCCAATCTGCATCTGTGTAAGCATGAAGAGTGAGATCTGTATCTCTAGGATACCATAAGCCATAGTTTTGGGTCCCTTGAAGATACTTGAAGATTCTTTTGACTGCCTGAAGATGAGTTTCCTTTGGGTTGGCTTGAAATCTTCCAACAATTCCTACTGCATGCATAATATCTGGTCGGGTACCTGTCAAATAAAGCAAACTCCCAATCATGGATCTATAAGTTGGTTGGTGAACTGCTGCTGATTCATCATTTGCACTGAGGCTGCATCCTGTAACCATGGGGGTACAAACTGGCTTTGAATCTTCCATGCCATACTTCTTCAAGATCTGCTTGAGGTACTTGGTTTGAGACAAGAAAATACCTCCTTCATTTTGTTGGATTTGCAATCCAAGAAAGTATGTCAATTCTCCAAGTAATGACATTTCAAATTCTTTCTTCATAATCGAGGCAAAGTTTTGACTCATAGCCTCTTCATTGCTGTCAAAGATAATATCATCTACATACACAACAAGTATTAGCAATTTGTTATTTTCAACTTTCATATAGAGATTGCTATCTGCTGATCCTTTTGAAAAACCTTGTTGGTGAAGATATTTGTCCAAACGATAGTACCAAGCCCTTGGAGCTTGTTTGAGACCTTAGAGAGCCTTTTTCAATCTGCATACAAGGTTTGGATCATTCCCAAGAATGAAACCATCTGGTTGCTCAATAAATACTTCTTCTTCTAAGTCTCCATTCAGAAAGGCTGATTTCACGTCCATTTGAAATACCTTGAAGTTTTGAAAGCTTGAGAGAGCAAGGAACATTCGGATGGCCTCAAGTCTTGCAACAGGAGCAAAAGTCTCTTCAAAATCTATTCCTTCTTGCTGCGCATACCCTTTACAAACAAGTCTGGCCTTGTTTCTAATTACTTCTCCATTTTCATTCAATTTATTTTTGAAGACCCATTTAGTCCCTATGACATTTTTATCTTTTGGTCTAGGAACCAATTCCCAAGTATTGTTCTTTTCGATCTGCTCAAGTTCTTCATCCATTGCTTTGACCCAACATTCATCTTTGCATGCCTCTTTCACATTTTGTGGTTCAGTGGAAGAGAGTAATGCCAAATAGCTTGAAGCTTCTGCAATTCTTCTTCTTGTTTGTATTCCTGCTTCTTTCTGCCCCACAATCTGAGATTCTGGATGATTCTTTTGAACATATCTGGATGGAGTCTTCTCTTCTATTCTTGTCTGCTCCTCTGGTTCTTCTTGAGGTTCTTCTTCTTCATCATTCTGCCTTTGAGGGTAGCCTTCATCTTCTTCAATGTCTTCATGATGAACTTGCCTAGGAATATATCCCTTCTCATCGACCACTACATCAATGCTGTCAACAATTCTCCCAAGTCTTTTGTTGTAGCACTTGTATGCTTTGCTATGTGGAGAATAACCAAGAAGAATGCCTTCATCTGCTCTTGGTTCAAGTTTTCCAAGTTTCTCATCAGTATTCTTAATATAACATTTGCTCCCAAAGATTTTGAAATGCTTCACAGAAGGAGTCTCACCACTCCAGAGCTCATGAGGTGTTTGAGTGCTGTTTACTCGGACATTTGTTTTGTTAAGAATAATAACCGCAGCATGTGCAGCCTCACCCCAGAAAGTTGCGGGAGTACCTGATTCATCAAGCATAGCACGAGCCATTTGTTGGATTGTTCTGTTCATTCTTTCCACAACCCCATTTTGCTGAGGAGTTCTAGCTGTAGAGAATTTTCTTCTTATCCCATGTTCTTCACAGAAATCGAAGAATTCGTTTGAGGTAAACTCCCCACCTCTGTCAGATCTGAGGCACTTAATTTTGTGTCCTGATTCATTTTCAACCAAAGCTTTGAAGGATTTGAATTTCTCGAATGCTTCATCTTTGTGCTTCATAAGCCCTAACCAGACAAACCTGGAGAAATCGTCAATGAATAATATCAAGTATTCTTCTCCTCGAGGTGTCCTTTTCCTGAATGGACCACATGTATCTGTATGTACTAGCTCAAGAGGCATGCTAGCTGATCCTTCCTTCTCTGGAAAGTTAGTTCTGGTTTGCTTTCCAAACTGACATGATTTGCATATGGTGTTGTCTGGAATTTTGATATCTGGAAGATCGCGAACTGCTTGATATTTGCATGCTTTCCTTATTTGTGAAAAGCTTAGATGCCCCAACCTCCGATGCCATAACCAGTGTTCATCATCCTTGCTCAAATAGCATTGTTGTGGTCCTTCTTCAAATATGTATAGATTATTTGGAGTCCTTCTTCCTTTGATCACTATTTTACCTGTATCAAGGTCACGAACACAACATCCATTTGATCTAAATATTACCTCTGTTCCTTGATCGCACATCTGACTGACACTCAGAAGATTGTGCTTCAATCCATCAACATACAAAACATTTCCAGCTTTGACCTTCTTTTTCAATGGAGCAACACCTTTTCCTTTTATGGCTGCAGAGATGTCGTTTCCAAAAGAGACTTTCTTCCCCTTTTCTAATGCGGTATATGACTCAAGTTTTTCTTTGTCCCCTGTCATATGCTTCGAACATCCGCTATCAATGTACCATAGACTTTCTTGACCTTCTGCATAAAAGGCTATCCCACATCTTTCTGGTTGCGGTTCCTTTATTCTCCATGTTCTGACATTTGAGGTTTGTTCCTTCTGAGTTGTCTTCCGGAAACTGCTCCTGCATTCAAAGTCTTCATGACCAAAGTTATTACAAATAGAGCATTCAACTTCATTTTCAAGAACTGAAAAGTTGTTATAAGTCCTTTTCATGGTTCCAGTCATTCTCCCTTGCTTTTGAGCTTCTCTAGTCATGATTGTCTTGTAGGCAACACATTGAGCTGCTTTGTGACCGAAGTTATGGCAAGAAAAGCATTGGCCATTAAAGAAACTTCTGCGATAATCAGATCTATCATCCAACCGATTGTAGCTTCTATTCACATTCATTCTTGGAGCAAATTGGGAAGATTTTACCTGAGGCTGATTGTAGCTTTTGTTTGTCCTTAAGGCAGTTTGTCCCCGAGTTTCTTGATGGTCTTTATTTGTTCTTGAGGTAAACTGTCCTTGATTCACCTGATGATTTTTATTTGGCCTTTGCTCGCTTCTCCTTGCTGCATCAAGATAGCTTTTAGAGGTGGATGCTTGAGATGTTTCTCCATTATATCCAAGACTTGTCTTGATCAGAGGAGATCGCTGCACATTGATAATCTCATCCAAGGTTTCAGATCCTTTAACAAATTTAAGATTAATCGCTTTTGTTTTCTCAATCTCCTTTCTAAGACAAACAATCTCACATTCCAATTTTTCAAGATGTTTTTCCTTTTCATCAATTTGAAATTGTAGAGTATCAATGATCATATTTTTTTCTTCTATACATCTCTTGAGTCCAGTAATTTCATCATAAAGGTTATCCATATCTACAGCATCCATATAATCATCATCTTCAAATGCCATTAACAACTTATATTCATTACCTCGTTCATCTTCATCACTGTTTGATAGACCATCACTATCTTCATGAGTGTAGTAGCTTTTCTTATTTGCACTCTGTTTCTTGTTCCATCTAGCAGGTTCCTTTCCCTTGTCATTCTTATCTTTGTGGGGACATTTGGCAGCATAATGACCTACTCTTCCACAAGCAAAACATTTAAAAGGTAACTTACCTCTGAACCTTCCAGAACCTCTTTGAAGATTTCTGACGAAATTTGATTCTTCTTCTTCATCTTCTGGCATGTGACTTGTCTCATAATAATCTTCTTTGCCTGAAGCCTTGAAAGCAGCCTCTCTTCTGTCTGATGGACCTCCTTTTCTCATTTCATAAGCAGTTAGAATTCCGTGAAGCTGAGACATAGTAAGAATTCGTAGATTTTCCTTTTCTTCTATTGCAGACACTTTAGATTCAAATTTGGGGGACAATGATCTTAGAACCTTTTCAACCACAATAGCCTCTCTTCTTTCTTCACCCAAGTTTTTCATGCAATTAACAATCTCATCTACCCTAAGGAAATAGTTAGCCACACTTTCATCATTATACATTCTGAGAGTCTCATACTTAATCCTGAGAGTTTGAAGTTTAGCACGCTTTACCTGTTCGTCTCCTTCATAGCTCGTGACAATTTTGTCCAATATTTCTTTTGCGGATTTATAGTGCATTACCTTCATGAATTCTGATTGGGATATACATCGTAATAGAGTACTGACTGCTTTCGCATTTGTTTCATACTTCTTTTTCTCGGCTGGATCTGTAGGAGTAGCTGAAGGAAAAGTGTAGCCTGACTCTACGATGTCCCAAACTTCTGTACCAAGAGATTGAAGATAGGCAGTAACTCTTACCTTCCAATAATTGAAGTTTGTCCCATCAAAAACCGGTGGCCTGATTGATGCTTCTTTCTCGTAGTTGCTCATGATGAATGATCTACCTTCAAGCGATCAAGCTTTTCTGAAGGACCTGCTCTGATACCAATTGTTGGAAATAATACTGAGAGGGGGGGTGAATCAGTATTATCAGATCAATAAAACTTTTCAAATACTCTGAAACATATACGCGACTTCAGTTAAGTGAACCAGCGTGTACACGCTACTGTGTCTAAAGAAACCAGCGTATAACCAGAAAACTTATGATTCAGTTAGTTTATCTTCAGTAAATGCATCAGGACATTTTTAACCATATTAAAAGTAAACAGATGCAGTATAACAGATCATCACACAAAAGGCCACACACATGAACACCATGATATAAGGTGGAAACCCAATGTTGCTGAAAACCACCTGCTGCAAGTCGTCTCTATCTTTCTTTAATAAGAACTTCAGTTTACAATCTTTTGTACTGGTGCAGCCTTATACCAGTACGCAGGCTACAACCTGCAGAGGGCTACAACCCTCTCTCATTCTCCAAACTTCCTTGGAAGGGAGCTCCAACCCCCTTTGCTCTTGTACTAGCTAAGATACTAGTACGTAGGTGCAGGCCTACAATCTTCTCTCCTTCAGGTACCACTTTTCATACATTTTCAGACTGGATATTCCTGAATCACAACATTACAATCTGAAGACCACAATTCATTCAACTTTCATAGAAGATTACAAAACAACCAATACTTGCATCAATAATCTCTGAATCACTGAACCACTGATACCCTGTCAAACCCAGTCACCAGAACACAGAGCAGACTACAAAACTCTGCAATAACAGTCAGACCCAACTGCAAACCCAAAAATCGAGCTTCAAAAGATATACGCTACTTCAATGAGAGAAACCCGCGTATACACGCTCTTTTAACGAAGACAACCTGCGTACAGATCTAAAAATAAATTCTCTCGACTTGCAGCTGTACCAGACATCAGTTAGATCCAGAACATAACATTGCGTCAGTATGCAGATCTAGAAATACGCATAATCAACCATATCATAATAGAGCATTTCAAACCATTAGATCCTGATCTGTCCTTAGATCTAGTCTTCCATCAACCGATGTGATCTCTCCTTAGCTTAGATCAAGCAACCCAGAACCTGCATACGAGATCTCTTTCTTTATCAAATATTCAAGACCTTTTCAGTGTGTATGCCTAAAGATCTTCTTCTCCTTATATACCCTTAGGCCTTGCTCAATACCAAGGGCCAAAACCATAGAAATCCAATACCATCAGCTTCAAAACTAGAGATCAGCACGTCTGTCGAGATACTTTGGTCCAAAGACATAGGCTCAAGTACCGAGGACTAACTACCACGGACCAAAGGGAAGATTCCCGACATATACGCCCTTTTAAGTTCATGCATCTGCGTGTATACGCGACTTCGTATGTAGCTCACCTGCGTATACGCGACTTAGACTGTAGATCACCAGCGTGTATACGCAACTTGGACATAATTAACCTGCGTATATGAGATTTCTCTTCATACTTGTGGTCTGGAATGAGATCTGTCATCAAAGAGAGTTGCCATCAAGGACAACACCTATATCGTAGCGCCACACCTGTGCCAAAATGCCAACAGGTATAACACTTCCTTCCATATAGCAACAAAAATGACCCCATTTATGGCACTTTATGGGTACCAACCACCATCAATCACATCATATTTAAGAGAAAATTCTAAGGTTCAGGCAGTGGAACACCACGTCGAACATCAACAACAAGTCCTCCAACTCTTAAAGGATAACCTCGTGTTGGCACAAAATAGAATGAAACAACAGGCATATCAACATCGCAGTGAAAGAAGTTTTGATGTAGGTGATTGGGTATTCCTACGGCTACAACCATATAAGCAAATGTCCCTAAAGCAAGCTAAGAAGGATAATAAATTATCACCAAAGTATTATGGTCCGTACAAGGTGTTGGAAAAGATTGGTACTATGGCATACAAATTGGAGCTTCATGCAGCTTCTCGATTGCACCCAGTTTTCCATGTTTCATGTTTAAAGAAGGTTATAGGCGACAAGCTCCCAGTTCAAACAATATTGCTAGAACTTGATGAGGAAGGAAAAATTATATTGGAACCAGAAGCAGTCACAGAAACAAGAACTCGACAGCTACGAAATCGATCAATTTCAGACTATCTTATCAAGTGGAAGAACTTATCCACTGAATATTCCACATGGGAGGATGAGAATTTTATGCAGAAGTATCCAGAACTGCTCAAGCGTTGAGGACAACACTTTTTTGAAGGAGAGGGGCATGTTGGGTCCCTATAATACTAGTGATTACCCCATTACTATTGTAGTTATACCCCTTATTTATATTGTTGTGCCCCTATTACCCCCATATTGTTATTTCTGTGCCCCTTAGAATCCCTCTATTGTTATTTTTGTGGCTTTATATTATTATTGTTAGGTCGGCTGGATTATATTGTGACTCCTTAGACTCCTATATATAGAAAGGAGGTTTTGTCATTTGTATCATCCAAGAATTGTTCAATTATGTAATGTAAAGGAGGTTGCCCCCTCGAAGAGGCTGAATTCTAAGGCGTGGATTTATCTTTTCTATCTTTTCTTGAGCTGGTTTCATAACACACGGGTTGTGGAACATGAATCAGTGGATGCCTCTTGCAGTGGAAATTTACCAAAAAAATGTTGGTGTCATGATGGTAGAGTCACATGATGTGCCCCCAAAAGTTCAAAATATTCTAGATAATGTCAACGGAAATTTCTTTCTCTCCCCCTTAACTCATATTTCGCCCCATCCATGTTTTGATAGACCAATTATCAAGATCATAGAATGATATTTTCTTTAATGAAGGAGTCCAAGGGCTAAAAATTTAAGGATATGATCAATTTCTTTTAAAAATGGACAGTCTTGTCTAACTTGCAAGGACTTGGGTGTCAAACTTGCTGCCAAGCCAATGTTATTCACATGCCAAAATTTTGAGTGTGACTTGGGGTTGAGTTTGAAGGAGAGGATTTTTCTTAATACTGTTTAGTCAAGGAAATGAACAAAATTCAGAGTCCATTTGGATTATGATTCATGAATCATAGTAACTGAGTTGGTGAGCTCAATAGGTCTCATCCTTATCGTGATCTGTTACATTCGAATGGAATCAATGCATGAATTTCAAAAGGATGAGGTATGATATAAATCTTGGGGAATTTGGACCAAATAAATAACCCAAACCTGACACTTGAGATATGATATAAATCTTCGGATATTTTAACCAAATACATAACCCAAACCTTAAACCTAGTAGTGTGAAATCCATTGTTTGAAGTGTGTCTACTGAAGACAAATTTATTAAACGCTTCTAAAAATTAACATACAAATAATTTATAAAAGCATGGAATTTCGTTATCAATCAAATGTCAAACTGGATAACAATTAAAGTAATAACCCGTAATGACAATCCAAAATCGACAAGACATATTGGACAAATATTCAAAACTTTTTGGGAACATCCTAATCCTACAGGTTGGAATGTTAATGATATAAATGAAAAAAATATAAAAAATTAAAACTCACTATTAGAACCAACACAAACAACGAACGATAAAAAAAATGAAAATGGGGAAAAATGTCACACTCAATGAGACCGTCATCCACTTCCACACTCAATGTTTCCCAAGACTAAGTAGGTCATGCCACTGGTGTCAACATCCTCGTATCCACAATAGAATTCATCCTCATATCCACATACAACATGCATTGGTTGTACCTTTCCGTAAAGAAAAAATATAAAAGAAAATGAACCCCATAATCTATTTTACTAGTCAACGGTTTAAATATTTTGAAGCATGTATTTAAAAAGAACATTCTCATACCAATATCCTTGCTTCCTTTGAAACTATATTCAAATACATCACTTCCTCCAAAAACCTTACATATCATGTATCATCATAATTCAAGTCATCAATTAAATGATGTTATATGATCTCTAAAGCATGGGTGCTCTTAAGAAAGCAACCTAATACATTGATTTCCCTATCATGAAATTTAGTTATGTCTACATAAACCTGTATATACAGATATGAGAGAGTTGGGATCTGAGACATCGAGGTATGGGATATTTTGAAAATTCCTGCATTGCATTTCAAAACTAGAATAAGTGAAGTCTGCACTCATTTACGAGGTAAAAGACATAAATATTCATTATGAACATCATGAAAAAAAACATGGAAGATTTTTATTTTCTTTTCACATCCTATAGCAGGTTAAATTTTTTAATTTAGGTAGTGTAGATTTTCATTAAGGAATAGCTATGAGAAAAATTCATTACTTATTTGTGTTTCATATCTATTGGATATATTGAATCTACAAACAAGACATAATAATGAACCAAAACATAATCGTCAATCTAAGCTACATCAATATATGCTTTGTATAATTTTTTTTTATGCTATACATGAAAACTAAGTAACAAACGCAAACACTCATAAATAGTGAAACATGTTGTTCGTTGCACATGTAAAAGAAAAGAAAAAAATCTATTTTTACTAAGATAAAGTTGTCACCCATTAACAAACATTGAAGATTAGGAATCCTCTTGAACAAAAAATTGAGAAGAAACATATCTATTTAAGAAAAGGGACAACACATATGACCAATGCTTTAATGATTTAAATCTCCCCATCATCTCAATCAATATGTCCACAAAGAAATTGTATTCATTATCAGGATATGATTCCATTTCCAGTATGGTCAAATTACTTCCATGTTGCATATTGATTCTCAATATAGAGCACGAAACCTCTTGAAACAGTATACCATTCACTCTCAAATATTTTATCATGTGTGCCCCTATATAAAGATACAAGACAAGCTACATTTACAGTTGTTTATCTTTTATCCACATACAACCTGCATTTTCACTAGTTTCATCGTAAATCATTGAAAGTAATAGTAAAATCCAGACTTACATGTTTGTAGTTTGAAGCGATGCGTTTGAAGAGGTTTTTTCGATATTTAGTGGTTGTTTGATGCAAATTCAATGATTCCTCTACTGAGGACCAAAAACGCAGGGAGTGCATAGAAGGTCGAATACTGACAATCAAATCTTCTTTATGGTTTGGCTAGTCGATGGGGCATTCGATCAAATTGGATGAGCACACAAAGCTTCAAGAAGGGTCATGTGCAAGTGCTTTTAAATGATATCCCTTGGAAGCTTCAACATAGTACTCAGTATCATCATACGAATGACCACCCAAAAACAAACCAACTGATCCTGTCAAAGCTTGAAGAACCAAGTCACCCTTTTTCAGAAGACCATTGCTACAGTCATTTCGAGCAATGTTTTTAATTTCAACACCTGTAATTGCTAGCAGCACTAATGTTGAATGTACTTTCCTAGGAACCCCACAAAAGAACCAATATCAAGTTGGCACCCATCAATTTTAACAACAACATGCCGACTTATTGGATAAAGCAAGACCCTTTCAAAACTATTCTTCTCACTAGCATTCTTTTTATCTCTAAAAACAAAGACCATTTCATCTCCAAGATTGGCCCAGTGAGTGTAATTATATACAACAGTGTTCCTTGATCCATTAGTGCTTGAAACAAGTTTGACATTATTGATAATATCTATAAATGCACCCTCTTTTTGACATATGTCTATAATAATGCTTAGGGACAACTCACTTTCTTTGGGATAAGAACTTGAATCAACATGTATTTCACTACTTAGTAGATATATTTCATGAGTCAAATATATAGCCTTATGGTTCAATACATTCCATTCTAATGAAGACATTCCAAATAAAATGCATGAGTTCAAGAAATGAAGCATGTCCACACGAGAAGCTTCTAAGCAGATTTGTTACCATCCTTTCTCAATCAACAAACTCATTGCTTCTTTGTTTGGTTGTACGATGTAAGAAGCCACAAGATGAGTAGACATAATATGCAACCAATAGCATTTTTGGATAAACACTATCTCTGAATGACCAGAAACACCGACATTGACATCAATAAACTTCTCTCCCAACACTAGTCATCATCCCAATCTAACAAATCAAATGAAGGTCCATGTTTAACCTCAAGACGTAATGCACTAGATAATAATTTCTCAAGTATGAAGTCATTGCTCCCATTTTTTAAATTTAAAGAATTAATTTTCTTTAAACCTAGAGTTCAACAGCCAGAGAAGTAAGTGATATAGAAACCAAGGAGTCACATCCTTCCTTGCATATCACCTATCCACGGATATCAACATGGGCCTTTATAAATTCAATGCCAAACATTGGTCTAGTTACACTCACATAAATATGTAATGGTGAAAATTGAAGACCAGAATCATGTTTTGTTGTTGTGGTCAATTGGGATATTCGATATTTACATGGTTGAACCTCGAAGAAAAGGTTTTTGATATCATCAATCCTCTTTAGTTGATGCTTAACATTGTCTCACCCATGTGTCAATCCAACTTGACGCTTGCCATAATAACCATTTGTCAGTAATTTTAGGGAACCACAAATATTATAATGTGTTGCTTCTATCTTTGGGATTGAATCCGTGTTTGGCACAACCATGAAATTCTCCAAACTACTAAACTTGACGTGATCCTTCTCAGCCTTGATTATGTAGCATGTTGATGTTGCATGATTAGGTTTGTAATATCCCTAGACATTTGTTGTAGCTCTTTCTCGTCCATCAACTAATATCTTAACACCTTGAAAACAGACTCCTTCAAAAGTCACCACAAGTCGTCCAACTAAGAAACCTGTGACCTAAAATGGCTAAGATATATTAACATGACTGTGCCCAATAAGAACCTCTATAGATGGAAGTGAAACATCAAATATTGTATTCTCACCCTTGTAGAATGGCAACAACCTTTATTTTCCACATGGAATAAAATTAAAATAAATTTTCCCATATGCATCAGATATTGCATGACAAAGCGCTTTATTTGTCCAAGGAGCTTCTTTGAGGGCACTTCACCTCATGGACATCATTTCAATAAAGGTATACATGAATAGCTAAAATAGATTTACCCTGAGAAATAAATAAGCCACCCATATCATAACTTGGGAGATAAAATATGTCATCTACTACCAGATTTCCTAAGCCCAACTCTGTCTCTCGAGGGCCTCTTTGGACAACTATTAAGAGAACTTGAGAATCATGTATTTGAAAGACAATATTATAGAAAATATAATCTATAAACCTCAATCATTGTACCTCATGCGTAGTGCCATCCTAGCTAGTATCAACATTAGGTATGACCTTATATCTTCTTTCTCTATTTAACAATTTGCTCACAAATCCCACTCCTCCCACTTCTCCACGTTTAGTTTCATGGATGGCTACTGTGTCCTCTGGACACTCATCGTTAGTCAATCTCCAAACTTATTCTCCATATCAAACGAAGACAAAGAGAGAAAAATATCATGGCCTTTCCTTTTTGAAAAAAAATGTAGCGGGATTTGATATGACCTGATATTTGTATACTGCTCGAGGATTGATTAAGTTTATGTATTCATGATGGGGAGAAACCAACCTATATTTCCTTGGATTAATATTTGTAAACATGTGAATGCCTCCGTTCGACATAAAGACATCATTAATGAGATCATTGCTCGTGGAAATGAGTTCAATGTTCACGCTGGAACGATCTCCATTTATATCTGGGCAACTTTCTGCTCCAACAACCCCCATCACTTTCCCAAAAATAGTGAACCCAGTGAACTAAAAATCGATGTTTTCATGGCCATTACAACCATTGTGATCCACTGATACATATTCACCCATTTAAGATATATTCACCAAGTCAGGGAATATGAATATTCCCGGTGTAATTTTTCCACTTGATAATCTTAACATCAAAGCAAAAACTGTCTCGTTCATCTTCACATCAAACCCAAAATTGTCTCATTCATCTTCAGAGATCTCTTGAAAAAAAATTTAGAATTGTATCGAATCTACACATATATATTAAAAAAATTATTAATGTATGCTGTTTGATTACCAATCAAAATGTTTAAAATAATAAAACACAAATAAATTTGTATTTCATCTCCATTGCACATAATTCACCTTCCTTCGTAAAATGCATATGGCTGGTAGCTATTTTCCAGGTGCTTCAATTGCTATAACAAATATTTTGTAGATGATCTTGATAACCCCAATATGGCTATCAATTTACAATGATTCATTTTATGTATTTTTTTATTATTGTGGTAAATCAATAATTCTTTAGATTAAATAATGAATCTACTCGAACAAAGAATATATGCAGAAATTATATGCAAAATAAAAGTAAAATTTACATGAGTAAATTTTTAACTTTTCAAATTCCACTTATATTCATCAAAATTTCGAGTAAGAAACACAGAGTATCTTTACAACTTACATTGTTTGGTGAAATAACGCTATGTCCAGATCCTGCCCATAATTCTCCATAGTATTAACACAGTCGATAGCTTCAACAATTTTACTGGGTTTCCTTTGCGATCAATGTAGGGGTTACATTTAAAATGTTCAAATATTATTTTTAAAAATTCTTGAATTGTTATGGGATTTACCACCGAAGAAGCACCCTGGAAAACCTTTAAGCCATGCTTTCCTGCGTGCTTGGCCATGGCTGCTAAAGTTTCATTCGCAACCATGTCTGCCTATTTCTCCAATTTGAATTCGACCAAAAAAAATAACGTGTTTAAGAGAAAAAATATAATGGTTTTGTGGGTCGAAGTTTTAAAATAAATAATGTAGAGAAGCTCCAAAAAAATCAAATAAATATGATTTGAATAATTAAAAAAATGTAAAATCTAAGTCTGGAACCATTCACTGTCATCTTCCACATATAGATGAAAAACGTAATCTAATAAAAAAAATTATAATATGGAAATACTTCAGAAAATCTAAATTTAATTACGAAATGTTTTTTCACACTTTCTTAAGAGTTACTCACCAGATCTAGCAGAGTATCTGGATTAGCCAAGAAGCAAGATAATTGACCTTTGCCATAGTGTATAATGATTGGATCAATCATTCTGCAAGTTGAATATTTGATTTAGCTCAACAACAATGTGAGAGTAATTGAGCATCGGATCTGAAGGTTTCCTCAACATTTTCAAAGACTGACTTTCGAAGAAACCTCCTCAACATCCATTGATCCATCGATCCATCAACAATGGTGGTTCGAACCACCAGACATGTAACATAAATCTAAAGCACCCACCATGTTTCCAATACAAGGAACTTCGAATCTAAAAACCTATTAGTTTTTTTTTCCAGGTTTCAATAGTGCAATGCATCTCTCTTTCTCTAGTTCCCAACTAGTTGTTGCTAGTTCAATGCCCATAGAATCTGAAATCACTTTGATGGTTGAGATGTTGGTTTTCATGGGCACCAAACACATGGATCCACTGAAAATGCAGTCGCACGATACAGATCAGTTTTATATTCCCAGAGATTTGGATAGGTGCTAACCTAGTAGAAGGAGTGACAAATGTAAAACAATGCCCTTACATTGCCAATTATCAAGGAAAGATGATCTATAACCCCTACGGTTTAGGGAAAAATAACCCAAAACCCCATATTTACTTAAATTATTAAATTATTAAATTATTTGTAATCCAAAGATTAAATAAGATAATTACAAATATCTTTACTCTCTTTGAAAATAGAAAGCAACTCTTCATTGAAATAATATTATTTTAACTTTCAATTAATTGAAATTTGTTTTACTGTAATTAATATAAAATTCTTTTTGGTTATTTATATGCATTTTTCAAATTTGTTTGTAATTTCAAATTAAAAATAAAATAAATATTGTGCCCATGGGGTAGATCTAGCATAAAAACTTAAACATGGAAACTTAAATGTAAATGTAAACATGTAAACTTAAATGTAAATGTAATATCTAACATTTAACATTGTTAATATAATGTCGGTCCTTTTTAAAAATGAATCTAATCATTATTATGTATAAACACAACATAAATTTAAAATATAAAGAGGTTTACAAATAGTTAAAAAAAAGAGCTATGGTAAATAAACAAAAATATAAATTAGCCAGAAGTATGGTAAATAAATAAGACTATTTTTTATATTTACTGCAAAGGTATGGTAAATATATATATATATATATATAAATAAATATATATATATATATATATATATATATATATATATATATATATATATATATATATATATATATATATATATATATATATATATATATATATTAATAAACTAGAGGTATGGTAAATAAATAAAACCTCTTTATATTTATGAAAACTCAAAAAATAGGTTTTATTTAGGTGGATCCTGCAGGACACATAATTATTAATACCATGAGCCAATTACCATATTTATGAAAGAGGTATGATAAATAAATAAATATAGAATAGGTATAAAGATGTATGGTAAATAAATAAAAACATATCAAATAAGATTAGAAATCAAAATTCCCAAATCTAGGTTTTAGATGTGGTACAAGTACGTGGGTAGCAAAATGGGTGGGCGCGTGGCTCATCTCCACCACCTCTCGGTCTCTCACAAAACTAGTATTTAATTCCCTTGAACTTAGATTTAATGCTGCTTTAATGCAGCCTATCCCTTCTCTCCGGCCTATTCATCTTCCAATCATGGCGCCCTCAGCTCATCTCACTTGCGCTCCTCTTTTGCGCTCAAGTCACTCCTTTGCCACTCCAGAGATTCACTCTCGAACTATCCCAGGGAAACGTTGGGCTCTGGTTCACTGGGTGGATTTCTGGTTGGGGCTTCAAGTTAAAAAATACCATATTTGCAAATTTGATAGCTACTTGTCCTCTACCCTTACATTCGCCCATCTGTGTGCTGAAGCCAAGCTAGTTTTAATCCTTTTCTACCTCCTTAGTCTTGCAGCCCATTCATATCTTCCTATTCTTCCCACCATGTGCAAACTTCGCCAGAGGATGAGTTGTAGGAGAGGAAGCTCCTAGGGGAAAACTATCCACCAGGTCTCCTCCTCCACGATGGATTCCTCAACTTTTTGATCGGACTTCCGCTCGGACCACTATCCTGCTACAAGAAGTGGTCGGGGACCAGGTAGTGTTATAGACATTTTTGTGCCCTACAACTCCAAGCATGAAATGTCTATAAACCAAGGGCTCCTAAGTCCCTAAAAGTTTTGTTCTAACCCCTAAAGGAACAAGGTCAACAGATTACAGCTTCTCCCAGAAGTTCTCCACCAGAAACTGCTCAGAATTGGTCAAAACGGGATCATTGCAGCTGCTCCACTGGCTGGGTGCGTTGCATCTCACCCAAATGCACTGTGAGGGTGCATTGCATTTCAAAACTCCCTTCTGTAGGGTGCGATGGGTGAGAAATGACAAATGGTAGTGTCATTCCGCGAGGTGGAGAGGCAATGGAAGCTTCCAGAATCTTCTCCTGTGACACTTGCCTCACTAAATTCGACCAAGGATGAGTAAGAGACCCTCAGTCTCCAAGTGGAAGCAAGAACTGAAAGAGAGAAGACAGTAATCAAATCACAAGATGACTCATCCTCCTTACAGATATCTATATATGGATCCCTCATCCCAGAGATCCGGAGGCTGGAATTTGGCATATTGTAAGGAATTGATGTTGGTTTCTAGAGACAAACATCAGATTGTTGGGTGATTTATGCTTTGTTTGAGGTGAAGAGGGGCTTCTTTGCTGGGAGGTTGATGCTGGGTTGGAACCACTGGTTGTAACTCCTCCTGGATCTTTTCTTGTTTATCAATAAAAACTATTTGAGTTCTCGTCCATGCTTTCATATCATTGATACTTGTTACATTTGTATGGTTAACTTAAATCTGATCCTAAGTTGTTTACGAATATAGATCCATGTCTTTGTATAGTGCTCTTCTTCTGTGATCTTACAAGTACTTTGTGAAGCTGGGCATGCAAGGGAGCAGGTAGCTGGAGACTATCAAAGAAGAGAGGGATTGGATTAAAGGATTAGCGCAAGACACAGGTTGGTTCTTTCTATTCCTCTCTATCTATAATTCATAAAGGAAATACAAAAGTAGTTTTTCTCTGTTTGTTTCTAAGGAAACTATCACACCTTAGTGGGATAGAGCAGTTCTAAATAGACACTTTTCCCTGTAACAAAATGGCGACTCCACTGGGCAATGTCTGATTAGTTTGTTTGTGTATCATTCTTTGTTGTTTGTTTCATAAACTTATAAGTAGCTTTCGAACTGCATTTGCCATAACAAATGCAAAGTATATAACTGTTGCTTCAATCCATTCACTGGATCTGTTTATGATTTAAACAACTGATTCACAAGCTATCTGATTGCCCTTGTGATAGCTCTTAGATCCTCCTTAGAGCTACCCCTGATTGTTGCATTACTGATTGCTTTTTACTCGGCCAAAAACCAAGGACTGAACTGCAAACTGTGACCCGAAACCCGGACAGAGTCTCATTTCTGGCCCAGCGTAGGTACTGTTCAGAGATCCTAAATTTCAGCGCACTTCCCGAAGGGGCAACCTGCGCTGCATTTCAGATTCTCTGTGTTACAGGTGCGCTGATCAGACTAGCTCTGTGCAGTTGTGGTTCTTGTTCTTCATTCTTTCCAGTTCTATCCCTGAATTTTGCTGCCTGTGATCAGTATATGTCTGTTTGAAACCTCTTTTCCTTGCTGTTATTCCACCTCCTTTGTACAAAAGAACTGTAGATGTTTTTGTGTGTTTGTTGAGTCATTTACAGTTTTCCATTGCAAAAGTAGAATAGTCGTACTGTCGTCCTTTGATTTGAATCTGTCGCAAGTGTCGATTTTGATCATAGGAGAAAGTTTGATTGCTGTTGATGGTCGATTATACTGTTACTATTGCCTTTAGTCTGAATTTGTAATTTTCTAGTGTCAAGAACGAGTGTTCATTTCAAAATCGTAAGGTGTCGTAATCATCTTTGTTTTTGATTTCGAAAAACAGCTTGTTTATATTTGTCGCTTGAAATGAAATTCAGATTTGTACATCAACTTTCCTTTTAGAATCAATACTAAGAAAGTCGAAAACAAATACATGCATGTGCATTTGCATATAGATAGTCTGTTTGGCTTGATTTAGGAAAGTGCATTTACAGTGTGCTCTTTGCTCTTTGTGAAAAGATTCTATCTTTCTTTTCCCCTAGTAGCTAGGATTTTCATTGCACAAAAGAGATAAAAGTTTGTTTTTCATCTTTAGATTGCATTTTAGGAATTACATCTACATCTCGTGGTGAACCCGAAAGGCAAACTTCATAAACAAGATCAACTTAAAATAAATTCAATGAATCTAACAACGCTTTGAAACTTAACGCACAACATTTAGAGGTCTAGGCTAGAGACGTATTTCGGCATCGTAAAGCCTGGTAACTGTTGTCCTCACTGATGGTTGGGTGATTCCTCCACTTTGATACGATAAGTGCCAGTAAAGACTTGTGCTCCCACGTACCGTCGAGTATATTTTGGGAGACCCCCATAGGCTTAAATCCTTTATCCTTAGGAAGCCGTGTCTGCCGCCCTATCGATCGCAATGCACTGAACACAGCATTCGGGAAGATTGACTGCTGTACCATAAAACGTATTTTGCAGTTTTGCGATTGGTTTGGTACTCCCTCTGCCTAGATCTCCATAGTAGTCCCTTTCGTTCCTTTTCAGACTCCTTAACAGAAAAGGTCCATCTGAGCACTTGTCACTTTAGGCTCATTAAAAATCGAAGGCGACTAGAGTCATATTTTGTTTTTTCTTGACTCTTAAAAACTGAAAAAACAAGTTGTTTCAAAGCGTCTAAAAAATTATTTTAAACAGAATATTCATTACCCCTTTCCTACGTTGATCTTGGGTTGAAAAAATGGAGTCCACCAACCAAGGAATTCCCCTTGGAGGAAATCCTAGTCCCTTCTCCTCTTGGGGAGATGTTGGTGCACCCCATATGGCCACATTGTCGCTTCCAAGACTGACAATTGGTTTTCTTGTATGGCTCTTCTCAACCTCTGTCGTTCAGAACACCACTATTCCTAAACAATCGAATCAGCAATTAGACAAGTCTAGAGTTACCCACCAACCTTCTACTTCCTCTAATTCTTCCTCTCCTCCTTCCTCTTCGCTTGATGGGGCTGGTAAAGCCAAAATTCAAGTTCCTAAGGAGAATAAGGAAAAGAAGAAGAAAGAGAAGAAGAAGAAGAAGGAGCCGAAAGCGAATGGGGGCAAACGAGTGTCGTCTAACGAAAATCCACACACTGCACTGACCAGGCTTAAATCGCCATGTGTCATTTGCAAAGGAGACCATTTTCACAGAGATTGTCCTTGCATCCCTCGGATCTTAAGGGACTGGTCTCCTCGTTTGCACAACCCGGTGTTGTCAACCTCTGATGATCATGTTGAAAACACACCATCAACTAGCAAAAGTGAAGCCCCAGGACAAAAAGGAAAATATAGATTTCCTTGTAAACTGTGCGAAGGCGATCATGTCGTCCACCGTTGTCCCTTCTTAGACGAAGCTAAAAGAGTTTTGGATGATCGTCTAGTTTCACCGTTACGACTTCTTCCTGGATATAAAAAACTATTGCCGAGTCCATCACTAGTTGAAAATCCGGCTGACCCGCTCAGGTGGTCGGCCGATGCATCTGCCATTGAAGATGAACCATGTGAACCCATACCAGACGAAAGTCAAAAGGTCGAGGCGGCAGTTGACCCGGTCTTGCCTTCAGAGGTTCCATCTTCAAATGATACAATCACTGAAGAGAACAAGGATGACACCATCCAAATTCTTTTCATAAGCACAGACTCCAACGGACATGGGGACAATTTACCTGTTCCTTTACCACAGGAAGGAAGTTCGTCAGAGTCGTACCCGACCGTCTATTCGGTCCCACCTCCAAGCAACCTAGTTGTCTCCTTTGACTGGAATCAACTAGGCAGACCCCATTTACCAGCTAGTGTACCATTCCGAATTATTATTCAAATATAAAGAATGGTTATGGCTGATACCATCATAGATGAGAGGGCTTCTGTGAGTATCCTTTCCTCAACTGCTTGGAAAGCACTTGGTTCGCCATCGCCTGAGATGATGAAATCTGACAGGCTTTGATAAAGGAACCAGTCGACCGTTAGGGATCCTTCTCGATGTGCCCATAACATTGAGAGGGAAAACCGTTCATATGAACGTAATGGTAGTTCAAGGACCCCTGGATTACAATCTACTCCTTGGACGAGACTATATTTATTGCATGGGAGCAATTGTCTCCTCGCTCTTTAGAGTAATGTGTTTTCTGCACGAAGGAAGAGTGGTCAAGCTCATGGACCAGCCTTCATTTCCCAGATCATACAAAGCAAATAGTCATATACCATCCTTGAATGGTCTTTTCACGCAAGAAATGTCTCAATCTTGAGTCCGTCCTCCCGATGAGTGCGAGTGATTCGGAGGGATACGACTGAAACCCAGGGGGCATGCACCCTGGTCTGCCTCGGTAGGAAAACTTCGGGTATAGGGTAGGTTTCCGCGGGATAATATGACTAGTCTATACCCCCGTCCGTGATTGGAAGAGGGGGTTATTCTGGAACAAGATTCTCTTGTCAAAGTTATGTGAGTTGGCGGGCATCGCCGCTCACCATTGTTTATTTTGGTAGACATCGCCGAAGAAGTGTTTTGTTTACGCTGTAAATAGAACAATCTTTGGTAACCTGTAAGAGGTAGGCCTCTCTCGGTAAAACAAATGTTTTAACGGACTGAAGAAGTGGTGACCTTGAAACTCTGTTTTATACCTGGGGGCATGCAAACCTTTTGGAGTGCAAACAAAGAGCGATCATTTATCTATTTTTTGGATTGGTCGTTTCCTAACTTGCATAAAGAAAGGATGTGGGGCAAAACTCTAAAAGTTGTCATTTTTATATGGGACATTCTTATCACAAGACTGGATTAATCGAGCAGTTTTAGCACATAGTTCAAGCTCATTAAAAAATAAACATAAGACATGAGCAAATGTTTCCACCCACATTTAAGCTCGTTAAAAAATGAACTATTCCCCCGGTAAATAACCATCGTGAATGTAGTACTTCAGCCGTTAAAGCCTTGGTCGTGTTTGCACCATCACCTCCATTTGATTGTTTACCCATTTTGAGGAACAACTGCGAAGAGTGATTTCACTAGCCATCCTTGTGACACTGCCGTGATTGGAAAATTCCAAACCTTACCTGGAATCAGCTGCTACCCGTTTTATCACTCGTTCCTGAAAAGACGAGTCTCCTTTAAGCTCATTTCAACTGACTCGTAAAGTATGAAAATATTTTCGAGCCATTGGCCTCTCTAGCTCGTTAAAGGGACAGGAAGTGCTATCCCTCCTCTAGATTTTAATCTTTTTGGACCTGAGGGATTATTACACAAAAAGATTGAGCGCTTGTTTTGTTCGGCTCGTTAAAACTATCGAAAATTCATCCCTTCTGTATTGTTTTATACTTTTTTGGACTTAAGGGATTAGATGACGAAAAAGGAATTTTGGAGTTACCTTTATGTTCCTTTTCAGACTCTCTAAAATTGAAAAGGACCAATTTATCTTTGTCGTTAAACTCGTTAAAAAGATTAATAGCGACAAACTTGTCTTTAGACGAGAACGAGTTTCACTATCGCTAGGCTCGTTAAAACATAGCGATGGGTTTGCCCGAAGGGAAAATTATAGAACAAGCATATGTTATGCTCCTCAAGCTTGACAAAAATAAAGAGGTACTGGTCAGCAATGACTGGGGAAAAATTGGGAAGAAAACTCAAAGAAACTTTGTTGGTAGCAAGTTGCTCTTGAACATGACACTTCCACTTCATGTCCGAGTCGGGTTGGGTTGTTTCATTCACCGGTCACATCACCATGGTCACGCCATACCATCCACATTTGGGGTTAATGCTACCAATCCATCACATCAGTGTCACTGATATGTTCAAGAGAAGTCATCCAGAGAAGTCACCCATGTCTCACCCACTACCATACATTATACTCCATTCTTTCATGACCGCCACCCTGAACCTTATATCATCAGATCGTTTTCACCTCCATCAAAGTCATTTGCTCCGTTCCGTGTCATTGATGTGGGATTCATTAAGGCCCTCCTGTGACGGATCACTTCTTGTCGACATCAACTCATTATCCAAGAAGTTGATCTAGGAACACCCCATTCAGTACTTTGAAGCTTGCATGCCTCAATGGCAAGTTTCTCACTTCTGGCGACAGGTTTACATCAATGGCCTTCGACCGAAAGATTTTGCGTGGTGTGCGACACCAAGTCCTTTATTCACACCACGTGAATTGTACTACAGTACCTTGAGGATCATTATCATTATCGGTGATTCCTCTCGCGCTTGTTAACAGTTTACATCATTGATTGGTAATCAAGCGATGTCTTTCCATGTTCGACTTCAGAACATTTCTCACATGGATCGACTTGTAATTCGAGTGAAGATCGGACGAGATTGAAGACCCCGGATCTAGTTTCATCCATCCGGGCTACGATATATATTCAGGGAAATGAAGACATTAAATGTACAGCATTGCAGAACAGATAATCATCCTACCAGAAGGATGATGGCTCTATCAGAACATTAGTCTACACTCAGACGATTGTCTGTCCTATGTACATGAAAATGAATTTATAAAGCTGAGCATGGGAATGCCCGCCTCAGCTAGATCATGGAAACAGTATGAAGATAATGTATTGTATTGTATCTTATTATAGGTCTCCTCCCAGCATTGAAAGAACTTCGGATCCTCATAATAAAGCTTTTCACCCGACACCAAAAGGTTAACGGCCTCATACTTTAGGGGGCAACTGTTATAGACATTTTTGTGCCCTACAACTCCAAGAATGAAATGTCCATAAACCAAGGGCTCCTAAGTCCCTAAAAGTGTTGTTATAACCCCTAAAGGAATAAGGTCAACAGATTACAGCTTCTCCCAGAAGTTCTCCACCAGAAACTGCTCAGAATTGGTCAAAACAGGATCATGGTAGCGAGCTCTTTCAATTCTGCTACTAATACTGCTCGGCTCCAGTTCCCCTGCACTCATGGAAATTTCAACTTCATGGCCTCTGTTACCATAGAGCTTAGCAAGATTACTGCTGGTCAGGAAGTTGTTTCCCCTGGGGTTACTAGGGAAATGCTGGCGGAATACAGATACGGTACCACTCAGATGGATTACAAGTAGAGAAATGCCTCAGGCTCGAGTAAAGGCATAGCATCCTAGGTCATGGAGGATCACTTGGGCCTGAGTGTCCCTATCGGTGGCGGCTCTACAAGCAAAGAGGGCCACCCCTTTGAGGACAAAGACGACTATAAATATGGATGTCGCATCATTGAAGAGCAGCACTCCACCTCTCATGACGTTTAAGCAGGTCTGCACTCTATGGTTTTTTTAAACTCTGTATGCTCGAGGGTACTCATTGTTCACCTACTTGACCGTCATGATAAGTGCATAAGTTCTAATTGCCCATTTCCCCTGCGAGGGCGACACTCTGCTAGTCTATGGTTTTTGGTCTCGATTACAATCTCAGTTGCTTCTGAAGTTTGTCCTCAGTTTTTGTTCTAGGCAGTGCTTCTCGGTTCACTTGTTGCGGTCTAGTCATCTTGTTACAGTTGTTGAATGACGTCTGTTCAATTTTTAGTTTCAATGACGATAATGGTGGCTTCATGTTTTATGGTATTAGTCATGGTTAGGTTCCTAGGAGTCCTTCAGGTCAACATTCAGCAAGTTTTTTTTGGGAAATGTTCAGCTATGATATGTAAACATGTCGCATCTTTGGGCTAGCTTTCTCGAGGCCATGGCATCGGTGTAGAAATATTTTGTATCAATATAGGAGTAGACAAATTAAAAAAAAAAAAAAGATTAGAAATCAACATCTAATTATATACCAAGCCTATGGGTCAAATACCATTGTAAATAAAAGAAATATGATAAATAAATAAAAATATAAATAAACAAGAAGTATGGTAAATAAATAAAACCTCTTTTTATATTTGCTCCATAAACCTCTTTACACTTACTAACACTCAAAAAATAGGTTTTCTTTAGGTGAAGCCTATGGGAAAAATGCCATGGGCCAAATTATTATTAATACCATGCAAAAAATACTATTAACCATAATATTAATATTAAAAGGATATTATTATTAAATCTAATATTCATATTAATATATCATAATATTGATATTATTAAATATAATAACTTTGTTTTAATCCAATATTAAATTTGTTATATTATAATATATATTAATAGATCATGATATATATTAACTCTATATATATGGGAGGTAAGAAAAAAGACATAAAGTTATAGAGGTGGAGAGGTAGAGGGAGCGAGAAGGGAGAGATGGAGATAAAGTGAAGGAGAGGAGAGAGGAGGAATAAAAAGAGATAGAGGTAGAGAACGGTAAAAGAAGGAGAGGGAGGTACAAATATGGAGCGGGGAGAGAGAGGAGAGTGGGAGGGAGATAGTGAGAGGATTTAAGGGTAGAGAGAGAGAGAGAGAGAGAGAGAGAGAGAGAGAGAGAGAGAGAGAGAGAGAGAGAGAGAGAGAAGAGAGATAAACGTAGGAGAGAAAGAGAGAGAGGGGAAGGATGAGAGTGAGGAGGAGAGAGGGAGGGAAAAATAAAGACATTGAGAGTGAGAAGTGGAGAGAGAGAGGGACTGACAAGGGAGAGATGGAGCGAAAGAGTGTATGTTTAGGGGTGAGATGAAGAGATAAATAAGGAGAGATAGAGAGAAGGGGGGAGAGAAGGAGACAGAAGGAGAGAGGGAGGGATATAGTAACATAGGTAGGGAGAGAGAGAGAGAGAGAGAGAGAGATGGGGGAAGAGATAGGATTGGAGGGAAAGGAGAGAGAGAAAGAGAGAGAGAGAGATAGTAGAGAGAGATAGAGAGAGAGAGAGGAAGAATGAGAGAAAATACTTGAGAGAGAGAAGGAGAGTGATGGGGAAAGAGAGAGGATTAGAGAGAGAGAGAGAGAGAGAGAGAGAGAGTGATGGGGGAAGAGAGAGGGAGGTAGGAGAGTGTTATCTCAAAATCAGGCCCTGGAAGGCTGCAGACCAGGAAGACTTCAAGTAACTATTTCAAACCGACTTTAGGCTGAGGCTTAGCCTCCTCAACCTGCGAGGGCTCTCTCTTGATGGATTAATGATTTCGATTAAAGATAAGATGGCTAACTCTTATAGAACAACTGTGAAAAATATGAATGGTGGAAACAAATTAAACAAAACTATCCATTGGGCTTATGGAGTCAACAACACCTCAATATAACAATGAACTCAACCCTACATGGAAGTCAGGGCATTCAGCATTTAAACATTCAGAACATAAACTCATATGGGACCACACAGTTTATAAATGTATACAGGAAATCAGAGCACATTCAGTGAATTCTGAGTGATTATACATCCATACCACTGTAAGAATTAAGAAAAGGACAACATCACATATTCTGAACATAAAAAATCCTTCATGAATCCTGAGAAGTAAAGTCAAGCATGTATTACTGAAAATGAGTCTTACATAGGCCAATACAAGCTTTCCATAAAATTTTCCAACCTTGATTACATTGTTGTTTCAGCTATATATAGAGCTCTTATTCTAACTGATCGAGATTCCTCCTCAAGCATGAGGGGAATTCGAAAACTACTTCTAATGACACCTATTAACCCTTTAACTAACTAATAAATACAACTGACTACTAATTGACAACTATAGAATCCTAAAACAATTAGGATTCTAATTCTAACTACTTAATAAATACAACAAAGTGTTGACTGGAGTTTTTAGATATCTAAATCAACTATGACTCTAACTCCATATCAGCCTTGGTCTACAATCATTTTCGTTCTCTGACATCTGGCTCCCTTCTGGCTGTAGCTGTGATGGACCTTTAAAGCTTCATGTTGCTCTTCAATATCACATGTTTTCCAATGTCCTGAAACATAGGAAACTACCCCTGTTTACTGGTCTTTAGTTTTCCTCAAAATATTCGAATCCAAAGAAGCATGTCCTTTATCCTTTAATTACCCAAAATGGAGCAGATTGCCACGTCCTTGATGTGCTGGCCACCTTTGTCATGTGTAAAGGCAAAAACTCTTTCAAACCATTTTGACATATCTTGAACTGTGGTAAGTGTGTTCACTTTATGACAAAAATTTAAAGCTGGATTCGAATCCATATTTTCTCCACCTGTCTTTACATGGTTGAATGTTGATAGCTTCAGATGATGCCTTGTATATATTCCCCTTTCAAAATTTCCGCTTGTATCTCAAAACTGCTTGATTTATGTTGAAATCATCACTTTCAGCAGTTTCGTAGCGCGCTACGAAACTGCTGAGTTGTTTCAAAATTCACAGTTTCAACCCAAAACTTTGCTATTTGAGCACTTTTTCTATTTAAACATTCTTTTTAAATGCCCTGAAGCTATTCAAAATTGCTATGTGATTTTCTTAAGGAAATCTTTCCCGCTGTATTAGCTGCATCTTCAAAAAATTTAAATTGTAATAGACCTCCAGCTGTTCCTGAATTTGCAGCCGCAAGAAGTGTTCCCCTGCTTCCATTTCAAAAAGACTAGCCCATGATTGAACAGCAAAATACCTATCAATCATTTCATCGGACCTCAGTAACATGGCAAGAGATGGTATTAAACGTATTGTAGCACCAGCTTGAATAACATCTCTTTCTTGGAATAGAATAGCGAATAGCAATGTGCTGACCCATGTACGTCCACCATCCTCCGTTTCTATTTGATGTGTGCTTGAAGAAAAATTTTCCATTTTTTAAATTAACACCTCAATTGCACCTGCTTCCATGATGGCCACTTTACTTGCACTATTAAAGGAAGCAATCATTGATAGCAACCACATTGCAACTATTCTGGCTGAAAAATGGGTCTTGGGACAGAGTTCATATCTTCTCAAAAAAAATGTATTTTGAAAACCTGAAGGAGGCTTTTGTGAACCAATCCATTCTAAACAAAAACCTTTCTTGGTTTTTTGAAACACCCTCCCTACCGCCCATAATGTGTCTTTGAAAAACAGGTGTAAAACAGAAGATGAAAAACTGCACCTACAACAGTTTCGTAGCGCAACTTTGGTCATTAATTGCTCTCAACTCATAATGAATTTGAGGAAAATGGAAGAGGTTTTTGTACTTAAGTATCTTAGGAATTAAAACCTCTTTCACTTTTCAGAGATGAGTTTTCAAATGTTCAGAAACTCTTCTAGAAGCTGACTAGTAAAAATAAGGAGACAAAGTTCCTCATTTTTAGAGTTTCATTCTTATGCTTGTCTTGAAATCCTTCTGCTGACCATGTTGTCTCTTTAACCACATGAAATGCATTAAATCAACCATATACCCTGCTCAAATACTTGTGCTAAGACAAAAATTCTTTAATGGTGCCCGGAGCATTATGAATCAATACTAACTATGAGATAATGACCATTTTCATAACATAGAGTTTAGAGTTCATGAATGTCCTTCCTGTCCTTGTTTTTCCCTTGCTTGATGTTTATACCTTGTAAGTAATCCCTTTCCTTGAATTTGGTAATCTCAAGGTTGGTAGACATCAGTTTCTTTTTTGACTTCCTTAAAGCTACATTCTTCTTCTTGAGTGCTAACTGCCTTACTTGAGTTGAAATGGAAAACTTTGATGTATGCTGACCCTGAGCTTTGCCAAGTGCTTCTTATGCATGAAAGGAACACGAAAGTGACCAAGAGCAAATCTTCCTTACATTACCCATTTCTTTGAAATTTGTTTAGTGATAACAGTGGCTCCACTTGGGATAGTGTGCCCTTGTGGTACACTAAGAACCTGCAGTTCCAATGCCTTATCCTCTTATGATGAACAAAAATTTATTTGACAAACATCCCCTTCAAGCTTCTTGGGCCTTCACCTCGGGCTTAATCTTGATGATGACTGTAGGAGAAAGAAATCTACATCTACTGAAAAATGCTCAGTTGACCTTGAGCTTATTTGCATTTTCCTACCTACCTACCCTATCAATTCAAACTTCTTTCAGCTCAATCAATGTGAAATTTCCAATGTAGCCAATCATTTGTCTTATCTGATATTTGAGTTTTTTGACTGCATCGGAGTTCAGAGCCACAATGATATTGTGATGACCACTGGCACTGAAATTGCCTCTGATCTTCATAGAAAAACTGAAACACTGGAGAGTAAAACTCTTCCATGTATTTAGCTATAGGATCCCAGAATACATGATTAGCTTGATGATCCTTGTAACTTTCTGGTTGTGCAAACTGATCTTCAACAACAGTGTATAGTTCCTCAATCGTGAAAGAGAAAGGAAGCAACACTCTCTCCTTGTGTTCTGCCATAGAAAGCTTCTGAAAATAATGATCATGATTATGAAAACTATATGCCTGAATTTGACCTTCTAAATCTTCAATGTCTTTCTCAATTTCCTCATCAACTTCATATAAAAATTTCATCTTATCCTCTGCCTTACACTCAAATGATTTTAGATACGAGGACAAGGACAAAGAAAAATTTTCATTTGTTTCTCCATTACTATGATCATTATTCCATTGTTTGAAACCTTGAATTGAAGGAGAGTTTGCCACCACATCTGATCTATCTATCCATTCCTCCAAAAACATAACCCAAAAGTCTTCAAATGACTTAATGGATTTGGTAGGAAAGCTTTCAATCCATTGTTTACATTTCCCTTGAAATGAATCATAGAACAACATAATGCAAACATCCTCATGCTTAACTCTAAGAAGCTCTATAAAATCACAAAAATCTGATATATGCTTCAAAGTTAAACTCAAATCTTCTCCATTGAATTTTGGACCATTCCTTAGAAAATATGCATCCTTGGGAAAATGATTTGGGAAACCATGAATTCCTGAAAAATTTATGCATGCATACCTTGAAATAAGAATGGTAGCATCTGGGTCCTTCATAACTCCAGTGGAACCACCATGAATGTATGAATTTTGAATTCTTCAACAATGGAGTCACCAAGGTAGATTTTCAGCCTCAAAAAGTCTTCTGAGCTCCTGCTACCTTCAGAAGTTCAGCTTCATGATTTCGAGAATGAATAATCTTCAGGCTCCCGGCAGACGCACCAAAATGTTATCTCAAAATCAGGCCCTGGAAGGCTGTAGACCAGGAAGACTTCAAGTAACTATTTCAAACCGACTTTAGGCTGAGGCTTAGCCTCCTCAACCTGAGAGGGCTCTCTCTTGATGGATTAATGATTTCGATTAAAGATAAGATGGCTAACTCTTATAGAACAACTGTGAAAAATATGAATGGTGGAAACACATTAAACAAAACTATCCATTGGGCTTATGGAGTCAAAAACACCTCAATATAACAATGAACTCAACCCTACATGGAAGTCAGGGCATTCAGCATTTAAACATTCAGAACATAAACTCATATTGGACCACACAGTTTATAAATGTATACAGGAAGTCAGAGCACATTCAGTGAATTCTGAGTGATTATACATCCATACCACTGTAAGAATTAAGAAAAGGACAACATCACATATTCTGAACATAAAAAATCCTTCATGAATCCTGAGAAGTAAAGTCAAGCATGTATTACTGAAAATGAGTCTTACATAGGCCAATACAAGCTTTCCATAAAATTTTCCAACCCTGATTACATTGTTGTTTCAGCTATATATAGAGCTCTTATTCTAACTGATCGAGATTCCTCCTCAAGCATGAGGGGAATTCGAAAACTACTTCTAATGACACCTATTAACCCTTTAACTAACTAATAAATACAACTGACTACTAATTGACAACTCTAGAATCCTAAAACAATTAGGATTCTAATTCTAACTACTTAATAAATACAACAAAGTGTTAACTGGAGTTTTTAGAGATCTAAATTAACTATGACTCTAACTCCATATCAGCCTTGGTCTACAATCATTTTCGTTCTCTGACATCTGGTTCCCTTCTGGCGGTAGCTGTGATGTACCTTTAATGCTTCATGTTGCTCTTCAATATCACATGTTTTCCAATGTCCTGAAACATAGGAAACTACCCCTGTTTACTGGTCTTTAGTTTTCCTCAAAATATTCGAATCCAAAGAAGCATGTCCTTTATCCTTTAATTACCCAAAATGGAGCAGATTTCCACGTCCTTGATGTGCTGGCCACCTTTGTCATGTGTAAAGGCAAAAACTCTTTCAAATCGTTTTGACATATCTTGAACTGTGGTAAGTGTGTTCACTTTATGACAAAAATTTAAAGCTGGATTCGAATCCATATTTTCTCCACCTGCCTTTACATGGTTGAATGTTGATAGCTTCAGATGATGCCTTGTATATATTCCCCTTTCAAAATTTCCGCTTGTATCTCAAAACCGCTTGATTTATGTTGAAATCATCACTTTCAGCAGTTTCGTAGCGCGCTACGAAACTGCTGAGTTGTTTCAAAATTCACAGTTTCAACCCAAAGCTTTGCTATTTGAGCACTTTTTCTATTTAAACATTCTTTTTAAATTCCTTGAAGCTATTCAAAATTGCTATGTGATTTTCTTAAGGAAATCTTTCCCGCTGTATTAGCTGCATCTTCAAAAAATTTAAATTGTAATAGACCTCCAGCTATTCCTGAATTTGCAACCGCAAGAAGTGTTCCCCTGCTTCCATTTCAGACAAGACTAGCCCATGATTGAACAGCAAAATAACTATCAATCATTTCATCGGACCTCAGTAACATGGCAAGAGATGGTATTAAACGTACTGTAGCACCAGCTTGAATAACATCTCTTTCTTGGAATAGAATAGCGAATAGCAATGTGCTGACCCATGTACGTCCACCATCCTCTGTTTCTATTTGATGTGTGCTTGAAGAAAAATTTTCTAGTTTTTAAATTAACACCTCAATTGCACCTGCTTCCATGATGGCCACTTTACTTGCACTATTAAAGGAAGCAATCATTGATAGCAACCACATTGCAACTGTTCTGGCTGAAAAATGGGTCTTGGGACAGAGTTCATATCTTCTCATAAAAACTGTATTTTGAAAAACTGAAGGAGGCTTTTGTGAACCAATCCATGCTGAACAAAAACCTTTCTTGGTTTTTTGAAACACCTTCCCTACCGCCCAGAATGTGTCTTTGAAAAACAGGTGTAAAACAGAAGATGAAAAACTGCACCTACAGCAGTTTCGTAGCGCAACTTTGGTCATTAATTTCTCTCAACTCATAATGAATTTGAGGAAAATGGAAGAGGTTTTTGTACTTCAGTATCTTAGGAATTAAAACCTCTTTCACTTTTCAGAGATGAGTTTTCAAATGTTCAGAAACTCTTCTAGAAGCTGACTAGTAAAAATAAGGAGACAAAGTTCCTCATTTTTAGAGTTTCATTCTTATGCTTGTCTTGAAATCCTTCTGCTGACCATGTTGTCTCTTTAACCACATGAAATGCATTAAATCAACCATATACCCTGCTCAAATACTTGTGCTAAGACAAAAATTCTTTAATGGCGCCCGGAGCATTATGAATCAATACTAACTATGAGATAATGACCATTTTCATAACATAGAGTTTAGAGTTCATGAATGTCCTTCCTGTCCTTGTTTTTCCCTTGCTTGATGTTTATACCTTGTAAGTAATCCCTTTCCTTGAATTTGGTAATCTCAAGGTTGGTAGACATCAGTTTCTTTTTTGACTTCCTTAAAGCTACATTCTTTTTCTTGAGTGCTAACTACCTTACTTGAGTTGAAATGGAAAACTTTGATGTATGCTGACCCTGAGCTTTGCCAAGTGATTCTTATGCATGAAAGGAACACGAAAGTGACCAAGAGCAAATCTTCCTTACATTACCCATTTCTTTGAAATTTGTTTAGTGATAACAGAGAGAAAGGGAGAAAGAGGAAGTATGAGAGAGAAGATTTGACAAAGAGGAGGAGAAAGGGATGAATAGGGAGATGGATTTCGAGGGGGAGAGAGGGAGAAAAAATGGAGAGATGGATAGAAAGTGTGTATGTTTGGGGTTGAGATAAATACAAAGAAGGATAGATGGAGAGAATGTGGGGGAGAAGGTGATGAGCACTAGAAATGGGTAACTATATGGGCTCATTCTTCCTATCATTTTCATTTAATTGAACATTCTCAATAGTTTTGTGCAATTTTTTGAATATATTTATGTCAATAGAGTGAATGGGGATGGTCACTTTGCCATGAAGTCTAATGAGTGTTTGTTGCATATTTTTTGGACGATTTTGGATAAGGACAAGGAATTTATGAGGAAAATGATAGCCAAATTCAAGGAAACATGGATGCGGACTTATAGGAGGGGTGTCTCCTTCATTAATTACCCCTTCCTCAAATTCTTCATCAACAGCTTGGAGTACAAAGGCGCACATTGATGATTCCAAGGGGCAGCCGAGAATGTCAAAAGGTTGTTGTTATCTTCAGTTCTAGGCAGCCAAGTTCCTTAAGTATAGGAGGACTGTTGGGAGTCCCCACTTGTATAAGTAAGAAGGCTTCAAGCCTCAATAGTTTAGCCATTTCTTATTCTATTTTCGCACTTTTGTGTAGCATTGTACTCAGTGCATTTTCGAGCTCTTTTTGAAGAGAGTTTTGTGATGTAACTGCTATTTTTTTTATCAATGAAGATGAATCAAGTTTTGAACTAGAATTGATCTTTTCTAGAGGGCTGAAGCTCTTGGATTAGGGCCCAACCCAATGCCCAAGACCTCCTTTGTGTATTTATATGCTTTTGCTTGCATTTTTAAGATAATTTCTGTTGTTTAGGTTAATCTTGCTTTATTAAATTAGATTGCTTTTGATGGTTAAAATAGTTGTTTTTGCTTCAAGTTGCTTAAGTAGATTGCTACAGTAGCAAAAAAAGATCCAAAAAGGATACTAGTAGGTATTGATCTCATTTCTCCCTCCTTGGGACCATGATTTGAGGTTAAGGCACTACTGGTGCCACCAAAAACACAATGTTTTCCCTTCATGCAATTGCTAGTGTGATATTTTGAGTTGGAGAAGTTGATATTTAGTTTGGATTCACATGCTTAGCTCATTTCATGTTCATTTACCATGGTTTTCTTGCATAATATTCTATTCATAAAGTTCTATTCAACATTTCTCTAGTTTTAGGTCAAATTTTAGGTTAAAATAGACAAAACTCTGTTTTTCGGTTATTGCTTTGGTCAGTGTTGAGAAGTAAGTGTGCAGCTCTCTTGTAGAACATTATAGCTTATCATTCCTCCATAACATAGCCTATACCAATCCATCTCTCAAGATTATTCATAACATTTCACCAATCTGCCCTAATTTGTGCGCTTTTCCACAAAATTGTTTTCTTTCCCTTTGAAGAGATCCAACCATCTCCTTCATTCCTAATATTCTTTGACAAGTTATAGACCCCTCAACACCTTCATCAAACTTTCATTTCCCCTTTTCCCTCATTGTTCCACCTTCAAACCTTGAAAAACCACTTTCGGCCTCCTCTTGTAGATCCTCCTGTAGAATCTCCAGTAGATCCCCTGCAGCCTCCTGTAGAATTTCTTGCGAGTGATTTTTCAAAGTTTGATCACAATGGAAGTCTCTAAAAGGGTGCTAGGGACTTCTTAGGACACCTCCACACCTTCCGCACAATCTACAAAAGCCAACTCCATCTTCCTTTGCCACCAAACCTCTGCATAGTCACAACCAGTCAAATCATAAGCATAATAATTTCACATAAAAATACTCTAAAGTACAAAACGATGATTTCTTCTCATTTCTCTTCAGAAGTAGCTTGAATAAATGAAATTTTCCTTTTTAGTAGTCAATGGCAACCACTTCAGTAGTTTCCATCTCTTTTCTTGCGAAATTAGGGTTTACCAGGGTTTGCTAGGGTTTGAATTTCATTTCAGTTTTTCTTCTCTTTCTATAAGTAGAATAGCCCCTGTAGAGTTAGTTTCCTTTCATCACAATTAAATATTCTTCTGAAAACTCATAGAAGTTGGCTTAAGCTCCTAGTGAACTTGCGCTAGCTGATCAAGTGATAGCCTGTAGTAAGAGCTAGTACTTGTGCATACAGCATCGTCGCTTCCAAGTTTGTTACGAACTATCGGGTTGATAAAACTAAAGTAGGGAGTGCCAGGAGTTGCAACATTATTGCTGCAATACTGGAGCTCACCATATTTTTGGCGCCGTTGCCAGGGAAGTGTCAGAGAATTTTATGATTACTGCTTTTCTTTTATTTTCTACTGCAACATTCTGCTAAGTAGTTTATTTCAGCAAGAGTAGAGTAGTTGTTTCATTTCAATTCTGCAATTTTTTTTTTGCAATCGTAGATTAGTCATTTCCTTCTTTCTTTTCAATTCTACAATTTCATTTCAACAAGCGTAGATTAATCATTTCCTGCTTTCATTTCAATTCTGCAATTTCATTTCAACAAGCGTAGATTAGGCATTTCCTACTTTCATTTCAATTCTGCGATTTCCATTCCAGCAAAGTAGATTAGTCATTTCCTTTCTTTCATTTCAATTCTGCAATTTCCTTTCAACAAGTTCATTTTAGCTAGTTGCAATTTGTTGTTCAATCAATTTCAGTTTTTTAGGTACAAGCAGAGAAAAACAAAAAAATCACCCAAAATGAGATTCCTTTCATCCCTCGAAGGAACAAAATTCAGGAAAATTCCTACCCAACACCGCCATCACATCACTAAGTCACCCTTCTCTCTCCTTTGGTGGCAGTCATCCAGAAGAACCTATAGGTGAACCTCCACATATATACGAAGATCCTATAACAGAAGAAGAGTAAGAAATCATTCCTCTTGAGACCATGGCTGAAATCAAAAATGTTAGATGAAATGGGGAAGAATAGAAAGTGCCTTTCCTATCTGAGATACCAATGGGGACACAAAAATGAAAAACATAAGTCCCTCAGCCTTACCTCACTTCCATGAATTGAGTACCGAAGACCCTAATACATTCTTGTTTGAGTTTGTTGTTCTTTATCAAACCTATGACTATGCAGAAGATGAGCAGAAGTTGAAATTGTTTCCCTCTATCCTCAAGGAAGCATCATTACGCTGGTTCATGGGGTTACCTGGAAATAGTATCACAACTTGGGCTCAGATGCAGCAAGCCTTTAACAACAAATACCTGGACTATTGTAGGTCAAAGGATACTAAGGAAGAAATCTTTCGAATGACCATGGGAAGTGATGAACCTTTAGAAGACTATGAAGAAAGGTTTCAACTCAGTTATAAAAGGGCTAGGTGCACACTTGACCCGGAATCTCTAAAGTTGGTTCTGCTGATAGGAGTCCTTGAAGACCTTCTAGATACCCTCCATTTGTTGGCTGGGGGAGACATCTACCAACTCCCTTATGATGACATAAAGACTATGTTTACAAACAATTCTAGGGTAGCCAAAAAGAGAGGTAGGGGAAGTCAACCTTTAGCCAGTACACCCTTATCCAATTCATCCCTTAAAAATAAACTTGAGAATCGGCTGGAAGATTTCAAGAGTGAGATGAGGCGAAATCTTTCCATGCAAATGGATACCTTTCAGATCCAAAGGAAACAAGAGGAAGCGGAGAGCGCTTTGGCCATCTTTTGTCCCAGGTGCACTAGAAAGCGTCCTAAGAATGAATGTCCATTGCACTCTATAGAAGTGTGTTTAGTCTATGAAGAAGATCATACTACGAATCAGTGCCCTTCCTTACCTAGAATTAAAGCTGCATATCAAGTGGCTAAAGGAGCCACTAAACCACTCTATTTCTTGAACCAAAGGAAGTCACATGAACCCATAACTTACTAGCAGGGAATGCAACGAACATCCTAGACTTACTACAACCCTAATCAAGCCACTTCCATGCCTTCTTTGGATCCCCCTGCTCATCCTTCCTGGTCCACACCTCCTCCTTGGTCATATCCATCTCAATATAATACTCAAATAGTTGCTCCTCCATTTCTCTCTTATGCTCAGCCACAGCCTCAGTGGAATGCACCTCATCAGGGGTGGAGGCCCCAACACAACTCTCCTCCCACTCTTTTGCCTCCACCACCTGTTCAACCACAACCATTACCTCCTGCTCCACCAAGACAACTCCAAGTACTTGCTCCACCAAACCCGAACCCCAATAACAGATAGGCCCAGCAGGTATATACTGGAGAAACATCATGCCCCACCTATGTTGCGGAGATTCGGGAGATTAACCTATGACCTGGGAAGGTTATCCCAAATAGTCAACCCCATCCTAAGGAGGATGAGGAAGAAAAACAAGAAAGTGGACCAAAAACCATTCCACTCTTTCCTAAGAGACTAACTGGAACCACACAACCGACCTCAGAAGAAACTAAACTTCTTGGATAATTGAAATAGTTATGTGTAAAAATACCACTTCTCCAAGCCATAAAGGATGTGCCTATATACAATAATAAGATCAACGAGAAGTGCTTCAGGTACCCAAGTAGGTACAAGAGAGATGCTCCAACTATCAATGTCATAGGACAACTCTCCGACCTAATGTTGGGGTAAGTAATCTATCTAAAATATCTAGACCCTAGGAGTCTTGTAGTTGATGTCCACATCAATGGCACCATAATCCCCCATACCCTGATTGATCTAGGGGCTGCCATTAATGCAATGACCAGGGACACTATTCTCAAGCTCAACCTTTAGGGTTCCTTGAGGAAGACCACAACAATACTACAGTTAGAAGATTGCTCCACTATGGCCCCTGAGGGGATTGTGGAAGATGTAATTGTCTCTATTGACTCCTAGGAGTACCCTGCTGATTTACTATTTGTTCAGCCTGATTCCCTCTATTGGGTATCCTCTCATCCTGGGAATACCTTGGCTAGCTACTACAGATGCCTACATCATTTGTCGAGCTGGGATAATGACAATCAAGAATGGGCATATGTCCAAATAACTAGTCCTATATCCTCTTGCCCAACCTCTATTAGAACATGATTTACCTCTCTGGTTGGAGGAGGAAGATGAGGATGAAGTCTATTCCGCACCATTGTGCATAGTAGAGGCTACCCTGGGGGGTCCACAAACCGAGGATGATCTTATTGAGAACTTGATTCAGAATCCACCCCCCAGTGTGTTTCCATTAGAAGAGTTGGTGGAAGAAACCCAAGCCAATGCTTTAGTTGATCTCTGTGTGGCTGATCTGACCCCTCTCTGAGTTAAGAATGTGGAATTTGGCACAGAAAGAACTTTAAAGATCAACTCATCCCTATCCACCTCTCAGGAGGAAGAACTATGTAGCTTATTGAAAAATCACTTGGATGCTTTTGCTTGGAGCTATAAGGAGATGAAGGGAGTCCACCCTTCAGTCTATACTCATCACATTTACATTAAAGAAGATTGTAAACCAGTCAGGCAACCTCAAAGGAGGATGAATCCAGCCCTTAAGGACATTGTCAAAGAAGAACTGCAAAAGTTGCTGGATGCGGGATTCATCTATCCCATCTCTGATAGCGAATGGGTATCTCCTTTGGTGCTAGTGCCAAAGAAAAAAGGGAAGTGGAGAATCTGTGTAGATTATCAGGAACTAAACAAGGCCACCAAGAAGGACCATTCCCCTTTTCCTTTCATAGATCATGTGCTAGATGGCCTGGCAGGGAAGAAGTTCTTCTCCTTCCTAGATGGGTCTAGCGGGTACAACCGGATCCAAATCGGCCTAGAAGACCAAGATAATACCACTTCCACTTGCCCTTGTAGTACGTTTGCGTACCGGGTCCTTCCTTTTGGGTTGTGCAATGCTCCTGCCACTTTCGAGAGAGTAGTACTGAGCATATTTGCTGAAGTAGTTCATGACTCAATGGAAATCTATATGGATGACTTTACCCCTTATGGTTATAACTTCCAGGAAGTTTTGACTAACCTAGGAAAAGTTCTAGCCAAGTGTATTGAAATGAACCTATCCCTCAGCCCTGAAAGATGTGAATTCCTGATGACTGAAGGGACCATGCTAAGTCATACAATTTCTCAGCAAGGATTACAGGTGAATCCAAAAAAAATTGCTATAATCCAAAGGGTCCCACCTCCTCAAAAGGTAAGAGATGCTCAGAGCTTTCTAGGCTTACCAGGGTATTATAGAAGATGCATTAAGGATTTTAGTAAGCTAGCCTCTCCATTATTTGGTCTTTTTGGAAAAGATGATGAGTTCATATGGACTGGCAACTGTCAAGAGGCTCTGGAAGCCTTGAAAGGTAAACTGGTAACTACACCAATTTTGAGAGGTCCAAACTAGGCCCTACCTTTCCATATTCACACAGATGCCTTGAACAAGGCGATAGGAGCAACCTTACGGAAAGTTCATGAGAAGGTGCCTTATGCCATATATTTTGTAAGTAAAAACCTGTCCAAGGTAGAATTAAACTACACTGTAACCAAAAAGGAGCTCCTACTTGTAGTCCATTCCCTAAATAAGTTCAGACACTACATCACCAGCTATCAAACATTCGTACACACTGATCATGCTGTAATTAGGTATTTGATGAATAAACTAGATGTAAATGCTCATATTATTAGATGGTTACTTTTATTGTAGCAATTTGATTTGACCATTGTTGATAAGCCAGATAAGGAAAATGTTGTTGTTGATTTTCTGTCTAGACTAGATCTACCTATAGGTGAAGAAGGAATGGTGGATCATCAAATGCCAGATGAACACCTATTTGCTATTTTAGTACTCTCTCCATGGTTTACCGATATAGCAAATTATTTGTTTTTAGCATAGTTTCCACCACACCTGTCCTCAAAAGAGAAGACCAAGATTGTGAGGAAAAGTTCCCCATTCACCTGGATTGGGGGAAATCTTTGTAAACTTGGTCTAGATCAGATTTTGAGGCAATGTGTCAGGGAGGAGGAAATTTTTGACATTCTCCTAAACTGTCATGATGGGCCTTGTGGGGACCATTTTGCAGCAAAGAAGACTGCCTTCAAAATTCTGCAAGCAGGATACTATTGGCCCACTCTTCATCAAGATGTGAGGAGATATATCAACCAGTGTGACCGATGTCAAAGTATAGGGAAACCTATTCCAAGGGATGAGATGCCCCTACAACCTCAAATGACTATCAAGTCATTTAAGAAGTGGGGCATGGACTTTGTGGGTCCTATCAACCCTCCTTCAAAACAGAAATCTTACATCATTGTATGTAGTGATTATCTGACAAAATGGGCAGAAACAAAGGTGACGAAGGTAGCAACAGAAGAAAAATTAGTTTAATTTTTGGGGGAAAATATCTTCTACAAGTTTGGTTATCCAAGAGAATTAGTCACAGATCAAGGGAGTCACTTTACCTCCAATCTGATTGAAAACCTGGTCACACATCACAAGATTAAGCATAGAACTTCCACCCCTTATCATCCGCAAGAAAATGGACAGGTGGAAGTCACTAACAGAGATTTGGAAGAGATTTTGACTAAGGTCATGAGCAGTAGTATAAAAGATTAGCCAAATCGATTGGTTGAGGCCACCTGGGCCAATAACACCAACTGGAAAACCACCATAGGGTTCACACCCTATGAGTTGGTCTATGGGAAGAAGGCTCTGCTGTGAATAGAATTTGAATATAACACCTTAAGGATGGCATCTCATCTGGACCAAGATCTTAGCCATGTACAAAAGGAAATACTGCTTCAGCTAAATGGATTGGATGAATAGAGATTGAAAGCCCTTCTCCACTCAGAGGTAGTCCAAATTCAAAGAAAAATATGGCATGACAGACACCTCAAAGAAAAACAATTCCAACAAGGAGTTTGGGTGCTATTGTATGATTTGAGATATAAATATTTCAAGGGAAAATTGAGGACAAGATGGTTGGAACCATACACAACAGAAAATTGCAATGACAATGGTTCAGTCCTGATCCAAACCATTGATGAAGAAGCCATCCCCATGCTCATCAATGGGCATAGGTTGAAGATCTAAACGAAGCCCCTCTCCAAGCAAGAATTCATTGACAATTTGAGGAAAACAGTGATGGTAGTGGAGCAGGTCTCTGCCTCCACTCCACCCACACCCTGAGTCGAAGAAAAAAGAGAAAAAAGAATAAAAGAACCCTTGGTGAAAACCTCTTGGAGGCACCTAGGGTAGGAAGTGAGGATGCAAACCTCCTAGAGTCACCCCAGCTATCTCAAAAAAAAGAAAAAGAAAAATAAAAAAACAGAAAAAAAAAACCTAGCTTTTTTGAATGTAGTACAGATTGTAGGAGGATCACAAAAGAGAAAAAGGACATCGCCAAGTTGCACACACCCTTCATAGTCCATTCCTCCATCACCATTACCTTTTCCCAGGCTTTGGTCTCACTTGCCCTAAAGATTTCACACCCTACAGGAAACTCTATGCATTCTATAAGGGGCTCTTGTAGAAATCACAGAGAGCCCAAAATCAAGTTTAGAAAAGAATTCGAGGGCTGGAAATTTGTTTAGAAGGCCTGTGGAGCTCCATTCCACCATTCACCCTCTTGATTCTCCATTCTATCCCTGCACACCCACATTTCCACTTGTTTTTCCTTCCCTGCACACACAAAGAAAAAACACAAAATTATGTTTCTTTTGTTTTTTGAAAGAAATAATGAATGAAATAGCAGCGTTCTTTACTTATTCTTACCTGATGCCTTCCAACTATTATTCCCTTCATTTAGAACCTTCTTCATCCATCTTTTTAGCCCTTGCTCAAGTATCAGCCTGAATTCTAGAAAGAGAAGCAGCTACAAGAGATCTTGCAGGATTCCTGTAGCAGCTGATCCCTTTGAAAAAAAAACTCCAGAGACAGGTTCAACGCAACCAAGATGTATGCAGCATGCAAAGAGCAGAGCCTAATTGAAACATCAATCACATAAGACAAAGTCTGAGCATGCAGAGCACCAGCAGTAGTAGCAATGAGAAAATGAAGTTCCAAAGTCCTGCATGAAGAGCACAACAACAACTAATAGGTAAGTGGCTAAACCTATTCGTCGATTGCATGAATATTATTTAGGAATTGAATGAACTATTGGAATGGTCACGATTAAATGGAATCGATGGCCAGCTAACTAGCCACCCTTGTTCAGTTCAAATCACCCTCGTGGAGTTCAAATGAGCCTCGTGAAATTCAAACGCAGTTCAGATATGTAGTTAGCACGTGTGGCCCATCAACTCGGGGAGAAAAACTCAGAACCTATAGTGGTGGCAGTGTATAATGGGAAGAGTGGAGGTGATGGTGGTTAAGCTACATGAAAAACCATAATGACACTGGCATAGGACCAATGGTCTAGATGGGGATAATGTACCCATCCAGCCACCTCACCTTGTCACCACAGATTACGCCATCAACTTAAGTACAGTGCAGTCTAAGCCTCCACCACCTTTTGTTTCATTTGCATCGACGAGCTCTCGACTGCAGTACTCACCTACCACCTTCAGAATAGCGAACCAGTTGTTTTCTATCAGTTTTTCAAAAACCTCCCACCTATCAGGCTCTACAGGAGCACTATTGCATTCTACAAGAGCAGGAACGTTGTCTACCAAGAGAGTTTACTATGAGATTCAAATTATGTTATACATTGTTGAATAAGCTTAATACTAATGGCGATGATGTGGCTTTTTTCTCTATTTACTCCCCTTGATTTTATAATGTCTACTTCATTAGTCTATTTAATTAACTTTCCTTAAATGGGTCTTATGGTCGTGGGATCATAAAAAACTATTAGGAACACATCTTTACAAAGTTATCATGGTTTGTCATTCTTTTACTAGTATAAATCAATTCCTGTATGTATATTGGTTAAAATGAGTCCCCAACTAATACTTAACTCGATACATGTATTAAAACATCCACTGCATGATATTTCAAATGGTGGAGAGAAATATATGACTGGAAAAACTAGTGGCCAATCCCCTTGGACAAGCGCATCGAACACCATGTGCACATCACATGGAGATGCAAACTTATCTTTCTGGGTTTCGGTGAACGAATAGGATGGATTGGAATGATCCAATGATTCACCCTATTATTTTTACAACCCCAAACCTTCCTGTATGACTTTCCTTTTTCCATTTGTGAGTTAACCTATCCTTTGAACATTGCTGAGTGAATACAAAGGAATGCACACAGTTGGTAGATTGGGATGAACTATACCACATACCATATCATGGAGACTTCAGGTTATTTCACCTGAGACTTCTTTGGATTCCTCAATGTCAAACCTTAATAGTGCAACCATGATAGCAAGGAGATAGGTAGTAGGTGAGCTTTCACAACATCTTGTCGTGGCCACCTCTTCAACACATTCTCACCCCTTCCTACCACTAGTAAGAAAATGAATACAACACCTCTTCTTCTTCTTCCCTTATTATATGAATTTTCTTGGCATGGGAAATTATGTTTGTTTTTCTTCTATGCTTCCATATGGCCAAAGGCCTACGCAATCATGTTGATATGGTTAGTTTTCATTCAGACGGGGTTTTTATGGCAAGAGTTTTTTTTATACTCTTACAGGTAAAAGCTTGTGTTTGGTCCCTTCACTAGAAATGAACCTAATAGGTATTTTGTAATGATTTGGAAGTATAAATTTAGTTTTTTCTTCCGAATTAATTTTTTTATTATTCTAAACATGATTCAGTTTGAAATTTGGGGATGGTCGTTGGAAGCTTCTCTATGCTTGATGCATGTATAGATACCCCTATAAATTATTATTCCAAAGTGTTCTTGTGTAAAATTTTGGTTACTCCCATAGCTGTAGCATTGCCTCCACAACCTCTGATTGCCTATGGCAATTATTTTCTAAGAGATATAGAGTTCTTAATCAACAACCCACCTTCAATAGATAATCTATGCAATATATATGGGTTTGTTTTGCTTTCTGTGTAATCTATGTTTACTAATTTCTCATGTAATATTTTTAGATATCAATTGCGCTATGTTAGGTAATTTCGACATTTTCATGCATGTGCTCTTCTATTCAAGATTCAAGGAAGAAAAAAATTATCTTCGGCCTACTAAATTCCAATGGTTCGCTCAGGTCGATTTTGCATACTCTTGCTTCTTGAAGTGGTCATGCAAGCATAGACAGAATATTTTCATTCTGATTCTTCTCACTTCTCAATTCAAACTCAGTATTGGCTCGTATAACCACAAAAGTAAGAATTGGACTTGTTATTATTGTCGAATGTTCTATGTTTTAGCAATTTCATAGATTCGGGAAATGAATCAAAGTTATCCCCTACAATTATGTGATGTACTTGAATCACATAGTTTTATGGTCAATATAAAATTGTTGTTTGAGAGAGATGTTTATCATTTTACTACCTAATTTCCCAATTTTAAATTTGGTATTATAATTGCTCATTGCATTTTCTTATGGTTGAAATAATATATATATATATATATATATATAGATAGATATTTTATGGATTCAATCATTGTATAGTATTGTTGAGAGTATAAGCGACATCAATTTAGTTTTTCGCTTTATTTATATACTTTAATTCTACATCTGACTTCACAGTTCTGTCGAACAGTCGAATGCGAGGAGTCTCATTCCAATTTCTTAGAAAATGTTGTTAAGGGTTATGCCTTCAAACCATATGAGGTTTTTTCCCCTTTCAGCGAGCTTTGTACCAAGTATTAGTTATCCTTCCAGTAATGGTTTTCCCTTCAATCGATGCTCCAATAACCATGGTTTCAAATGGTATAGTTTTTCATAATTGATATTCGTATAAATTCATCTCTGATTATTTTCTCCTGCCTAATATGAAGCTCAGAGGAACCCTTAGAACAATATATATATAAAATAATAACATTTCTTTTTAATAATGAAATAAATTATGGGTCCTCTCTTCCGATCGGGATGTGGGTTTTTGTCAGAGAAACCAGTCTGGGATGTGATATGGGTAGTACAAAGTCCATAACAACCACCGCCCCCCACATGATCAGGGCAAAGGTTGCTATGTCCTTCAAAATAAATGCATGGATGGTGAGTGGGTAAGGTGGCAGAGGAACAAATAAGGAAGGTTGGTGGAGTATGTTAAGGAATTTAATGTGCAAGATAAGAGAGAGAAACTATGAAGATGGGAGGAAAATCAGAGTTGGGGAGGGGCAAAGGCAAGCAAGGAACCTTTGCTATGGACAAGAAATAAATTGCTAGTATGTAATTTGGTCCTGCTCTTGTATTGATTCCATGATCTGGCTCGGGTTCTGTTATGGAACCAGCTCACAAAAAGATAGAAAAGAGAGATCCACGCCTTAGAATTCAGCCTCTTCGAGGGGGCAACCTCCTTTACATTACATAAATGAACAATTCTTGGATGATACAAATGAAAAGATCTCCCTTCTATATATAGGAGTCTAAGAAGTCACAATATAACCTAGCCGACCTAACAATAATAATACAAAGCCACAATAATAACAATAGTGGGCTTCTATGGGGCACAATAGTAACAATATGGGCACTACATGGGTACATCAATATAATAAGTGGGTTGTACTAATAACAATAAGGGGTTACACTAGTAGTATAGGGGCCTAACATGCCCCTCTCCTTCAAAAAGCGTTGTCCTCAATGCTTGAGTAGTTCTTGATGCTTCTGTATAAAATTCTTGTCCTCCCATGTGGAATCTTCAGCGGGTAAGTTCTTCCACTTGATGAGATACTCTGAAATTGATCGATTTCGTATCTGTCGGGTTCTTGTTTCTGTGACTGCTCCAGGTTCCAATGTGATATTTCCTTCCTTTTCAATATCTGGCAATATTGTTTGAATTGGGATCTTTTGCAAGTTTTGAATAAGTGGCCATACTTCTTTGTCCTTCTTCCATTCATCCCTTGCTTCGTTTATCCAATCTGGTTGGATAATAGAAATAGCACAAAACAATGCTTCCACATCCTCATCCTTGAAGAGTCTTCCCGTTCGGTAAGGTCGCCATTTTTTAAGTGCATGTAGTATTGCCAACATTTCCTTCTCATAAATAGCTTGCTTTAGATGTAGCAGTAAAAATACCCAATCGCCTACATCAAAACATTTTTCACTATGATGTTGATCTACCTGTTGTTTCATTTGATTTTCACCCGAAGTGGCGCTATCCTTCAAAAGTTGGAGAACTTGTTGTTGATGCTCGATGTGATCTTTCACTGCTTGAACCTTTCTCTTCTTGATATGTCCTTCTATCTTTAGATTTTGAGGAGTGGTAATTTCTTCCAATCCTTTACAAGATATGCTCGGATTCATTTCTTGACGCTCGATGTGATCTTTTACTTCTTGAACATTTTTCTTCTTGATATGTCCTTCTATCTTGATAGTTTGAGGAGTGGTAATTTCGAACAATGAATTACAAGATATGGTTGGATTCATTTCTTCTTTCTCGATGTGATCTTTCACTTCTTGCACCTTTTTCTTCTTGATATGTCCTTCTATCTTGAGAGTTTGAGGAGTGGTAATTCTTGCCAATGCTTTACAAGATATGGTCTGATTCGTTTCTTCTTTCTCTGGGGTGGGGTCCTGACGTATATCTTCTTCTTTTGATGTTTTTTGATCCTTTTCTTCCTCCTCTTCATATTCTATGTAAAATAATTTCTTCTCAGCACACTTATGACCTTTAGTGCATTTTCTATCACAATTGTAACAAAGCCCTTTTTCTCTTTTTTCTTCCAATTGTTGTGGTGTAACCCTTATAGGTTGTGGAAGGCTAGGAGAAACAACACTTCCATCTTTATAGTTGTGAGGGGTACGCTTCCTGGTTTCCATAATTTTTCTTTCCACTATGTCACAAAGCCCTTTTACTCTTTCCAATTGTTGTGGTGTTGCTCTAAAGAAGGTGTTGCTCTTTGTATCCTCATAATGTGCTATCATTTCCTCCGTGAAAATTGACCACGTAACAAGTTGTTTACGAGAACAAAGCCCTTTGTACCATAAAAGTTGATCTGGTTCTAAATATGAAGATGCAATACATACCTTTTGTAATAGTTGTACACCATGTAGATCAAAATATTGCTCCATCTGAAGTATCCAATTTACCGGATCCTTGCCATCAAACTTCCTCATCTTGCTTTTTCTTGATTTTAGGAGCTCGACCTTGAAATGACTGTAACTCTGTAATTTTTTATCTTTAAGTTCTGAAATTGAAGCCTGTAGTAGTCTTCTGTGTCCTCTTTCCAATGCCACTAGTCTGATCCAAATTGGATTCTCCAAGGAAGAGTTATGCACAATCTCCCACAGTGACCTGATTATAGACTAGTTCAGTAGAGCGAACTTGTATGAAGTGCCACGTATCACTGTTTCAACCTTTGACTCTGAAAGATATATAAACGAAAACTACAGTCCGTCCTATTTCTGTACCTTCTTACGAAATTTCAATCCGATGCTCAGAAAGAAAGTTATGACGATTTTCCCCAGGTCGCCTGTTTTGAGTGTAATTCAGGAGTCTGCAAAAAGACCAACTTCCTCAGATCATATCTCCGAAAATGTTGCACGAAAAGATCTGAAATTCGGACCCAAGGTTCAGCGCGATTTCTTCTCAAATGGGTTTTTTTTGCGACTTTTGAAACATCACAGAAAACAAGTTATAGGGAAAATGCCACGATGACCTGTTTGGAGCAGCGAAACCCTAGAATCCAAAGCTCTGATACCAAATGTTATGGAACCAGCTCAAGAAAAGATAGATCCAAATTGGATTCTCCAAGAAAAAGTTATGCACAATCTCCCGCAGTGACCTGATTATAGACTAGTTTAGTAGAGCGTACTTGTATGAAGTGCCACGTGTCACTGTTTCAACCTTTGACTCTGAAAAATATATAAACAGAAACTACAGTCCGTCCTCTTTCTGTACCTTCTCACGAAATTTCAATTCGATGCTCAGAAAGAAAGTTATGACGATTTTCCCCAGGTCACCTGTTTTGAGTGTAATTCAGGAGTCTGCAAAAATACCAACTTCCGTAGATCATATCTCCGAAAATATCGCGCGAAAAGATGTGAAATTCGGACCCAAGGTTCAGCGCGAGTTCTTCTCAAATGGGTTTTGTTTGCAACTTCTGAAACGTCACAGAAAAAAAGTTATAGCGACAATGCCACGATGACCTGTTTGTAGCAGTGAAACCCTAGAATCCAAAGCTCTGATACCAAATGTTATGGAACCAGCTCACAAAAAGATAGAAAAGAGAGATCCACGCCTTAGAATTCAGCCTCTTCGAGGGGGCAACCTCCTTTACATTACATAAATGAACAATTCTTGGATGATACAAATGAAAAGATCTCCCTTCTATATATAGGAGTCTAAGAAGTCACAATATAACCTAGCCGACCTAACAATAATAATACAAAGCCACAATAATAACAATAGTGGGCTTCTATGGGGCACAATAGTAACAATATGGGCACTACATGGGTACATCAATATAATAAGTGGGTTGTACTAACAACAATAAGGGGTTACACTAGTAGTATAGGGGCCTAACAGGTTCTACCAGGGGGAAGGGAGGGGCAAGTGACCATCGCAATGGGGATTATCTTTGTAAGGGATGCAGTTGGGGTGGAAAGGGTATGCCATGGCCTGGTTCTTCTTTCTAATTCTATCCCAATTGAACTAGAACATTGGTTGTGAAATTGGAAATTACGGGCTAAGAAGAAATGCTTGTTTATCCTTAGTCTCTTACGCCAGGGTAATAAGGGATAGTGGGATTTCCATTCCTGGGCGGCTTCATGCCAAGGAGAGAGGTACAAAAGAGATGATGGTATGGGGATGGGAATTCAGCCATGTCAGTAGGATCATAGAGATGCTTGGGAAACTGGGCACTCACATAGAACTGAGGGAAAAGCTAAGGATCTCGAGTGACAATCTAGGTGGAGGGGCAAGCTAATCCATGGCTCGCATCTACTAGATGAGGGTGCAAAAAGCAGGTATAATTGTAGGCATCCTGCCAAGCTCTGGATGGGCCTGTGGGCTTGGCTCTAGATGTAGTGGGACGAGTGAAAATTGAGCCATAACAAGGTGGAGGGGGATTATGAGGAACCCTGGGAGAAGAGTCTAAAACCCACTTTCCTTGGCCACTTGTGGGCTCTGGGCTACCTCAACACTCAGGTGGAGAAGTATGTAAGAGCAACACTTTATGAATGGCAAAGATGGGATGCTGAGGAAGGTTTGATGAACCCAACTTCATTTGGATGTCAATAGGGCTACATTGCATAGGTTATGGGTAGAGCAACGAGAGGACAAGGATGGGGTAGAAGATGTATAACCCCTAGGATAGATAAGGGGCCGAGCACATCGGAAGATCGCAAAACCACCTCATAGTAGAGGCACTAGCGACATCCCAAGATGTGATGGATGTGGGAATTCTGAAGCAAATCAAAGGCTCGGAAGTGGAGATTAAGTTGGAAAGTGAATTAGAGGAAGAGCTCAACAATTGGAGGTTACTAGTACCAGACCCAAGGAATACCCATCGGAGAATTACTCAGTTTAATCACACCCTTTACCTGTATTTCTTAATGAAGAGCCTTCTTGGAAATGTGATGAAAAAAATCTCTGTGGGGATGGCGGTTACAATGAAAGGCCTACCAAACTATAAAAAATATATGGAGAAAATCCTCTTCCAGTTACACAAACAACATATCAAGATGGATCAAATCAACCACCACATCCCTTGCATCCAAGAACCATGTGGAATGCCAGGGGTGACTACTGAGGATCCTGCTCCTGTTGCCTCTGTCTTAGATGAGCAGAGAGAATAGAATCCTCATGCATAGCTTTTGTTTATGCAGTTAACTTTTAATTTTCCTATTTCATATGCTAGTTTTTACAAGTTATTGCATATGCTAGTTCTATAGATAGGCCAAATACTTTTCTCTCTCCCTCATTTCATTTACTAGGACCCATGATACTATTGTGGTGAAAGGCCTATCTATAGAACTCACCCCTGAAATCATAGGCAAAATCTCCACCCTTCCTTTAGGGATTCCTTGGAGAAAGGAGGATAAAGGTAACAACCAAATTGCAAAGAATAAATTATTTTTACAAGGAGAGGAGAAAATGGATTATCTGATAATGAGATCTAAGATAATTAATAAGCTATTACAGACTTATGTGCATGGATTAGTCTATGTCGTTATATGCATTGGATCAATAAGATTGAGAAATGCACAGACAATGAAGCGGTAACAAAACATAATAGATAGCACATGACATAACAAATTTAATAAGGAGTTCACCCAATATTCATGGGCTACATCTCATGGTCTAGCCTTTGGCGGTGGCCTCTCTATTATGTCTTCAAGCATAGTTTTGTTTACAACAGTGAGCTCAATTTGAGCTTCACACAAAACAGAATACAACAATAAGAGTTTGCTTGAACCTCTCAAGTTCTATATGAGTACACAAACTCCCCTAATGCTCTCTGTCCCAACTCTATCTCGACATTTTCCCGAACACTACTCCTTGCCCATTATGCTCTCTGTCTATGGCTTTATAGCCAAAAATGTGCTGCCTGTTCGTTTCATGGTCCCGTCTCTCAGTCTCTCCAGCCTCTTGAACGCTTTGAATCCCTCTCCAACGTTATACAATCACTGCTAAGTACATGGAGAGGAGGTGGCCACCCATTCCGCAGTGCTAGAGTGCTTCAAGCCCCTAAAATGCCTGTAACAGTTGTGCCCTATTTTTACAGTGAAAACATAGTTTAACAGAGATAAACCGCCCAAAACATGATATGTCGGACTTTAAAGTCCTTTAAATATGGTTCAATCCCTATCGGGTCTGCCTATCGGTTGCCATCGCATCTCGGAAAGGCTTCGTCCCTTTGTGTTTTGAAAATATAAAAAAAGTGTGAAAATACATTGAAATGGCCCTGTTACGGACTTGAAATTATATCAAATTTCCTTTAGAATGCTATCGGGTCCAGCTGTCGCATGGTGTATTGATATCGGCCCCTCTACATATTTCTGATGTGATGCGGCGATGCAATATATCACAATCGCTCATCGCAAGAACCCTTTTGCCATTGTAAGTGCTTCTGCAATCCCTCGATAGTGATCCAACGATGTAATATGGGCCTTCAATCTGAACACTTGATCAAAGGTCCATATTAACTCCGCCAATCATCGTTACCATATACATATGTTAATCATCGATATCACTGTTCGCGATCGCAACTCTTGAGTATATCCCACCGATCTTTTCTGAATGTTTCCACCGATTGCGATTGCCAATCAGATATGGACCATTGATTGGCCAGATCAGATGACTACTATGCATCACTGGTTCTACCTCCAATTACTCTGTTTTTTCGTTCATTTCATGGGTTTTGGGTTGCTCGATAGTGTTTTTCAACCTAGCTAAGGGTGTCCCTCTTATCATTATTTCGATCTTTTAAGGGAGTTTTGACCTTGGGCATGATTTTTAGAAGTTTCATGAAGACTTAGAGGGCATTCCTGGATCCATTTAGATCAATGGAAGACAAAAATGTGGTCATAAGAGCAAGCCTACCATATCCTTGCAATGAAATTAGCTACTGCCTTACTAACTATATATCATGTGAAGGTAGGTACAATGTGGTATATTGATACCACTTTAGGCTTCTCTAAGAGTTGACGTTTGGAGCCGACACACCTCCTCAAAACATACTCAACATACCCTACTTCCTTCTTCAATCAATGGTAGATATGAGCATTAAGGTGCAGGAAGGAAACCATCAACAACTATCCCAACATGTGTTAATTAGACCTATCATACAAGATGCCCTCCAAAACCTAAGAGTCCCTATCACGTGGGAAACTTTTAGAGAAATGGAGATAGAGGAAGACATAAAAGCCCTTGAGTATGACAAAAGCCCCACTTTTAGTGAAAGGGATGAAGAATAAATAGAGAAGGAGGAGGAAGAAATAGAGAGCGATGAAGAGGATATAGAGGAGGAAGAAGATGTAAAGGAGGAAACTGATGAACAGAGTGAGGAACTAGATAGAGAAGAAGAGGAGAAGACAAGATTGAAAAGGAAAATGGAAAAGGGGAGACCAAAGACAGGGAGGATAGAGGTCTACAATGAAAAGCAAAGAAGGACAGGAATCACCTTGGGTATCTCCAGAACCCACTGAGAAAGAGGCAGTGGCTGCCCTCACTTCCCTTAGTACCCCTATCAATGGAAAAGGGAAGAGACAGAGACAAACTACATTATAGTTTAGGACAATAAAAAGTACAAGAATAAGGCAAGGAAAACCTCAAACTCCCACCAAGGTTCCTATTTTCATTGAAGACTCACCAAAACAGCAGGAAATGATAGCTCCTCTCATGAAAAATAAATGAGAAGTATCGTCAAGACAAGCCTCTCCCATGTCTTCTATCACATATGTTAGGAGGCATGTCACTAGATTTGCCTCATCCAAAGGAAAAGGCCTCCTACAGGATACATATGAGGACTTACAAGAAGTAGAGAAAATCCTATAGGAAACTTTGTTAAACCTATAGGAAACTCAGAAATTGAACAAAGAAGGGAGTATGCAACAAGAAACAAAGAAGGAGGATCCAGAGCTAAGGGAACCTAGTCCCCAACCTAATCTCGACTCCTACTACAGATTTATTGAAGGGCTTAGTGTCATTCCACAAAAGTTTTCCATCCCCTTGTTCTTTGAGCTTAAGAAAGAAAGGGAAAGAACACATAGGTGGATGAAAATTTCCAAACGTAAGGGAGTGGAGGACATAGGTAACATGGAGGAAAATGTTATAGAGATGGGCAGAGAACTGAGTAGCCTGAGCGACAGAGAGGCATGATGAAAGCTTTGTTGGAGGCAAAAAATGCATGGTTAAGGGGACAACTACAAGAGAGAGAGAGTCAATTGGAATCCATGGCTACTCTATCCTTAGAGGAAATCTATTGTAGGATGCCACTTAAGTCCTATGGATTGTATCTTAAGGAATAGTGGGTGCAGTCCCAAATCTAGAATTCAGCACAAAGAGGCACTATGCTATTCCAAGATTATAGACAATTCATTGATCTCTGTGATCAAATCACATTTGAGGATAGAGCTAAAATGTTCGAGTTTTACCTCCAAAACTTGGCATTGACTGATTTGAATGTGTGGGAGACTAATTCAAAACTAGGGGACTTACAGTTGATGGCCTTAGCATCGTCGATGAATCATGAGGAAGCAAGGGATATAGACATGAAGAAAGTAATGGAAAGGGAAGAAACATAACCCCTTAGGATAAGATCTGAAAAATCAAATCCAATGTCTGTCATCAGCACACATAACTTGATTGCAAATGACCCTCAACTTACACCTAGGTATGTTGCTGCCCGAGAGCAAGAAATCACACACTCTGAGGACATGTTTAGGCTGTTAGGAGATGACAACATGAAAGCTTTCCAAAGGAGATGCGACACTTTGCCCTACATCTTGAAAATCAGAGAGTACCATTGTCCTCAGAGAATGAGAGAAGCACTGGGCAGGACACCCATGTACAAGGAAGCTCTCCAAAGACTCAAAGTCAATTGGATTGGCTTGAGACCCAGTCCACCACTCCTCTGAGGAATGTTGGAAGGAAGAAAGGAAGAGTAAGAAATAAAGTAGTGGGAGGAGATAGAGAGGAAGGTAGGATTCTATGCACAAGAAGAGGAAACTATAGCAGAAGCATGGGATGTCAGGGAGGCCACTAGAGCAACGAAAGACATCGATGTAGATTGAGTTGCACAGAGGATGATAAACACTTTTAGTATCGGGGCGATGATGAGCCTCATCATTGGGTAACTATATGGACCATTAATACACCTCCTAGCTTATTTAAATCCACTCTTCTTGTAATTTATTACATATCTTGATTGTATTTTGCTTAATGAGATGTTTTAAGTTGAGATATTATGACTAGTGGAGTAATGCACATTGATTATAGGTTTTTGATAGAAAAACATGGAAATTTTGGCTAATTAAGGGTTGAAACTCGAATGAGACAAGGAGGAGAGATTGTAGGAGGTAGATCCTCCTCATTTACTCCTCATTCTTTTGAATATTCTTCCATCAATCACACTAGCTCGGAGTATAAGCCGCCAAGTCATGGAGACGAAAAGGAAGCTAATCAAGTGACTGTTAAAGAGTCAGCTTATCTCAAGTTTGGGAACCAAGCCTCCCTAGATTTAAGGAAGTCATTGGAGAATTTAGTTATGTTAATAGAGAGGCCTAGAACATAATTAGGATTCGAAATTTTGCTATAAAATCACTAGTCATTTTCAAGTTCAAGACTTGTGGAAGATATTGCTACGTAATTTCTTGATTTGATAATGAGAATGAGCATTTCCTTGATCCAGCACTGAGTTGACTCAAAGGGGTGAAGCTCTTGGGTTAGGGCCCAATCCTAACAACAAAGGCTCCTCCTCTTGTATTTGTATGTTTAGTTGATTTCATTGTAGAATTGTCTTTAGCATTATTTCATTGCAAGTAGTTGTGGATTTAATTAGTTTGCTTCCATTTGTGCCTTACTTCAGAAATAATTTAGAATAGATAATTAAATATCAAAAAGATATCAGTAGGTGGATTTGGCCTCACTCCTCCCTTCATGGTTTGAGGAAAAAACTCCTATGCAGCCCCAAAAAGGCAGAATTCTAGTTTCTCATGGAATTTAGGGTTTTTTGTTACTTAGGCCAACATTTGATTAGTTTGAAAGAATAGGATTTAGTTATCATTTCTTCCATCTTAAGTCTCACATTATATCTCATCAATGTTTCATATTATTCTGCAAGTTCTTCCCATGCATGAAATAGGCAACTATCTCATGAAATTTTGTTTTCCTTAGTTAATTGAAATAGATAGAAAAATAAGGTGCCAAAATATAAGGTTGGACATGGTGATAGATAGAAATCAATGATACGTAAGGGGAACATATTGTTTTGAAACACTAGCGATATTAAGGGATGAGATGACCTATAATGTTTTCAAATTTCCGTAGTGTGAGGTGCACAATTATGTATTCTTTCACTACCAAGTATAGAGAAAACTATAAGCATGAAAATTTGTGTGTAACATCTCCTTCAGGCATTAGTAGCCATCATGGAAAATTTTAGGGGCTAATAGTCGCAGGTGGGCTAATTTTCCATGATTTTTCCAAAAAAAATATTCCCCAATTCCCATTTTTTATAAAAAATATTCACCCAAATTTTACAATATAAAATTATTTTACCTTTACAATCGCCAACAGTATGTAGAGCATATGTATAAAATCATTATAAATTTGAATAAATTTACAAATACATCAATGAACATTTTATACTTTTCATATTAGAAACTAGTGAGATTCACCAATGTTTTTAAACTTTAAGGTAATTTTCCATCCTTAAAAATTTCTATGGTAGCCATAAAATGGGAACACACTTCAAATTCTAGAATGTAAACTTGAGTTGTGTAATAAATAAACATAATTAGAATGCATGAATGATTGTGTATAAGTAAATCCAATAAAATAATAAAGCATTAAATAATTATTACAATATAATATTACGCCCCTTAAATTCATGACTAGTTTTAGGCACTTACATTACAATTAATTCATCTTCAAAATAGAGAATGGAAATAGATTGTAGAAATGTAAATAAAAAAAAAATATCTATGTTTTACCAAATATCTTTCAAAAATATTTATATATAAGTAATATTCCAACCAATTATAAACATTTATTGTACATATCATTGCTAGTCTAACCTATAGACCACCCCAAAAAAAAATCAAACCAATCAATTTTTGTCAAATTCAAATAATTATTTCACTACAAAGCATTCCTAATAACAAATACCACCATAAATTAACAATTAAATTCTCATTTACTTGGCCACAGTAAACACACAATCTCTTATATCTTTAGTTACTGGTCTCTTGAGAATTCTTTTCACTTTTCATGCTCTTTCGAGTAGGCCTAATAAATTCATTTTGTTGATTTCCATTTATGCATAAATATAATGGATTCGTGATTTACCTCTAATACTTTCTTAGGCAATTAATTAACGTTAAAATAGAAGGTTTTGTAACCACCTTGACCTCTCTACTCCATATGTCTACTCTAATTACTCTCGATAAAGTCGATTCGATCATTTTCAAGTTTTTCAATATTAGTTCCAATAATGCAAAATTAAAGAAAATGAGTTATGAAGCTCAAAATTGGTGACGAGGAGTGACTTTCTATTGACCCATTTCCTTTTTCCCTCTTATTGTTTCGTATCCCTTCTCACATTAGACAACCATCTTATCTTTTATATTAGTATGAATGTAAATATCTATAAAGATGGGATATACCACTTAAATTAGTTATTCAATAATGTAACTTTAGAGTTAAGATCTTATGTGTTACTATTTGTTTAAAAGTTTCAACAACTTTATTATAAAGATAAATAATTTATATTATGTTTTACATAAGTAAAATGGTATTTTGTTAATAAATAGTATAATAAATAAATTTTATTTATGTATGATAAACGTTTCCATCGTTAGAAATTTATATTTGATTTTTTTTTTAAATTTTAATTTTAATATAGAATATTTATTATAAAATATAAATATAATATGAAGATAAATTTTTTTTAAAGTAAAATATAAATTTTAAGAATAAAATATTATAAAAATGAAATGACAGAGAGAAATATTAGAGAAAATATAATAATATTTATCCTTGTATCTTTTTGTCTCTAATCCAAAAATGACTATAAAAGTGGGAGGAAATAGCTGAGGAAAAATAATAAAAATTTTATCTACAACCATCTTAACTTTTATACTATTTTTGAATATAAATATTTACATAGACTAAATATACCATACAAAATATATTTTAATAAATTAATAATTTACTAATATATCTTTATCCTAAAATTTCCTTGGTTATTGTGATGTATTACTACTCTCTATATTATCTTCCAGATACATCGCATTAGATTTCCTTCTGATCGACGTTTCGAACCAGCAACGATGGTTCACGTTTCGAACCAGCAACGATGGTTCATCTTCAGGATCTGAGATATTGATTTAGATCCTGAAGATTAACCATCGTTGCTGGTTCGAAACGTCGATATGAAGGAAATCTAATGCGATGTATCCGGAAGATAATATAGACAATGATGTAACTCGCAGAAACCTCAAAGACAAAATGTATTACCACTTTAATAATTTCAATTAAAATTCAAAATTCATGTAAAAAAATTGAAAAATAATTTATGTAATATTTTATACTAAGTGAAAATATGTTTTGCTTATATATATATATATATATATATATATACTCCCAACACTCTTAGGCGGACCCACCTAAAAGGGATCCTGCACATTGGACCCAAATTTCAGGGCTTAACCCTTATAAAGCCAAGGAGAATTAGGAAAATTGGACTTGTGCCTTAAAACATATGGCCAATAACTTGAGGAGGGGATTCAATCAACTAAGCTTCCCATCAAAACTGTATATAAATATAATATTAAAAATTAAAATTATTTTAAAAATTAAAACAAAACTATTAAAAATAACATATATCTAAACTTGAATATAATAATGTTGTTGAATTGAGACTTCTGTGATCCATATCAAGTTTAAGAGAAATTCTTCGGCGTAAATCACAAGATAAATTATTTGCCCACGCGTTTCGAACCAACTAGTGTGGTTCATCATCAGGACAAATTGAAGAAATGGATCCAGTCTAGCATGTTAAATAGTCTAAGCGAGACTCCAACAGCTACAAAAGATTAAGAGCTAAATTTTGACTCTAGGACCTAGGTCAAATTTATTAATTTAATATTAATATTATTATTTATTATTTTATTTATGGAACCAAGTTAAATTAGGTAAAAATAAATAAAATAAATTAATGGTAATTTTTTTTTTTTAAATTCATTTATTTCTTTAAATTATTACTTTTATATATATATATATATATATATATATATATAGATATATATATATATATATATATATATATATATATATATATATATATATCTATCTATCTATCTATCTATCTATCTATCTATCTATCTATATATATATATATATATATATAAATTAAAATAATAATATACGGTTGATAAGAAAATGTTAGGATTAATAAAATTATATAAATAAATACCACGTTACTATAAAAAGTTAATTTATTTGTTTATTAAATTATTCATTAATTATTATTTATTAATTATTATTATTCTTATTCTTATTATTTATTATTTTATTTATGGAACTAAGTTAAATTAGGTACAAATAAATAAAACAAATTAATGTTTAGTTTTTTAAAAATAATTCATTTATTTATTTAAATTATTATAATTTATTTATTTATTGTGATTTACGCCGAAGAATTTCTCTTAAACATAATAATGTTGTTAATTATTTAATATTTAAAATAAAAGTATTTATAGCTAATATATTTACATTATTTTTAATAAGTATACTTAAAATAACAATTTATTTTTTATAAATCTTTTCCAATTATACTTAATTTTTTCAAATTATTTATATAAATAAATATATAAATTTATTATAAACATAAATTCAAAATGATGATCAATAATAATTTTATTTTATATAAATCTATAAATTTTTTAAAAATATTTACTCAATCTTCTTTTAAATTTTAAAATAATCTCATATTTTATTTTTTTATACGAATGATTTTTATTAAGTTGAAAAATATAAATATATGGTAATAAATTTAAAATAATAATTTAAATTTTAAAATTATTATTATTATTATTTTTGAATAATTATTGTTATAAAAACTCTACATCAAACATTTGATTTAAAAAAAACTAAAATTATTATTATTATTATTATTTTTAACTAATTATTGTGATACAGACCGTAGATTAAGCCTTAGTTGTAAATTTTTTGTTTTCTTTAAAAAAAAAGAATTGTGTAGACCTTGGCTAGATATAAGAATGTCTATATGTTTTAAATGTTGTCTACATTATACATGTTCAACCTATTTTCTCTAATATCTTAACCCTTTTAAAACGTGGTTTATTGTATCTATGTCACCGCAGACGTTGAGATCATGTAAGCTGGAAAGTGGACTTACATGGGAAGCGGGCAACCACAAACTATTTCAGGTACCGCAGCTCTGTTAATAGGTTGATATTATCACACATAACATCCCTATGGTTGACAACGAGCGTAACAAAAACGTTGAGAAAATGTGAAGATATTAATTGTGGTGTTCGTGAATCCTAAAAATGGTGTTTGCAACAACGAGGGTTCTTTTTCCAACCAAGCACGTATCCCATTTGGGAGATAGCACTTCATCATTGTGTGATCTATGAATATGAAATTAAAGTATGGGACTGTCATTTGATGGCGGAGTCCCCCATTCACGAAGTCCAGGGTCCATTAACCGTGAAATTTTCCAAGCTTTTTTTTTTCAATTGAAGAAATAACCACGTCTTCACTCAATGGTCCATTAACAGTGAAACTTTCCAAGTTTTTTTTTTTCAAATGAAAAAATAACGACGCCTTCACTCAATGGTCCATTAACAGTGAAACTTTCGAAGTTTTTTTTTCAAATGAAAAAATAACCACGTTTTCACTCAATGGTCCATTAACAGTGAAACTTTCCAAGTCTTTAATTTTTCAATTGAAGAAATAACCACGTCTTCACTCAATGGTCCATTAACAGTGAAATTTTCGAAGTTTCTTTTTTTTCAAATGAAGAAATAACTACCTTTTCACTCAATGGTCCATTAACAGTGAAACTTTCCAAGTCTTTTATTTTGAATTGAAGAAATAACGACGTCTTCACTCAATGGTCCATTAACAGTGAAACTTTCCAAGTTTTTTTTTCAAATGAATAAATAACCACGTTTTCACTCAATGGCCCATTAAAAGTGAAACTTTCCAAGTCTTTAATTTTCAATTGAAGAAATAACCACGTCTTCACTCAATTGTCCATTAACAGTGAAACATTCCAAGTTTTTTTTTCAATGGAAAAAATAACCACGTTTTCACTCAATGGTCCATTAACAGTGAAACTTAAGTCTTTAATTTTTTTTTGTTTCAATTAAAGAAATAATGCTGGAATAGCTTTCAAACATATATATATTCCAAAAAAAAAAATGGTGAGGGCCAAACTCCCCACCTAATTATTAAATCATATCTATAAAACTAATAAAACTATTAAAAATATGCTTAATCAAATCAATATGACATCTGTAAAAAAATCTATTCGCCTAAACATGTGCATCTCCATCTTTTCGTGTAATACTATACCCAACTGAAAATGGAGAAATTACAGGCGGTAAATTCGTCTGAGCAGATTAACACAAGAATCTATTACTTGTCGATGCTTTCAAACATTACCCATTTTGACCTCTGAGTCCAACTTTACTATAAAAAATATATATTTAATTATCGGAACACTTCATATTCAAGTCACATAATGATCACAGCCTCACAATAGTGTGCTTATAATTTGTTGTGAAAATATACATGAATTTGTATGTTTAACACAATATGAGCATAACATCTTGATAGGTTGTACGGGAATTTTCAGTGATTTTAAATATAATATATTAAAATTTTCTCTAAAGCATGATGGTTATATTTGTATTTTTTAGTAGGGTGAGAGAAATTATTATAATTTAGTTATTAAACTAACAGTGAGGATAGTTATGTCTAATTGCTGATGTAGGATTCATCATTTTCATTTTCACTGGACTTTCACTGGTACTAGATATTTTTGAGTATTGGACCTTTAACCTGTTTCCATACATTTTAGGAAAACAAACTCTTAACCAAACAAAAACAGTTTTAAAACATACTTCAAGCCGGGATTACATCTACATCTGGGCTTGAAATGTATATTAAAACTATTTTTGTTTGGTTAAGAGTTTGTTTTCCAGAATTGTATGGAAGCAGGTTAAAGTTCCAATACTCCACCTATATATATATTGAAATCATTTACTATAATGTAGATGTAATCCATGCTTGAAGTATGTTCTAAAACTGTTTTTGTTTGGTTAAGAGTTTGTTTTCCTGAAATATATGAAAACAGATTTTATATATATATGTGTGCGTATATATACACACTTGCCATTTTCCACCTTATAAAGAAAAAAGTATAAAAAAAGTAACCAGTATCAGTGTGAGAATATTCCGATCAAGATTATGATAACAGTTCTGCGTGAATATATTATTCCATTTTAACCCTTATTAATGGTCGGTGGAGTGAGAGCAGTGTTCGTCTTTGCAATTTGTGATTGATAAAAGAACAGGAGTTTGTTCAAACAGCCAGCCGAACTTAAAATTTGTAAATTCGCCTTTACATGAAAATTTACATGAAATTCAAAATCAAATTAGATCAACAACCATGAGAAAACTGGGAGATAGATACCAATACTAAATAAGGAATAAAATAGAATAGAATGTGAAATGGTTCATAGAGGGTAAAATAAATATTGTAGTGTACGATTAGAATTTGAAGGAAAACATTAATCACAACATAGAAAAGAAGGCAGAGAGAGAGTATAGTGGACTATAGGTCAAAGAGAAACACTGCTAACTTAGTTCACAATGTTCGAATGACCCACATGGTGACAGTCGACATCGTAAAACTACTCTAACCAAACATGACGTTGAACATCGAACTCGTACAGATTTCCAATACAAAAAGCTAAGCTTTACGTGCACCTTTCTAGTATTTCACTTCTCAATGTATCTCTCAATGATAGAGCCTTCGCACAAAAACAATAATAGTCTTGTAAAAGGATAAGGGAGACCGCTATAACCTTGACTAACCATAATACGAAACCTGATTTTACACGATACAAATGAATATATAATAGAAGGTCCAACAAGTTGTTCAGGCTGAACACTTTGATTGAAGGCTACAAGGTGCTGACATCATGTTTATTATAATATTTATATTATTAAATTTAATAATTTTAGATTAATATAATATTAAATTTGATATATTATAATATATATTAATTTTGGATATATATGGTAGACAAAAATAAAGATAGAGGGAGAAAGAGGTGGAGAGAGAGTGACAAGGGGAGATGGAGAATGAGGGAGATACTAGAGGAGGGAAGAGAGAGAAGAAGAGAAGAGAGAGAGGGGAAAAGGGGAAGAGAGAGAGGAAGACACCAGGAGGAGGTGGGAGAGAGGGAGAGAGAGAGAACGAGAAAGGAAGACGGATAGTGAGAAAGTTGGAGAGAGAGAGAGAGAGCGATGGGGAGAGATGTGGAGATGGGAGAAAAAAGGAGAGAGGCAAAGAGAGAGAGAGACAAGAAGAGAAGTAGAGCAAGGGATGGAGTTGGAGGGGGAGAGAGAAGGAGGCAAGAAGAAAGACATAGAGAGAGAAGGGAGGAGGGAGAGAGGAAGTGAGAAAGACGATAAGGGGAGCGAATGAGGTAGAGAGGGGAACACGAGGGAAGAGAGAGAGAGGGAGAGAAGGAAAAGAGGGAGAAAGAAACATAAGAGAGAGAAGGAGATAGTAGGGAGGGAAAGAGAGATAGCTAGATATGAAGAGATTGTGTATGTTTTTGGGGTGAGATAGAGAGACAAAATGTAAAAGAAGTTAAATTTAGAAAGCTATGAATATTTTGGTGTTTCATTGAATTAGATGCATTCATTTCAATGGAGATGTTGATTCCTAATCTATTCGATTGATTACACTAGATGCATTGACTTCAGTGTAGTTGTTGATTTTTAATGTTATTTGATTGCTTGGACTAGATGCATTTATTCCCTATACATGTTGATTTCTAATCCTATTTGATTTCATGCATTAGATGCATTGATTTCAGTATAGATGTTGATTTATAATTTCATGTAACTAGATGTATGATGTACATTAATTTCACAATAATTAATAATATTAATAGTGTGCATTTATTTCAGTGTAAGAACAAAAAAGTTATTGACGACATATATTGATTTCTATATTATAGTAATTCAACCATAAATAAAATACTTGAATTTTCATGTTAAATAAAGTGTTCGTCTATGTAAAATGTTTTCTTCTTGAAACTTTAAATTATTTGTAACTTACGACATTCTTATTATTCTCATTTCCCATTATTCAACATTTTTAGTCACTTTGTATTCAAACAAGATAATAGAAAACAATTACCATTGAAACTTAATTGGGGTTTGACACTCCATAATCTGCAATGACTAGCTTTGGAGAAAGCTACTATTAATATTGTAGAGCAACAAAGACAAAGTATGGTGTTTACTGCAATAGCTTGAGTTAAATATTTGAATGTTCTATGATTTCAAATGATCTTTTCCTATGATCGAAATGAAAAGATGACAAAACTAAGAGGTGTGACAACAAGAGCAATAGAAGAAAATAACTTGAGATTGGCTACAACGAATACTATTTGTAATTGACTACATTCTTATTATTCATATTTTCTATCATTCAACACTATTAAATTGTCACTTTTCATTCAAAATTTGTATTGTTTCATTTATCATTATTCAAGTTATTAACAATCTCTATCATCTCAACAAACTAAGGTAACCGAGAAAATTTAAAATTGAAAGTACTTCATTAATATTACACATATTTAACATATTTAAAATTATTTGAATAGTTATATGTTCAACATATTTTCTATGACCATGCATGAATGAAACTAATCTACATGCATCTAATCTCAGATATATCAAGCAGCAAGAGAGATAAAATCTCTCGAGGTGTAAACCTTTCCTCACGTTTTGCACCAAAAAAACAGGTTTTCACATTGAGAGATATCCTTCTTGGCGCTTTACAGATACAAAGTTAAGGAGGATATAAGTGAGTATATATATATATATATATTCCAATGACAACTATCCTTTCTCAGCCGAAGAGCGAGATTATGGATCATTACAACAATATTCAATTTACCATCACCATATCACTTGCATAGAATTCAACGTGGGAGAAAGATAATAATCATTATTCCATAACGTTTATATATACATATACCTATATATAATTTCTTATTAAATTCGATATTTTTCTAAACTTCGTGACAATTCAATATCTTAATCACCATTTTTAACATTAATAATTGAATTTGATCATACCATCATAGAAATTTTGTGAATAAATAAGAACACACAAATGTTTATTCCGAGAGATCGATATATTTACTATCATCATATCATAATTAATCAAATAAATTCTTATGCTTGGTGGAGGGGAGCTTAATATAGATCCTGCAAAGATGGAGGCCATCATGAAGTGGCCATTTTCTATAAATGTTTCTAAATTTTGGAGTTCTATTCGAGCAACATGGTACCTAAGGAAAATATATTCAATTTCGGTAGTTACTGCAACATTCAACACTATATTAGTGAGGGGAAACAAATTCTAGTAAGGTAAGGGTGTGGTAAAGGCATTTGAAAAATTGAAAAATAAAATAATCCAATAATTGGTTCCTACATTACCAAACTTACACCATACCTTCGAAGTGGAGAGAGTTGTGATGGGTATGCCATAGAAGTGGTCTTTATTTTGGGAGGAAGTCTTGTATCTTACCATTTTGAAGTATTTCAAGGGATAGTTCTCAACCTCCTTACGTACGATAATGAGCTCTATGCTTTGGTACAAGCTGTTAAAAATTGGAAACACAATTTGATGGTTAAGGAGAACACCATCCACATAGCTCACTAGATGCTATAACATCTATAGTCCTAGAGTAATTTACAAAAAATAGACTCTACAAGTGGATGGGGTTCTTACTGTAGTTTCATTTAGTCATCACGTATAATATTAGAATCCTATACAAGTTAGTAGGAGTCCTATCAAGGCCACACACATAAAAAATTATAAATTTTGGGCATATGATGAACATGGGGTCTTTCACCCACAATGCATATAGAGAGGCATGTATAGAGGATGAGGACATGGAAGTGTTTCTATAATTGTAGATACATTCATGCAAAAGATGGACAAAACGTACTGGATTATCATATCCAAAATGGGCTACTCTATAGGTTGGATAAGCTTTGGCTTCCTAAGGTGAGAAAATATAGCTAGTTAGATTAGTTCACATCTCTAATGTAGCAGGGCATTTTCATAGTGGGAAGATAGTAGAAAACTTACAATAATTTCTTATATTAGTTTCATTTAGTCATCAAGTATAAGAGGATAATCATATATATGCTCGTAGGCGTTCATCCAAGGCCACACACATAAAAAATTATAGATTTTTGAATTCTGATGAACATGGGTCTCTCAACCACGATGCATGTATAGAGGCTGAGGACTTGGAGGTGTTTCAACAATTGTAGATACATTGATGCAAAATATGGATAAAACATACACGATTGTCATCTCCAAAATGGGCTACTCTATAGTTTGGATAAGTTTTATGTTCTTAAGGTGAGAAAATGCAACTAGTTAGAGTGGTTCACATCTACAATGTAGCAGGGCATTTTCATAGAAGTAAGATACAAGAAAAACTATAGCGGCATGTGTATTGTCCTAGAATACAAGAATGAATATGTGTGTGTGTGTGTGTGTGTGTGTGTGTATATATGTTCATTAGTGGAGGCATGCTTTGTTGTAATAATAATCCTAGTAGTAAGAAATAGGATCTATACCATCCCTTACTTGGTACCCACTTATCTTTAGGAAAGAATTTCCATGGAATTTGTGGGAGGTTAGAAAAAATCAATGAAGGGACATGACTACTTGTTCATGGTAATTGATAGGTTCAAAAATATGTGCATTTTTATGTCCTATAAAAAGACTACTATAGGTAAAGAAGAAATAAGTTTGTTCTTTGAACAGGTCTAGTTGCACTTTGGGATACCAAGGAGCATTGTTTCTAAAAATGACACTTCTTATCTCATTTTAGAAAAAATTATGGGAGAATATTTATGCAAAGTTAAAGAGGTATACAAAACTTCATTTTCAAATAGATGGGGAAAGAAAAGTATTCAATGGGACCTTGGCATATCTTTTGAAGGGATTCAATGAGAAGCATCCTAAGACCTCAGATAAAAATATCATATATACAAAACACTCTTATAAGAAAGAATTCCACACCTCAATAGGTAAGTCCCCTTTCTAAAATTGTTTCAAGTAGTTTCCACCTTCACCTTTAGATGTTGTATACAAGAATCTTGGAGGAGTGAGGGAGCATCTCACTAAGAATGATTTAGGAGTAGATTTTTTTTTTTTTGAAAATATTAGATAGATCCATTTAAAAGTACAGGAGACACTAAATAAGTCATAAGAAAAGTACAAGGCCAAGCATTATCAATAGAAAATATATAAGTCATTTAGTGTGGCAGATAAAGTATGGTTAGAATTGAACAAGGAGATATTATAGGGTCCTGGCAATAAAATCAAAGACTCATAATACAATTGGGCTATCATGCATACAAAATTTACATTACCATAAACATGCACATTTACTCAGTATTGAATGTGGAAAACCTCAAACTCTATTAGCCTTCCATGATGGATTAGGAAGAGGTGTAGGTCTTACCTCCCATAAAGGAATTGTGTCCAAATTTCTAGGAATAACTTACAGAGGATATCATTTTTGTTAGAGTCCTATATTTTATAGGATGAGCTGAATATTTGTTGTTGATTTTTGTATATGAAATGTTGTAAATAATATTTCATTTTGTAAGTTATTTCCAGAAGGAAAAAAAATGAAGAGAAAATCTAAAGGGGATACAAAAACAAGAATATATATATCTGTGAAAAGAATAAAAAAAAAAAAATGAAAAATACCCCAAAAATAATAAGTGAGAAAATCTAAAGGCCACTTAAAAAATGAAAAATGCATTAGTAATATCATAGAAATTTTGAATAATGTGCTGCTACTCAAAATTCCAAATTGATGTAAGAAAAGTAGATTAGTTATTTTAATCACATTGTTTAAGGGTGATTAGGATGGATTAAATAAAATATGTTTAGGATAGTGAATAATCCAACACACAGCATAATCGTGGTTGAATTAGATTAGTTAGAATAAAAGTAATTAACCACAATGTTTAAACATGGTTGATTATAATTTAATATTAAAATATATTTCTAATTTAAATGCAATTTCAAATTGTAAATAAAGTTTTTTGATGTAACATGTTTTTTTGCTATACAATCAAATGGGAACATGTGTTAATGGCTACAATCCACCTCGCCTGGATCAACAGCGGTGGACCGTATTCGCCGCCCCCCCCCATCCCCTCTAATGTTCAATCACTAGGTGGGGGGGGGGGGGGGGGGGGGGGGTCCAAAAAGGTAGTAAAGTTTGGTGACATTGCAGATTTTGGGCATTTCACAACCCCCTTCCCCCCCCCACCCACCTAAAACCACTAACCATCCATCCCCCTCCGAAAACTGCCATCCTGCTCCTCCTCATGCTGACTATTGACCCCGCTCCTCTCCTATGCTACTCCCCTTCCAGCAAGTGGATGTCCCATCCCCAACTTGCTCCTATGTCTTTCCATATTCCTCCACTACTTGTCTGTCACCTCACCCCTACGAACCCCACTCCCCTTCTGTCAGGTGGACCTCCCGTCCCCACCTTACTCCTATGTCATTCCATATTCCTCAAATGCCTATCCGCCACCTCACACGTGCGGACCCAACTCCCCTTCCACTGAAACAACCTCCCATTACTACTTTTCCCCTAATATGATGTTGCCATTTGGCACTCCCGCCACCATGTCAGTAGACCGTTAACTAATAAATGTTTATCCACTTCCACGACAATGGACTGGCTCCACTTTAATGGTAAATTAACAATGATAAACTCTATTTTTCCTATATAACCCACCATAGCTCGTTAAATCACCTCCTTTATCCATTTCTGGATTACAACGACTCAGAAGTTTCAATACATAGTCAATCAAAATGAGTCTACCTCAGTGCCCAACCAGTGATCCACACTATGTCTATGACTAGTCTGCATAACTAGTCACTGCAAACAAGTGCCTAGCTATCAGTCTGCATCCAGATACCAATTTTAAGTTATTTTTCTCAGGTAATTCAAAATTCCCTATTCCTTATTTTTCTATCATAGCACCTAAAGTTAAATCCAAGGACTTTGATGACAATCCTATGCTTTTCCCTACCATATACTTAGATCACAAACTAATGGTAGCCCAAGACTACAAAATTATTGAAACTAGTTGTGAATTCTATGTGTTCAAGCTTCAGAACTAGTTAGAACATATTTTCTTGGACTAGAGCGATGAACTCAGCCTCTGGGATTCTCTCCTACCAGAATTCAACTTTTCACAGATACCTCACTTCCCTGAATTCGTCTCCTCGTGTCAATCTATGTATATCCCTAGTCAGAGGGAAATTGTGGCCACAAATAGTGACGTCCTCTTCACCATCACTGCAGAATCCATCTCCAAAATGCTATAATTGCCAAATTCTGACTCTCTGCAACCATTTTCAATAGATTCCCTTATGGAAGTCTACAAAAGCCTAACCTTCACATAGAGAGCGAATATTTTTGAGATTTTTCTCCCTGAGGATGCCCAGTTATTCGAGAATAATCCTCCATACTCATCCTCTATTTTCCCTGAGATTACCAAGCAAGTGATTTCAATTATGTAATGCATACTTTCCTATCACTTCGATCAGTGGGTTGATGAGGTTATTGTTGGCTTATTATTAGTTTTTTCAGCTGGTGAGAAACCCCTCATTTTCAATCAGAGTAAGTTCATTAAATAATCAATTCATGACCAGTTCCTCAAGTTTTCTACTGAGGGGACTTTTAAATATTCTTCAGTGTTGGTTTATTTGTTTCCTTATCATCATGGATATATATTTTCATTCCCTTTGCATAAATTAGATGAGTAGGGTATCTACAGTGAGTAATCCATTGCACATCCTTCGTGAGGAAAAATTCCACTAAATAACCTTCTCTGATTATGTTGATAAATTTGTACACAAAGTATCATGTTTATTAAACATTAATATAGAGCCTAGGATAGGACTACAGATACAAAGAATTCTACATCTCAGTGAGTGGACTGAGACATGAGATTGGTACTTGTACTAAAATTATACCGAGATCTGAGTTTATGGGTGTGAGTTTCCACCATACATGCTGCCAAAGTTTGTTCCTATGAGAATATTCTTACTGGAATATATAAGGAAAATGATTCATATGGATGATATTCATTTTGTTGCAGAAAAACAATAAATCTCAGTTTAAAATTAAGGCACAGGTCAGATCATTTATTTGTAACACTAGAGAAAAAGGTAAAGAGGAATATTTTCTCCTTAAGCAGATTAACTTCAAAACGAGTTTAACCTAGCCATATGATCCTTTTGGAATCATTTCTAAAGTAGGAGTGGAGTAGAAAACCACTCCCTACACCCACACTCCTAGACCAGAGATAGAAAAGTTCGTGAATAAATTTAAATGGGAGGAGAATACGCTATAGGAAGTAGAAGAATAGGTGATATCCACAACTGTCTCACTGACCCCAGTACCTCAAGAAAAAGGAGACAACAGGTCAAGAGAGGATGATTCCCCTTGAGTGATATATATTGGAGTTAAAGAATTTGTGATATACAAGAAGAAGCAAAATACTAATACTAAACCATTTTTTCAGTAAGAGGATGAAGAGTAGGCCACCATTGTCCTAACAAGCCCTCATGTTTCTACAATATGAGAAGATATCTTCACAGGATCCTGAGCCTCCATATCTTCCCAAGAACCCCAAATACATCTCAAACAACAAGGTTGGTTCAGGACTAGGGTGAACAAAATATTTTTGCAAAATACAAATAAATGAAGAAGAATAATTTGATGCTTAAAGACACCACATACACCCAATTTTCAAAGCAAATAGCCTCTTCACAACACATGCTTATTTCAGCCTTTGATACAGAAAAGAGGAAATGCAAATTGCATTCCTTCAAGCACAATTTCCATTTCCAAAGGCAAGAATTGATTACAAGAAGTCCATATTCTCCTTTGATGCTGAGAAAATTCACCCCATTGACTGAATATACCTGCATAAAAAAATGGGTGAAATGTTGTACTTTACTTTCACCGACATTGCCATGACAACTTCCACGTTGTAGGCCTCAATCGAAAGCATATAGTTACAATTAAAACTTGAAAATATTTCATCTTTGGCTAAGGACACCATGATCAAATAACTGGAGGACCTGGTAATTAAACTAGGGTAGGACCCCAAAAATGTAAAAGCAATAGAAAAAATTGTAAGAAAAAATATAGACGTAGGAACATTGAGGAAACAACTCAAACTTCCCTCCACTGAGGATGCCCAGGTTAAGGAAGTTGGGGAGCTTGAGAATGAAAAATAGAACATGTTGAAGATAATAATTGAACAAAGTAGCCAAATTAAGGATATGGAAGTGGAGATGGAAATACTACTCAAGGAAAAGGATAAATCATTACAGCTAACCATAGTTCCTCTAACAATAGTTCTTATTTCAATGGAAGCCATAGAAGGAGCATCTACATAAACAATAATATAAGCATAGACAACAAATTCCTCAAAATGAGTTTGTTAAAGCTATGGAAGACCTATCCATCAAAGGGCGAGAAATTAAAAAATTAAAATTCCAAGTTAAGACTTTGCAGGATCATAAATTAAAATAGATAATTCATACATAACAAAGATGTAGAAATCTCAAAGGAAACCCAAAAGGATTAAACATTTATAGAATGAGTCTATGATGGCTCAAACACTAGCACGATCTAAAGAATGTATATTGGTTGAGATAAATGAGGCCATCACAGAAATATGGTCTACAATTGAGATAGTATTTGAACAGGAGGACTTAGTATAGAGATCAAAGGAGTTAATGAAAGGAGTTAGAAGAAGTTTGGGATAGAGACCACGCGAAGCTAGAACCTTAATTAAAATTTTGAATTCAAAAACCAAGGATGTGTTAACAAATTTTGAAATTGCAGATAGGACATAAACTATCTTGGAAGTCGGAGAGTCCTTACTAAAAGGAAGTTTCTAGTACAATTGGAAAAGAAGTGCCAACACTTGGAGACCAACATCCATAAGTTCCATAAGAAATTCAATGCATTACATTTGAAAGGAGTTCCACGACTAAACGAAATTGGAGACAAGTTATTTCCCCTACTAGATTATTAGCATAAATTGTACTCAATAACTTGTCTAGTATTTAAATCAGGTTGGCTAAAGAAATATTTTAGGTTCATGTGATTTATCACCAAAATAAATTTATTTCCTAACAAATAGTGTCTCCACTTTTTTAAAGTGTATATTACTACTGCCAACTCTAGATCATATACATCATAATTTCTTTCATGTTTTTTCAACTTTCTATATTCATAGGCTATCTGCATCAACACACACTGAAGGCCTTCCAAACAAGCATCAATACATATTTTTAATATAGGGGTTGTTGTTAGTAGTTATTTTAACTTGTAAGAAATTTCTTCGCATTTGGTTGTCCACTCAAACTTTAATCGCTTTTTCTATAAGGAAGTATTGGGATAAGATAATTTCGGAAAACCCTCTATAAACCTTTGATAGTATCTAGTAATCCCCATAAATGAATGAACCGATGACACATCCTTAGGTATGAGCCAATTCATAATAGCCTTAACCTTTGAAGTGTCCACAGATAGTCTTTCCTTGGAAATGGCGTCCCTAAGTACTATATTTTGTTTATGTAAATCTAACATTCGCTGAATTTTGCATAAATTTGACATTCTTGTAAAGTTTGTAACACCAATCTGAGATGCTCTTTGTTCTCTTCTTCATCTTTAGAGTGCACTAGGATGTCATCTATGAATACTAACACAAACTAGTCAAGATATTTATGAAGTACGATATTCATTAGACACATGAAAGTTTCTGGTGCATTAGTAAGACCGAAGGGTAATACTACAAACTCATAGTGACCATATCTGGTTTGAAAAGTTGTCTTCTGAATATCTTCACATTTTATCTGTAACTGATGATAACCAGTTCTTAAATCGACTTTTCAGAATACAATGGCTCCCCTTACTTGATCAAATAGTTAATGAATTTCGAGCATCAAATATTTATTCTTGATTGTTAGCTTATTCAGCTATCTATAGGCGATGCACATTCCAAAAGTGCCATATGTTTCCTTAACAAATAGCATAGGGCCACTCCATGGTGGGACACTAGGTCTGATGTAACCCTTTTATAGCAATCCTTGTAACTGCATTTTTAGCTCTAATAATTCTGGTATGCTCATTCTATAAGTGACTCTAGACATGGGGGTAACACCTAGTACTAAATCGATAGAGAACTCTATATCTATACAAGGAGGTAACATGAGGATTTCCTTCGGAAAAACATCTTGAAACTCCTTGATAACATGTAGGGTCCCTAAATTTTCTTTTTTTGTTAGTTGTTCATTTATTTACACCTGCACCAAGAAGAATTTACATCCTTTCATTCAATCTATTTTTTAATGTAATCCTAATATCTTTCAGATATATATTAGTTTTTTCTTTCCTCTAATTAATCAGGGTTGTCCATTTTGAGACACACAACTCACTATTTTCTCCAAATAGTTTTTGACAGCTCCTTGTTTCTCCAATCAATTCATTCCAATTAATATATCATCAGGTCCTAAGGGAAGAATGTTTAAATCCACTTTTGTGGAGAAACCATTTACTTCCACATGACATTGTGTTATTTGGTGGGTTACGCTTCATTTGGTACCAATTTCTAAGTGTACCATCCATGAATTCTGGAATTTTTCGGATTTCAATTTGCATTTTTCCACAGTTTAGGAGCTAATGTAACTCAAGCTATCCCCAAGATAAATTAAAACAAAAACCGATTGGTTTAGACTGGTACCTCCAATATAAATCATGCTACATTTATGCTCTGCTTATCTATCCTCTACTGCTACACTGATTCTGGGAATATTTCTGGCAATAACATTACAATTGTCACTTCATGGACTGCTTGAATATTTTGAATAGATTGCAGATTATTCAGACAATTCCTTAACAAGTGGGATTGGCCATAACCCCAACACTTTAATGGTTCTCTTTCCTTTCCCACCATTATATTTTTGTTGTTTTGTTCCATGGGCTTTGATTCTATGTGAGACTGAGCAAGTTTATTTATACTTCCCTTACTACATTTTCTCTCAGGTGATCCTTTCCAAAAAAAAATTAGATATAGAGGTTTCTATTTTTTTTACATTCATGACATACTTGGTTTTATTCTTAATTTTCCACAATTTTTAGCCTTTACTTTTATTTTTGAAATGTTGATAACAAAATCTAGCTTTTGTTACTGCTTCATCCATGGACTTAGGATTTTTAAACTCAATCCTCTCTTTGTAAGGTGCTTGTAAAGAGCTTAAAAGCCTCTATACTTTAGATTTCTCTTCTTTAATATAAGGTACATACTGTAATACGTTTGTAAATTTTGCTACAAACTTTTCCATAGTTAGTTTTCCCATCATTAATTCATAGAACTCCTTAGAATGGTCATCATAGTATCACTCATTCAGGTACCAAGATTTAAACCGTTTCTAAAATTCCTCCGAAGAAATTTTCTTCTCTTCCAATAGATGTACACAATCAACCTCTTCCCACCATAGAGTAGATTTTCCCTGTAGCTAGTAAATAGCTAGTCAATCCTTCCAATTATTCTCGTACTCATATACCTGAAAGTATTTTATCATGTTAAGAAGTTAAGCTTCCTGTTTGACAATTTTATTGACCTTAAATTTCTTACATAAATTATCAACCAGGGCTAGTAACTTGATGAAGTGTAAGATGTATGTGCTAGAACCCTTTTATTCTAAATTAAATTGATTTACTATAATGTACATGCCTTCTATGAGTAAATTAGTTATTCCTAGAAAATAAGATTAACTCTACAATGATGATCACACTCTCTTTCTTAAAACTACTATTAGTTATAGAAATATGACACTCTGCTTCGAAATAAATAAATATCACACTTGATGTAAATGAAAATTGATTCCACGCTTTGCATAAATAAGAACTCTATACACACACTAAATTGTAGAAGAAGAAACTACTATTTAATCTCATCACACATCTATATAAACAATAGCCAGAGTTTCATGAAAACAAAATGAAGCAAACTCATGCTTAAAATACACTCCACTTGCTTGAATAATAGATCACATAAGCGTGAAATTTAACATCAAATTATGCAAATAAATCCTCTGTTTATAAGAAATATAAAATTATGTATAATTGATTAAAGTATAACTCTATGTCATCATTCCTAAACTCTATCCATGTGCATCCATAATCTATGAACAAATGAAATGATTAGTAGAATGAACTTAATTCAAATTTCAAAGAAATTTGAATGCAATTACTTAATAAAACAAACAAAAAACTATGAGAATATAAATACATTTTTTATCTTTTGAAAATGAAATAGAAATCCTTACTCGAGGGGGCCCTCCATGAGAAGCAGACAATGAGGCTATGAATCAAACAGTTAACCACAAATGAGAAAAAAAAATGGTTCTTTTATAAACATAGCATTAAAAACCAAGTTTAAATCTCACTGTCACATCCTTACTTAACAACCTTTTCATTTTTACTGAGAGACATATGTATAGAGCTCATAGAAATAATTTTTTCATATCTATACCCCTAATCCCTATCAACAAAAACTACAATTAACTTTGAAAGATATTGTAACATAATTTGCTCATGATTTTATATTATCAGAGCAAATCATGAGGCATAAGTCTCGTTCTCGCTCAACTGTTGTGGACTACAGAGGTTGACTTCATCTTTTGATGTATCACCAGGACCTGTGTCCATCGATCTGGTTCATGAGAGTAGGAGGAAATCATTGAGTGCATTAATTTCCACCTACCCATATATTTCACTTCCTAGCTAGCACCTCGAAACCTGTCAGACCACAACATGGCTACAAAATCTTATATTAGTTCTAGGATCACTGCAATTTGGTAGCTGAAGTAAACATTAAACTAAATAATAAGGAAAATTATCAAATTATGAAATACAAGACAATTGTATACTTGCCATGTCATAATTCTTCTGATTTTATGCCCAACGTGTGATTATGAAGGTCAAAATGAAATAGATCGAGTGAAAAATGGTGTGAAAAATAAGAAATTGTGAGGCTCAACATTTCCCCACATGGAGGTCATTGCATTTCCTCATGAAAAAATTTCAAAACTGATGAACCCTTCCTGTTACTAAACTCCTTCACATACTTGAGCTAGCACCTCGAAACCTGTCAGACCACAACATGGCTACAAAATCTTATATTAGTTCTAGGATCACTGCAATTTGGTAGCTGAAGTAAACATTAAACTAAATAATAAGGAAAATTATCAAATTATGAAATACAAGACAATTGTATACTTGCCATGTCATAATTCTTCTGATTTTATGCCCAACGTGTGATTATGAAGGTCAAAATGAAATAGATCGAGTGAAAAATGGTGTCAAAAATAAGAAATTGTGAGGCTCAACATTTCCCCACATGGAGGTCATTGCATTTCCTCATGAAAAAATTTCAAAACTGATGAACCCTTTCTTAGTGACTACCATCCTTGGTTTCTTCATCAAAATATTATATTTCAGACTTGTGAATTTTCTCTTAAGAGATTTGTTCTTTTTCTTTTAGTTTCCTATTCTTAGCATACCATAGAGAAAGATGTAAGAGAATATTTTCATTCTTTGTCCTTTGTATTTCATTCTCCACTTTCAATGTTTGATGTTCTTGTTTTACGTGTCTGTCTAGTGTCTCCAATTAATAATATTCCTATTTGAGAGTATTTATATTTGGAGGTTCTTGTGGATGATCACAATTAATTTATTTTTCTTGGTTTGAAGAGGATGAAATGGCATTTTTTGTCGCTATTTTACCCAAATATTCTAGATAATCATATATCTCTTGTTGGACTGGATCAATTTGAGGTGTTCTTCTTACTACATTATCAATTGGTGATGGAACTTGTGAAAAAATAAATGGTGATGGAGCCTTTATCCCTTCTTCTTCCTCAAGATTGACAAACACTATGGATTTTTGAAATGATTCCTTCGTTGTTTTGTTGAGTCTTACACTCCTCCTAATAGTGGATGAGGTTTTAATGAGAGGAATTTACTTTTGAACTTTTTTTTGTGTGTTTTCTTGCTCTATTTCCTCAGTTTTTCTTCTAGATATGCTTTTTTCCTTATCACTGGTTTTTCTTCTTCTAAAATGATTCTTTTTAAGATTTTCTAATACATTAGAAAGGGGATTTTCATCTTCTAAGGGTTGCTCTTGTTGTACAGGTAGGTCATCTCTAGGGTTTAGAGATAACTTTCTTCTACTTCTCTTTATTTTTCTGCTAGGTACTTCCCATTCTACCTCTTTAAAATGGTTTCTAACAAGAAAGTTTTCCCAATCCTCTCCTATACTTTTGAGGTGGGTTCAATCAACATGTTTTTATTAGGCTATGATGATACATGGTATTTTCAATAGACTATATTTTTCTCTGAGTATTATTGGTCATTTTCTTCATACTATTAAGTAATAAATAAGGTAAATTAATTTCATTTCCCTCAAAGAAATGATCATCAAATGTATATGATAGAAAATATACTGTTGAATCTACTTTCACAGATAAATTTTTGAATGGGAAACAATGAATTTCTCCATTTTATTTTAAGGGTTGTACTTGGGATGCCTTTCTTAAAGATTGAAGTTTCCATACCTCTATTTTTTAGAAATGTCCTCCATTCATTTCCTTCAATTCCTCTATTTTTGAACCATCTTTCACCAACCCTAGGTAGCCCAGTTACTTTTGCCATCAAATATTTTGTCACTACTATTTTCACATCTCCAATTTCTACCTTGACTCCATCAAATTCTCGGGAAAAGGAATTTGTTACATCTTTGTCATAGTCGTTAAAATTTTCTACAAATTCGAACCCTTTTACTTGCTGTAACATCTGTCTAACTTGTGGATAACGCTCCATGAATTTCTTCCCATCCAGCTCTATCCTCACAATAACCCCCATGTTGGCGAAGTTGAAACATGCAATTTGTTCTTTTGAAAAACTTATGGAGTGAAAATGGCTTTGGAAAATGGAGTATGAAGGAGAGTGAAATTTTCAATGGAAATGAGTGAAAAGAGTTTCAGGAACACAAAGTATGAATGAGGGAATAATTATGAGGGTTTCAGGAGTGGAGTATTTGTGCAGTGATGAGTGATGAATGGGCTTGCGAGCAACTTTGATGATAGGATATAGTATTTATAGTTAAATCCAAAGTTGGAATAGTACTGATTGCTTCAAATGGCGGTAGGAATGTTTATTTTATTTCATAATCTAATTTTTATTACCTTTATTATTTAATCTAATATTTACATACATTTTGAATTATGATTCTAATGATTCTATTGACCTTTGTAGATTGTCCTTAAATTCATTCAATTGCAAGCATGATCATTCTCGTATGCAAAGATCTTCAATTGTCCCAGTTGATCCCTCTCAGTATTAGCTGCATTAAAGCTGCATATTCTCAATAATTCTATAGCTTCTTATTTTGAAAAGAAAGAGAGGGTTAGAAAGAAAATAAGATTAGAAAGGTGTTTAAAAACAAAATATAGGGTGACAAGAGTGCTTGCTTTTCATCCTAAATTTTCTATATAAACATGCAACAATGTTGGTTTTCATGTTTATACCATTATATATATATATATATATATATATATATATATTAGAGAACAAGAAACTTTGTGAGTCAAGATGGAGAGGAATATATCTATCTATATATATATATATATATATATATATATATATATATATATATATATATATAGATATATATATATATATATATATATATATATATATATATATATATTACAGAACAGGAAACTTTGCGAGTCAAGTTGGAGAGGAATGGAAATCCATTCTAACCAACTTCAAATCAATATTTTCTTGCAAATTTTGAACAAATTCTTCCCTTGTCAATGGTTTATGATAAATTCTCAATCGATGACCATTTACAATGAAGGTCACTTTTTCTTGATCAATGGTTTAATCATGACAGCACCATTATCAAAGACATTTTCAATCTCATAAGGCCCATGCTAATGAGTTTGAAATTTTCCTTGAAAATCTTTAAATTTTGAGTCAAAAATTAATGCCCAATCTTGTCGTTGAAATTTCCTTTCTTTTATGAATTTGTCATGCCATATGGATCTTTGTTTTTGAACTATGTTGGTTCTTTGAATAACATCATGTCTCATCTCATCTAGCTCATTCATTTGTTGTATTCTTTGATTTTGTGCTTCAGATAGATGAACAACCAATTTGATTGTTGTCTTGAAGGACTTTATCTTGAACTCAATAGGAAATATGACTTGCTTCCCATAAAAAATTTCATAGGTAGTATGTCTTGTGGTATTTATTGATGTGGTATGGTATGCCCATAAAGCTTCTAGAAGCTTTTCTACCCAGTCTCTTCTATGCAGATGCACAGTCTTGGTAAGAATTGCTTCAATTTCTTTAATGGTGGATTCTGCTTGTCCATTTACATGTGGATTATATGGAGTGGACATTCGATGTTTGATTTTGTATTCCTTCATTATATTTTATACCAACTTGGATGTAAATTAAGCACCTCGATCTATCACAATTTCCCTTGGGACACCAAACCAGGTAAAGGTATCCTTGAAAAGAAATGAAACTACAACATTGTCAGTTGCAGAAGTAATTTCTTTAGCTTCTACCAATTTTGTAACATAATCAGTGCAAACAAAAATGTACCTCTTTTGCCCTGATGGTGGATTAATTGGACCAACAAAATCAAGAGCCCATTGCTCAAAAGTTTCAATGAGTACCTAATGTTGTAGAGTCATTTCATTTGAAGGAATGAGTTTCCCCATTCTTTGACAACTATCACATAGCTTAACATATTCTTTGGCATCCTTAAAAAGGGAGGGCCAATAGTATCCTAGGAGGATTTTGTAAACAATTCTTTTATGAGTGAGGTGTCCTCCACATGGTTCATCATGAAAAGGCTTTAATATCTCTGGTACAACTTCTCTGACACATCTTCGAATGATCAAATTTTTCCCTATTTTGTATAATTCTCCATTTATCCATGAGTAAGATCCACTAATTTGAATTAAAATTATTTTCTCTCAAGGAGACAAATATCTTGGTCACTTCCCTATAGTGAAATAATTAGCAATATCTGCAAACTAATCAGATTTAATAGATACTGTAAAAAGATATTCATCAAGAAAATTATCTTCTACAGGTACGTAGTTATTATCATTTTGAATCATAGATAGAATCTCATCAACTATATTTTGTTTTCGAGGTCGATCCAAAATAGTAATATTGAATTCTTGTAACAACAATAACCATCTTACCTGGATGCGGGTGATTAATTGGAAATTAATGAAGATAAGATAGCAGAATGGTAGGCAGCCGAGTCACATGGCCACCCGTGTTCTCCTCCATGCCAATTTATGGCACAACACCATCAACCTGCAGGCACCATTAATTTGGTGCTCAGGTCGAGATGGCTGCAGTAGGCTTAAGGCCATGGAAAACACTAGCCAGAATTCATTCTTCCCCTCCCCGCTTAGATGCTCTTGCCCCCCTCAAGCTTAGGAGCTGAACACCCGCACAGTCACAGGGTGACGTTGCTAGCTTCTTAGTTGTGTGGATTTGGGAAATGGCATCCATTTCACCCAAACCACTCATTGCATTTTGAATGCCACCCAGAACACCTCTGCATCCAGACTAAACAGTATCAGTAATCCCAAAGTGAACTCTACCTCACCAGCTACTCATTCTGAATATACCACTGTCATCCCAGGCCAAATATTTAATCGCCCACCTACTAGACACGCAATGATGTGGCATCACCATAGGATGTGCAGCAGATGCGGTAGAGGTCGTGGTTGTAGCACTCACTCAGCCTCGCCACCAACCCCTGAATCAGAGACCCCTTCCTCCTACCCTTCTTTTGATCAATCCAGAGGTCATCTCTCTGGCAGATACCCGAATACCCATACCGGCAGAGGTCGGGCACAGGCTTATGAGGCCAGAAGAGCGAGCGCTGCCACCCAAATGATTGGTCCTCCTGACCCCCCTCACTCTTCTTACCACACTACCCAGTTTCGTTTTCACAGCACACTGCATCGACCCGCCATTGTTACCACTATCACAGTGGCATTCAGTGAAGATTTGAGTCAGGAGGATAAGAAATCTACACAAACCCAAGGATATGAACCAGAGAAAGGGAAGACCAACAAGTAGAAGAAGGCCGAGGAGACGCGAGACACAGGAGTTGGAGAAAACACGGACAGAAAGACAACTATGCTCAAGCACGAAGATGGCCATGGAAGCACCGTACATGGCGAGGAAATGGCTGGTGGCAAGCATGTAGTTGATGGCTGCTCGGGCAGCATGTAAGAGGTTAGTGGCAGCCAGGGTGGCACTTCTACAGTGGTGGTAGAGTGGGATGACTATGGTTGTCGAATCAAGGAAGAGCCGGTGGACTACGATGACTACCGCTGTCAAGTTGTGGAGGAGACTCCAGTAGAGGCCTAGTGGGCTCCACTTGACAGCTGTGCAAGCCAGGTTTCGACTTTTTTATTTTTTCCTAGGGCTCTTTCCTAATGTTTTTTTCAATCCACGTGTTTCATTCTGATTGGATATTACTCAGGACCCCTATGTGGGCTTTACTTGTTTTTGTTTATGAATTGGGACCCCTACATGGGCTTTGATTTTGGGTACACTCGGACTGGCTTCCCCTTGGTAGGCAGTCATGTTTTTGGGTTTGTGGTTTCATAACTGATATAACTATGTTTAGCACCATAGAGGCCAGAGCCTCATTTTACTTTTACCTTTTTCATTAATAGAATAGAATTACTTAGAAGAAGAAAAACAACAACAACAAACATCTTGTAATTTTTCCATTAGTGATTGGTTTATTAATTAAATACCTAATTGCATAATGATCTATATGTACAAAGGCTTCATAACCAATGATGTAATGTCTTAATTTATTAATGGCATGGAAAACAACCAAAAACTCATTTTCTGTTAGAGTGTAATTTAACTCTGCAGGAGTCAAATTTTTACTGGTGTAGTAAATGACATAAGGAGTTAAATCCTTTTTTCCTAATATAGCTCCTAAAGTTGTATCTCAAGAATAAGTTGAAATGTGAAAAGGTAGTTTCCAATTTGGTCCTCTTAGAATGGGTGCTTCAAAGATATAGTATTTCAATGTTTCAAAATTTTTTGTGCAATCAAAACTCTAAATGAATTCACAATATTTTTTGAGCAATTTGAAAAGTGGAGAAGCAATTTTTATAAATTTTTCTATGAATGTCTTATTGTAACCAGTAAATCCAATAAAACTTCTAACATCTCTTTGACAAGTTGGAATTGATAATTAGATGTATCCACTCTAATTCCATTCCTTGAAATATGGCATCCTAAACCAATTCCCTTTGTAAACATCGTAAAAAAAAATTCATGGCTTAATGAGAGATTTTCTTCCTTACATCTAATGAGAACCTTTTCCAAATTTTTAAGAGCTTCTTCAAATGAATTTCTATAGGAAGTAAAATTATCCATATAAACTTCCACACAATCATGAATTAGATCAGAGAAAATGCCTAAAACGACCCTTCGGAATGTTGCAGGTGTCTTACATAATCTGAAAGGAAGTACTCTGTAGGCATAGGTTCCCCATGGACAGGTAAAAGTGGTTTTCTCTTGATCTTCTGGAGCTACTTGGATCTGGTTATATACACTAAAACAATCCAGTAATGAGATATATTTCTTTCCTACCAATGTGTCGAAAAATTCACCTATCAAAAGGAAGTGGAAAGTGATCTCTTAAAGTGGTTTTATTCACTTCCCTAAAGTCAAGGCATACCCTCCATTTTTGATTCTTTTTAGGAATAATTACCAATGATGAAACCCATTGGGTATCTGATATCGGATAAATGAAATTCACATTCAACAATTTTTGTAGTTCATCTTTAACCATTTTTCCTAAATTTCGATTCATTCTCCTCTGAGGTTGTCGAATTGGTTTGGCATTTTCTTCAATGTAAATATGATGTATACAAGTATTGGGATTAATTCATTTCATGTTAGTGTATTCCCATGAATAAGTAGAGGAATGTTATTGTAACATTTTAATTAAATCTTTCTTTCAGAATTCTTTCAGATTATTATCGATATTCAAGATTTTTTTCTGGAAAGATTTCTATTGAGGAATTGCCAAATGTTTCCATATAATATAAAGATAATTGACAAGATGATAAATATTCAGTATTACATTGTTCCTTAGAACTTTGATTAGATTCACATTATGAGGAAGACTCATTATTTTCCATTAAATTGAAAATATGATCTTCTTCATCTATTTGTGAAGTAACAAATATTGGTCATATATCAATATCATCATCTATCCATTCTTCACTTTCTACCTCTATTGTTGTTTTTGCAAGAGGATATAATGTGAATTTATTTGTTGAACTTCCATCATAAATAAACATATCACCAGATATACAACTTATTCAAGCATCAACTGTATCTAACCATGGTCTTCCTAGAATCAATGGATGTCCTCCTAAATTACTCTTGGGGGTTAGAATCATAAAATCAAAAGGATACTCCAAATAATCTAAGGATACAAATATGTCTTCTAATACACCATCACGTTTAATAACATATATGTCTGCTAATTACAACAATAAAGGTGTATATTGAGGATTAGGAAGTTTCAATTGATTCATAGTTTTTTTACTCGTGATGTTTATAGTTGCTTCTAAATCAATAAATGTGTTTGTAATTTAGATACCACTGATATGTTTTTTCACAATGGGACTTCTTGGATCAAGATATTTCTGAATTGTTTCTTTTCCCATCAGTATATCTGCAATTTTTCCAACTAGTTGAATTCTTTTGACTTCTTTTATCTTTCTTCCTAGTCTTTTAATACTTAACTCCCTGATTTTATTTGCAAACATTGGTATTTCTTTGATATCTTGTAAGAAAGGAATTTGTATACAAACATTATTTAGCTAATCTATCATATCATAATGAGGGAATAAAATATGTTTTTCTACACCTTTATCAATTTTCAATCTCTCAGGAAAAGGTGGTATTTGAATAGATACTAAAGGTTGTTATAGGATGGGAGTTGAGTTTATTGGAATATCCTGAAAATGAGTAGGGGTGGTTTCTTTTTGAGATTTTTCTTCTAAATTAAGAAGTTTCTATTTTTGAGAGAGATTCTCCTTTTCAGATTCATGAATAACAATTAATGGGGACTTTTTTTCCAATATTCTACTAGATCTAAGTTGGATATTGTTTAGACCTAATGGAGTTATCATGTATGTTTGGATATTTTGTCCTTCCATATTATAAATAGGTTGTGAATTTTTATTATTATTTGGATTTGGAAGTGGTTGGGTAAGAAATTTATTTTCTCTCTGAGGACATGGTAATGAAATTTTTGGATTTGGATTTTGAGGTTTTGTTTGTTGAACATGTTGAGGAAAATATTGCGGTGGAAAAACAGGGTAAGGTTGTTGATATTGCGGATATTGAATAAATAACCATGTTTTCACTCAATGGGTGAAACTTTCCGACTCTTTAATTTTCAATTGAAGAAATAACCACGTCTTCACTCAATTGTCCATTAACAGTGAAACAGTGAAACCTTCCAAGTTCTTTTTCCAATGGAAGAAATAACCACGTTTTCACTCAACCATTCATTAACAGTGAAACTTAAGTCTTTAATTTTTTTGTTTCAATTAAAGAAATAATGCTGGAAAAGCTTTCAAACATATATATATATATATACCAAAAAAAAATTGGTGAGGGCCAAACTCCCCACCTAATTATTAAATCATTTCTATAAAACTAATAAAACTTTTAAAAATATTCTTAATCAAATCAATATGATATCTGTAAAAATCTATTCGCCTAAACATGTGCATCTCCATCTTTTCGTGTAATACTATACCCAACTGAAAATGGAGAAATTACAGGCGGTAAATTCGTCTGAGCAGATTAACACAAGAGTCTATTACTCGTCCATGCTTTCAAACATTACCCATTTTGACCTCTGAGTCCAACTTTACTATAAAAAATATATATTTAATTATCGGAACACTTCATATTCAAGTCACATAATGATCACAGCCTCACAATAGTGTGCTTATAATTTGTTGTGAAAATATACATGAATTTGTATGTTTAACGCAATATGAGCATAACATCTTGATAGGTTGTACGGGAATTTTCAGTGATTTTGAATATAATATATTAAAATTTTCTCTAAATCATGAGGGTTATATTTGTATTTTTTTAGTACGCTGAGAGAAACTATTATAATTTAGTTATTAAATTAACAGTGAGGATAGTCATGTCTAATTGTTGATGTAGGATTCATCATTCTCATTTTCACTGGACTTTCACTGGTATTAGATACCTTTGAGTATTGGACCTTTAACTTGTTTCCATACATTTCAGTAAAACAAACTCTTAACCAAACAAAAACAGTTTTAAAACATACTTCAAGCCCGGATTACATCTACATCCGGGCTTAAAGTATGTTTTAAAACTGTTTTTCTTTGGTTAAGAGTTTGTTTTCCAGAAATGTATGGAAGCAGGTTAAAGGTCCAATACTCCACCTATATATATATATATATATATATATATATATTGAAATCATTTTAACTATAATGTAGATGTAATCCATGCTTGACCTATGTTCTAAAACTGTTTTTGTTTAGTTAATTCTCCTGAAATATGTGGAAACAGATTTTATATATATATATATATGCCATTTTCCACATTATAAGGAAAAAAGGTGACTAGTATCAGTGTGAGAATATTCCGATCAAGATTATGATAACAGTTATGCGTGAAAATATTATTCCCTTTTAACCCTTATTAATGGTCGGTGGAATGAGAGGAGTGTTCGTCTTTGCCATTTGTAATTGATAAAAGAACAGGAGTTTGTTCAAACAGCCAGCCGAACTTAAAATTTGTAAATTCGCCTTTACATGAAAATTTACATGAAATTCAAAATCAAATTAGATCAACAAACATGAGAAAATTGGGAGATAGATACCAATACTAAAGTAAATATTGTAGTGTACGATTAGTATTTGAATGAAAACATAATCACAACATAGAAAAGAAGGCAGAGAGAGAGTATAGTGGACTATAGGTCAAAGAGAAACACTGCTAACTTAGTTCACAATGTTCGAATGACCCACATGGTGATAGTCGACATCGTAAAATTACACTAGCCAAACATGACGTTGAACATCGAATTCCTACAGATTTCCATTACAAAAAGCTAAGCTTTACGTGCACCTTTCTAGTATTTCACTTCTCAATGTATCTCTCAATGATAGAGCCTTCGCACAAAAACAATAATAATCTTGTAAAAGGATAAGGGAGACCGCTATAGCCTTGACTAACCATAATACGAAACCTGATTTTACAGGATACAAATGAATATAGAAGAGAAGGTCCAACAAGTTGTTCAGGCTGAACACTTTGATTGAAGGCTACAAGGTGCTGAGATCATGTTTATTATAATATTAATATTATTAAATTTAACAATTTTAGATTAATATAATATTAACTTTAATATAATATTAAATTTGATAGGTTATAATATGTATTAATTTTGGATATATATGATAGACAAGAATAAAGATAGAGGGAGAAAGAGGTGGAGAGAGAGTGATAAGGGGAGATGGAGAATGAGGGAGACACTAGAGGAGCGAAGAGAGAGAATAAGAGAAGAAAGAGAGAGGGGAAAAGGGGAAGAGAGAGAGGAGGACACTAGGAGGAGGTGGGAGAGAGGGAAAGAGAGAGAACGAGAAAGGAAGATAGATAGTGAGAAAGTTGGAGAGCGAGAGAGAGCGATGGGGAGAGATGTGGAGATGGCAGAAAAAGGGAGAGAGGCAAAGAGAGAGAGAGAGAAGAAGAGAAGTAGAGCAAAGGATGGAGTTGGAGGGGGAAAGAGAAGGAGGCAAGAAGAAAGACATAGAGAGAGAAGGGAGGAGGGAGAGAGGAAGTGAGAAAGACGATAAGGGGAGCGAATGAGGTAGAGAGGGGAGCACGAGGGAAGAGAGAGAGAGGGAGAGAAGGGAAAGAGAGAGAGAGACACATAAGAGAGAGAAGGAGATAGTAGGGAGGGAAAGAGGGATAGATAGATATGAAGAGATTATGTATGTTTTTGGGGTGAGATAGAGAGACAAAATGTAAAAGAAGTTAAATTTAGAAAGCTATGAATATTTTGGTGTTTCATTGAATTAGATGCATTCATTTCAATGGAGATGTTGATTCCTAATCTATTCAATTGATTACACTAGATGCATTGATTTCAGTGTAGTTGTTGATTTTTAATGTTATTTGATTACTTGCACTAGATGCATTTATTTCACTATACATGTTGATTTCTAATCCTATTTGATTTCATGCATTAGATGCATTGATTTCAGTATAGATGTTGATTTATAATTTCATGTAACTAGATGTATGATGTACATTAATTTCACAATAATTAATAATATTAATAGTGCGCATTTATTTCAGTGTAAGAACAAAAAAGTTATTGACGATATATATTGATTTCTATATTATAGTAATTCAACCATAAATAAAATACTTGAATTTTCATGTTAAATAAAGTGTTCACCTATGTAAAATGTTTTCTTCTTGAAACTTTAAATTATTTGTAATTGATGACTTTCTTATCATTCTCATTTCCGATTATTCAACATTGTTAGTCACTTTGTATTCAAACAAGATAATAGAAAACAACTACCATTGAAACTTACTTGGGGTTTGACACTCCATAAGCTGCAATGACTAGCTTTGGAGAAAGCTACTATTAATATTGTAGAGCAACAAAGACAAAGTATGGTGTTTACTACAATAGCTTGAGTTAAATATTTCAATGTTCTAGGATTTCAAATGACCTTTTCATATGATCAAAATGGATGACAAAACTAAGAGGTGTGACAACAAGAGCAGTAGAAGAAAATAACTTGAGATTGGCCACAACAAATACTATTTGTAATTGACTACATTCTTATTATTCACATTTTCTATCATTCAACACTATTAAATTGTCACTTTTCATTCAAAATTTGTATTGTTTCATTTATCATTATTCAAGTTATTAACAATCTCTATCATTTCAACAAACTAAGGTAACCGAGAAAATTTAAAATTGAAAGTACTTTATTAATATTAGACATATTTAACATATTTAAAATTATTTGAATAGTTATATGTTCAACATATTTTCTATGAGCATGCATGAATGAAACTAATCTAGATGCATCTAATCTCAGATATATCAAGCGGCAAGAGAGATAAAATCTCTCGAGGTGTAAACCTTTCCTCAAGTTTTGCACCGAAAAGATAGGTTTTCACATTGAGAGATATCCTTCTTGGCGCTTTACAGATACAAAGTTAAGGAGGATATAAGCGAGTATATATATATATATATATATATATATATATATATATATATATATATATATATATTCCAATGACAACTATCCTCTCTCAGCTGAAGAGCGAGATTATAGATCATTACAACAATATTCAATTTACCATCACCATATCACTTGCACAAAATTCAACGTGGGAGAAAGATAATAATCATTATATCTATATATATATATATATATATATATATATATATATATATATATATATATATATATATATAGATACTACATTTTCAATCTCCATTTTTTTCTAAATTTTTTATATTTAAAATTATCTTAATTTTTAATTAATTTTATAAACTAATTCATTATTAAAATATATACATATAACTATATAATAATTTCTTATTAAATTCAATATTTTTCTAAACTTTCTGACAATTCAATATCTTAATCACCATTTTTAACATTAATAATTGAATTTGATCATATCATCATAGAAATTTTGTGAAAAAATAAGAACACACAAATGTTTATTCCGAGAGATCGATATATTTACTAACATCATATCATAATTAATCAAATAAATTCTTATGCTTGGTGGAGGGGAGCTTAATATAGATCCTACAAAGATGGAGGCCATCATGAAGTGGCCATTTTCTATAAATGTTTCTAAATTTTGGAGTTCTATTGGAGCAACATGGTACCTAAGGAAACTCATATGTTCATTTTCGGTAGTTACTGCAACATTCAACACTATATTAGTGAGGGGAAACAAATTCTAGTAAGGTAAGGGTGAGGTAAAGGAATTTGAAAAATTGAAAAATAAAATAATCCAATAATTGGTTCCTACATTACCAAACTTATACCATACCTTCGAAGTGGAGAGAGTTGTGATGGGTATGCCATAGAAGTGGTCTTTATTTTGGGAGGAAGTCTTGTATCTTACCATTTTGAAGTATTTCAAGGGATAGTTCTCAACCTCCTTACGTACGATAAGGAGCTCTATGCTTTGGTACAAGATGTTAAAAATTGGAAACACAATTTGATGGGTAAGGTGAACACCATCCACATAGCTCACTAGATGCTATAACATCTATAGTCATAGAGTAATTTACAAAAAATAGACTCTACAAGTGGATGGGGTTCTTACTGTAGTTTCATTTAGTCATCACGTATAATATGAGAATCCTATACAAGTTGGTAGGAGTCCTATCAAGGCCACACACATAAAAAATTATCAATTTTCGGCATATGATGAACATGGGGTCTTTCACCCACAATTCATATAGAGAGGCATGTATAGAGGATGAGGACATGGAAGTGTTTCTATAATTGTAGATACATTCATGTAAAAGATGGAGAAAGCATACTGTATTATCATATCCAAAATGGGCTACTCTATAGGTTGGATAATCTTTGGCTTCCTAAGGTGAGAAAATATAGCTAGTTAGATTGGTTCGCATCTCTAATGTAGCAGGGCATTTTCATAGTGGGAAGATAGTAGAAAACTTACAATAATTTCTTATATTAGTTTCATTTAGTCATCAAGTATAAGAGGATAATCATAGAGATGATCATAGGCGTTCATCCAAGGCCACACACATAAAAAATTATAGATTTGTGAATTATGATGAACATGGGTCTTTCAACCACGATGCATATAGAGAGGCATGTATAGAGGCTGAGGACTTGGAGGTGTTTCATCAATGTAGATACATTGATGCAAAATATGGATAAAACATACATGATTGTCATCTACAAAATGGGCTACTCTATAGTTTGGATAAGTTTTATGTTCTTAAGGTGACAAAATGCAACTAGTTAGAGTGTGAAGTTATATTGGTTCACATCTACAATGCAGCAGGGCATTTTCATAGAAGGAAGATACTGGAAAAATTATAGTGACATGTGTATTGTCCTAGAATACAAGAATGAATATGTGTGTGTGTGTGTGTATATGTTCATTAGTGGAGGCATGCTTTGTTGTAATAATAATCCTAGTAGTAGGAAATAGGGTCTATACCATCGCTTACTTGGTACCCACTTATCTTTAGGAAATAATTTCCATGGAATTTATGGGAGGTTAGAAAAATCAATGAAGGGACATGACAACCTATTCATGGTAATTGATAGTTTCAAAAATATGTGCATTTTTATGTCCTATAAAAAGACTACTATATGTAAAGAAGAAATAAGTTTGTTCTTTGAACAGGTCTAGTTGCACTTTGGCATACCAAGGAGCATTGTTTCTAAAAACGACACTTCTTAACTCATTTTCAAAAAGATTATGGGAGAATATTTATGCAAAGTTAAAGAGGTATACAAAACTTCATTTTCAAATAGATGGGAAAGGAAAAGTATTCAATGGGTCCTTGGCATATATTTTGAAGGGATTCAATCAAAAGCATCCTAAGAGCTCAGATAAAAATATCATATATACAAAACACTCTTATAACAAATAATCCCACACCTCAATAGGTAAGTCCCCTTTCTAAACTTGTTTCAAATAGTTTCCACCTTCACCTTTAGATGTTGTATACAAGAATCAAGGAGGAGTGAGGGAGGATCTCACTAAGAATGATTTAGGAGTAGATTTTTTTTCTTTTGAAAATATTAGATAGATCCATTTAAAAGTACAGGAGACACTAAATAAGTCATAAGAAAAGTACAAGGCCAAGCATTATCAATAGAAAATGTATAAGTCATTTAGTGTGGCAGATAAAGTATGGTTAGAATTGAACAAGGAGAGATTATAGGGTCCTGGCAATAAAATCAAGGATTCATAATACAATTGGGGTATCATGCATACAAAATTTACATTACCATAAACATGCACATTTGCTCAGTATTGAATGTGGAAAATCTCAAACTCCATTAGCCTTCCATGATGGATTAGGAAGAGGTGCAGGTCTTACCTCCCATAAAGGAATTGTGTCCAAATTTCTAGGAATAAATTATAGAGGATATCATTTTTGTTAGAGTCCTATATTTTATAGGATTAGCTGAATATTTGTTGTTGATTTTTGTATATGAAATGTTGTAAATAGTATTTCATTTTGCAAGTTATTTCCAGAAGGAAAAAAAATGAAGAGAAAATCTAAAGGGGATACAAAAACAAATATCTATCTCTCTCTCTCTCTCTCTCTCTCTATATATATATATATATATATAGATATATATATATATATATATCTGTGAAAAGAATAAAAAATTAAAAATAAAAATGAAAAATACCCCAAAAATAATAAGTGAGAAAATCTAAAGGCCACTCAAAAAATGAAAAATGCATTAGTAATATCATAGAAATTTTGAATAATGTGCTGCTACTCAAAATTCCAAATTGATGTAAGAAAGGTAGATTAGTTATTTTAATCACATTGTTTAAGGGTGATTAGGATGGATTAAATAAAACATGTTTAGGATAGTGATTAATCCACCACACAGCATAATCGTGGTTGAATTAGATTAGTTAGAATAAAAGTAATTAACCACAATGTTTAAACATGGTTGATTATGATTTTATATAAAAATATATTTCTAATTTAAACGCAATTTCAGATTGTAAATAAAGTTTTTTGATGTAACATGTTTCTTTGCTATACAATCAAATGGGAACATGTGTTAATGGCCACAATCCACCTCGCCTGGATCAACGGCGGTGGACCGTATTCGGACCCCCCATCCCCTCTAATGTTCAATCACTAGGTGTGGGGGGGGGGTCCAAAAAGGTGGTAAAATTCGGTGACATGGCAGATTTTGGGCATTTCACAACCCCCCCCCCCCACCCACCTAAAACCACTAACCACCCGTCCCCCTCCGAAAACTGCCATCGTGATCCTGCTCATGCTGACTATTGACCCCCCTCCTCTCTTGTGCTACTCCCCTTCCAGCAAGTGGATGTCCCATCCCCAACTTTCTCCTATGTCTTTCCATATTCCTCCACTACCTATCAGTCACCTTGCCCCTATGAACCCCACTCCCCTTCTGTCAGGTGGACCTCCCATCCCCACCTTGCTCCTATGTCATTCCATATTCCTCAAATGCCTATCCGCCACCTCACACCTGCGGACCCAACTCCCCTTCCACTAAAACAACCTCCCATTAATATGTTTCCCCCAATATGATGTTGCCATTTGGCACTCTCGCCACCATGTCAGTAGACCGTTGACTAATAAATGTTTATCCACTACCATGACAATGGACTGGCTCCACTTTAATGTTAAATGAACAATGATAAACTCTCTTCTTCCTATATAACCCACCATAGCTCGTTCAATCGCCTCCTTTATCCATTTCTGGATTAAAACGACTCAGAAGTTTCAATACATAGTTAATCAAACTGAGTCTACCTCAGCGCCCAACCAGTGATCCACACTATGTCTATGACTAGTCTTCATAACCAGTCACTGCAAACAAGTTCCTAGCTATCAGTCTGCATCCAGATACCAGTTTTCAGTTATTTTTCTTAGGTAATTCAAAATTCCTTATTCCTTATTTTTCTATCACGGCACCTAAAGTTAAATCCAAGGCCTTTGATAATAATCCTATGCTTTTCCCTACCATATACTTAGATCACAAACCACCGGTAGCCCAAGAATACAAAATTATTGAAACTAGTTGTGAATTCTACGTGTTCAAGCTTCAGAACTAGTTAGAACATATTTTTCTTGGACCAGAGCAATGAACTAAGCCTCTGGGATTCTCTCCTACCACAATTCAACTTTTCCCAGATACCTCACTTCCCTGAATTCGTTTCCTGGTGTCAATCTATGTATATCCCTAGTCAGAGGGCAATTTTGGCCCCAAATAGTGACGTCCTCTTCACCATCACTGCAGAATCCATCTCCAAAATGCTCTAATTGCCAAATTCTGGCTCTCTGCAACCATTTTCAATAGATTCCCTTATGGAAGTCTACAAAAGCCTAACCTTCACATAGAGAGCCAATATTTTTGAGATTTTTCTCCCTGAGGATGCCCAATTATCCGAGAATAATCCTCCATACTCATCCTCTATTTTCCTTGAGATTACCAAGCAAGTGATTTCAATTATGTAATGCATACTTTCCTATCACTTTGATCAGTGGATTGATGAGGTCATTGTTGGCTTCTTATTAGTTTTTTCAACTGGTGAGAAACCCCTCATTTTCAATTAGAGTAAGTTCATTAAAGAATCAATTCATGACCAGTTCCTCAAGTTTTCTACTGAGGGGACTTTTAAATATTCTTCAGTGTTGGTTCATTTGTTTCCTTATCATCATGGATATATATTTTCATTCCCTTTGCATAAATTAGATGAGTAGGGTATCTATAGTGAGTAATCCATTGCACATCCTTCGTGAGGAAAAATTCCACTAAATACACCTTCTCTGATTATGTTGATCAATTTTTACACAAAGTATCATGTTTATTAAACATTAATATAGAGCCTAGGATAGGACTAGAGATACAAAGAATTCTACATATCAGTGAGTGGACTGAGGCATGAGATTAGTACTTGTACCAAAATTATACCGAGATCTGAGTTTATGGGTGTGAATTTCCACCATACATGCTGCCAAAGTTTGTTCCTATGAGGATATTCTTACTGGAATATATAAGGAAAATGATTCATATGGATGATCTTCATTTTTTTGTAGAAAAACAATAAATCTCAGTTTAAAATTAAGGCACGGGTCAAATCATTTATTTGTAACACTAGAGCAACAAGTAAGGAGGAATATTTTCTCCTTAAGCAGATTAACTTCAAATCAAGTTTAACCTAGCCATATGATCCTTTTGGAATCATTTCTAAACTAGGAGTGGAGCAGAAAACTACTCCCTACACCCACACTCCTAGACTAGATATAGAAAAGTTCTTGAATAAAATTAAATGGGAGGAGAATACGCTATAGGAAGTAGAAGAATAGGTGATATCCACAACTGTCTCACAGACCCCAGTACCTCAAGAAAAAGGAGACAACAGGCCAAGAGAGGATGATTCCCCTTGAGTGATATATATTGGAGTTAAATAATTTTTGATATACAAGAAGAAGCAAAAGACTAATACTAAACCATTTTTTCAGTAGGAGGATGAAGAGTAGGCCACCATTGTCCTAACAAGCCCTCATGTTTCTACAATATGAGAAGATTTCTTCACAGGATCCTGAGCTTCCGTATCTTCCCAAGAACCCTAAATACATCTCAAACAACAGGGTTGGTTCAGGACTAGGGTGAACTAAATATTTTTTCAAAATACAAATAAAAGAAGAAGAATAATTGGATGCTTAAAGACACCACATACACCCAATTTTGAAAGCAAATAGCCTCTTCACAACACATGCTTATTTCAGGCTTTGATACAGAAAAGGGGAAATGCAAATTGCATTCCTTCAAGCACAATTTCCATTTCCAAAGGCACGAATTGATTACAAGAAGTCCATATTCTCCTTTGATGCTGAGAAAATTCACCCCATTAACTGAATATACCTACATAAAAAATGGGTGAAATGTTGTACTCTACTTTGACCGACACTGCCATGACAACTTCCATGTTGTAGGCCTCAATCGAAAACATATAGTTACAATTAAAACTTGAAAATATTTCATCTTTGGCTAAGGACACCAGGATCAAATAACTGGAGGACCTAGTAATTAAACTGTGGTAGGACCCCAAAAATGTAAAAGCAATAGAAAAAATTGTAAGAAAAAATGTAGACATAGCATCATTGAGGAAACAACTCAAACTTCCATCCACTGAGGATCCCCAGACTAAGGAAGTTGGGGAGATTGAGAATGAAAAATAGAACATGTTGAAGATAATAATTGAACAAAGTAGCCAAATTAAGGATATGGAAGTGGAGATGGAAATACTACTCAAGGAAAAGGAGAAATCATTACAGCTAACCATAGTTCCTCTAACAATAGTTCTTATTTCAATGGAAGCCACAACGAGCATCTACATCAAAAATAATAGAAGCATAGACAACAAATTCCTCAAATGAGTTTGTTAAAGCTATGGAAGACGTATCCATCAAAGGGCAGGAAATTAAAAAATTAAAATGCCAAGTTAAGACTTTGCAGGATCATAAATTAAAATAGATAATTCATACATAACAAAGATGTAGAAATCTCGAAGGAAACTCAAAGGATTGAACATCTAGAGAATAAGTCTCTGATGGCTCAAACACTAGCATGATCTAAAGAATGTATATTGGTTGAGATAAATGAGGCCATCACAGAAATATGGCCTGCAATTGAGATAATATTTGAACAGGAGGACTTAGTATAGAGATCAAACGAGTTAACGGAAGGAGTTAGAAGAAGTTTGGGATAGAGACCATGGGAAGCTAGAACCTTAATTAAAATTTTGAATTCAAAAACCAAGGATGGGTTAACAAATTTTGAAATTGCAGATAGGACATAAACTATCTTGGAAGTCAGGAGAGTCGTTACTAAAAGGAAGTTTCTAGTACAATTGGAAAAGAAGTGCCAACACTTGGAGATCAACATCCATAAGTTCCATAAGAAATTCAATGCATTACATTTGAAAGGAGTTCCAGGACTAAAGGAAATTGGAGACAAGTTATTTCCCCTACCAGATTATTAGCATAAATTGTACTCAATAACTTCTCTAGTATTTAAATCAGGTTGGCTAAAGAAATATTTTAGGTTCATGTGATTTATCACCAAAATAAATTTATTTCCTAACAAATAGTGTCTCCACATTTTTAAAGTGTGTATTACTACTGCCAACTCTATATCATATACATCATAACTTCTTTCATGTTTTTTCAACTTTCTACCTGCATCAACACACACTGAAGGCCTTCCAAACAGGCATCAATACATATTTTTAATATAGGGGTTGTTGTTAGTAGTTATTTTAACTTCTCAGAAATTTCTTGGCATTTGGTTGTCCTCTCAAATTTTAATCCCTTTTTCTCTAAGGAAGTATTGGGATAAGATAATTTTGGAAAACCCTCTATAAACCTTTGATAGTATCTAGTAATCCCAATAAATGAATGAACCGATGACACATCCTTAACTACGAGCCAATTCATAATAGCCTTAACCTTTGAAGTGTCCACAAATAGTCATTCCTTGGAAATGGCATCCCCTAAATACTATATTTTGTTTATGTAAAGCTAACATTCGCTGAATTTTGCATAAATTTGACGTTCCTGTAAAGTTTGTAACACCAATCTGAGATTCTCTTTGTTCTCTTCTTCATCTTTAGAGTGTACTAGGATGTCATCTATGAATACTAACACAAACTAGTCAAGATATTTTTGAAGTATGATATTCATTAGACACATGAAAGTTTTTGGTGCATTAGTAAGACCGAAGTGTAATACTACGAAATCATAGTGACCATATTTGGTTTGAAAAGTTGTCTTCTGAATATCTTCACATTTTATCTGTAACTGATGATAACCAGTTCTTAAATCGATTTTTGAGAATACAATGGCTCCCCTTACTTGATCAAATAGTTCATCAATTTCGAGCATCAAATATTTATTCTTGATTGTTAGCTTATTCAACTGTCTGTAGGCGATGCACATTCTAAAAGTGCCATATGTTTCCTTAACAAATAGCATAGGGGCACTCCATGGTGAGGCACTAGGTCTGATGTAACCCTTATATAGCAATCCTTGTAACTGCATTTTTAGCTCTAATAATTCTGGTATGCTCATTCTATAAGCAACTCTAGACATGGGGGTAACACATAGTACTAAATCGACAGAGAAGTATATATCTATACAAGGAGGTAGCACGAGGATTTCCTTTGGAAAAACATCTTCAAACTCCCTGATAACATGTAGGGTCCCTAATTTTTTTTTTTTTGTTAGTTGTTCATTTATTTACACCTACACCAAGAAGAATTTACATCCTTTCCTTGCATCCATTTTTTAATGTAATCCTAATATCTTTCGGATATATATTAGTTTTGGCTTTCCTCTAATTAATCAGGGTTGTCCATTTTGAGACACAAAACTCACTATTTTCTCCAAACAATTTTTGACAGATCCTTGTTTCTCTAATCAATTCATTCTAATTAATATATCATCAGGTCCTAAGGGAAGAATGTTTAAATCCACTTTTGTGGAGAAACTATTTAATTCCACATGACATTGTGTTATTTGGTGGGTTACCCTTCATTTGGTACCAATTTGTAAGTGTACCAGCCATGAATTCTGGAATTTTTCAGATTTCAATTTGCATTTTTCCACAGTTTAGGGGCTAATGTAACTCAAGCTATACCCAAGATAAATTAAAACAAAAACCGATTGGTTTAGACTGGTACCTCCAATATAAATCATGCTAGATTTATGCTCTGCTTATCTGTCCTCTCATGCTACACTGATTCTGGGAATATTTCTGGCAATAACATCACAATTGTCACTTCATGGGCTGCTTGAATATTTTGAATAGATTGCGGATTATTCAGAAAATTCCTTAACAAGTGGGGTTGGCCATAACCCCAATACTTTAATGGTTCTCTTTCCTTTCCCACCATTATATTTTTGTTGTTTTGTTCCATGGGCTTTGATTCTATGTGAGACTGAGCAATTTTATTTATACTTCCCTTACTACATTTTCTCTCAGGTGATCCTTTCCAAAAAAATTTAGATATAGAGGTTTCTATTTTTTTACATTCATGACATACTTGTTTTTATTCTTAATTTTCCACAATTTTTAGCCTTTGCTTTTATTTTTGAAATGTTGGTAACAAAATCTAGCTTTTGTTACTGCTTCATCCATGGACTTAGGATTTTTAAACTCAATCCTCTCTTTGTAAGGTGCTTGTAAAGAGCTCAAAAGCCTATATACTTTAGATTTCTCTTCTTTAATATAAGGTACATACCGTAATACGTTTGTAAATTTTGCTACAAACTTTTCCATAGTTAGTTTTACCAACATTAACTCATAGAACTCCTTAGAATGGTCATCATAGTATCAATCATTCAGGTACCAGGATTTAAACCGTTTCTAAATTTCCTCCGAAGAAATTGTCTTCTCTTCCAACAGATGTACACAATCAAACTCTTCCCACCATAGAGTAGATTTTCCCTGCAACTAGTAAATAGCTAGTCGATCCTTCCAATTATTCTCGTACTCATATACCTGAAAGTATTTTATCATGTTAAGAAGTCAAGCTTCCTGTTTGACAATTTAATTGACCTTAAATTTCTTACATAAATTATCAACCACGGCTAGTAAGTTGATGAAGTGTAAGATGTATGTGCTATAATCCCTTTATTCTAAATTAAATTGATTTATTATAATGTACATGTCTTCTATGAGTAAATTAGTTATTCCCAGAAAATAAGATTAACTCTACAATGATGATCACACTCTCTTTCTTAAAAGGACTATTACTTATAGAAATCTCACACTCTGCTTCGAAATAAATAAATATCACACTTGATGTAAATGAAAATTGATTCCACGCTTTGCATAAATAAGAACTATATACACACACTAAATTGTAGAAGAAGAAACTACTATTTAATCTCATCACACATCTATATAAACAATAATTAGAGTTTCATGAGAACAAAATGAAACAAACTCATGCTTAAAATACATTCCACTTGCTTGAATAATAGATCACATAATCTTGAAATTTAACATCAAATTATGCAAATAAATCCTCTGTTTATAAGAAAGATAAAATTATGTATAATTGATTAAAGTATAACTCTATGTCATCATTGCTAAACTCTATCCATGTGCATCCATAATCTATGAACAAATGAAATGATTAGTAGAATGAACTTAATTCAAATTTCGAAGAAATTTGAATGCAATTACTTAATAAAGCAAACAAAAACCTATGAGAATATAAAGACATTTTTTATCTTTTGAAAATGAAATAGAAATCCTTACTCCTTGAGGGGGGCCTCCATGAGAAGCAGATAATTTGGCTATTAATAAAACACTTAACCACACATGAGAAAAATAAATAATTCTTTTATAAACATAGCATTAAAAACCAAGTTTAAATCTCACTGTTGCATCCTTACTTAACAACCTTTTCATTTTTGCTGAGAGACATATGTATAGAGCTCATAGAAATAATTTTTTCATATCTATACCCCTAATTCCTATCAACAAAAACTACAATTGACTTTAAACGATATTGTAACATAATTCGCTCATGATTTTCTATTATCAGAGAAAATCATGAGGCATAAGTCTCGTTCTTGCTCAGCTGTTGTGGACTACGGAGGTTGATTTCATCTTTTGTTATATCACCAGGACCTGTGTCCATCGATCTGGTTCATGAGAGTAGGAGGAAGTCATTGCGTGCATTAATTTCCACCTACCCATATATTTCACTTCCTAGCTAGCACCTCGAAACCTGTCAGACCACAGACATGGCTACAAAATCTTATATTAGTTGTAGGATCACTGCAATTTGGTAGCTGAAGTAAACATTAAACTAAATAATAAGGAACATTATCAAATTATGAAATACAATACAATTGTATACCTGCCATGTCATAATTCTTCTGATTTTATGCCCAATGTGTGATTATGAAGGTCGAAAAGAAATAGATCGAGTGAAAAGTGGTGTCAAAAATAAGAAATTGTGAGGCTCAACATTTCCCCACATGGAGGTCATTGCATTTCCTCATGAAAAAATTTCAAAACTGATGAACCCTTCCTGTTACTGATCTCCTTCACATACTTGAGCTAAAACATCCATATTTGTCTTATTTTCCTTCTTCTTAGTGACTACCATCCTTGGTTTCTTTATCAAAATATTATATTTCAGACTTGTGAATTTTCTCTTAAGAGATCTGTTCTTTTTCTTTTAGCTTCTTATTCTTAGCATGCCATAGAGAAATATGAAAGAGAATATTGTCATTCTTTGTCCTTTGTATTTCATTCTCCACTTTCAATGTTTGATATTCTTGTTTTAAGTGTCTGTCTAGTGTCTCCAATTAATAAAATTCCTATTTTAGAGTATTTATATTTGTAGGTTCTTGTGGACGTTTAGAATTAATTTATTATTCTTGATTTGAAGAGGATGCAATGGCATTTTTTGTAGCTATTTTACCCAAATATTCTAGATAATCCTATATCTCTTGTTGGAATGGATCAATTTGAGGTGTTCTTCTTACTACATTATCAATTGGTTATGGAACTTGTGAAAAAATAATTGGTGATGGAGCCTTTATCCCTTCTTCTTCCTCAATATTGACAAACACTATGGATTTTTGAAATGATTCCTTCATTGTTTTGTTGATTCCTGCACTCCTCCTAATAGTGGATGAGGTTTTAATGAGAGGAATTTACTTTTGAACTTTTTTTGTTTTCTTGCTCTATTTCCTCTGTTTTTCTTCTAGATATGATTTATTCCTTATCACTGGTTTTTCTTCTTCTAAAATGATTCTTTTTAATATTTTCTAATACATTAGCAAGGGGATTTTCATCTTCTAAGGGTTACTCTTGTTGTAGAGGTAGGTCATCTCTAGGGTTTAGAGATAACTTTCTTCTACTTCTCTTTATTTTTCTGCTAGGTACTTCCCATTCTACCTCTTTAAAATGGTTTCTAACGAGAAAGTTTTCCCAATCCTCTCCTATACTTTTGAGGTGGGATTCAATCAACATTTTTATTAGGCTGTGATGATACATGGTATTTTCAATAGACTGTATTTTTCTCTGAGTATTATTGGTCATTTTCTTCATACTATTGAGTAATCAATAATGTAAATTAATTTCATTGCCCTCAAAGAAATGATCATCAAATGTATATGATAGAAAATATATTGTTGAATCTACTTTAACAAGTAATAAATTTTTGAATGGGAAACAATAAATTTCCCCATTTTATTTTAAGGGTTTTACTAGAGATTCCTTTCTTAAAGACTGAAGTTTCCATACCTCGATTTTTGAGAAATGTCCTCCATTCATTTCCTTCAATTCCTCTATTTTTGAACCATCTTTCACCAACCCTAGGTAGCCCAGTTACTTTTGCCATCAAATATTTTGTCACTACTATTTTCACATCTCCAATTTCTACCTCAACTCCATCAAATTCTTGGGCAAAGGAATTTGTTACATATTTTTCATAGTCGTTAAAATTTTCTACAAATTCAAACCCATTTACTTGTTTTAACATCTGTCTAACTTGTGGATAACGCTCCATGAGTTTCTTCCCATCTAGCTCTATCCTCACAATAACCCCCATGTTGGCGAAGTTGAAAACTCCAATTTCTTCTTTTGAAAAGCTTATGGAGTGAAAATGGCTTTGGAAAATGGAGTATGAATGAGGGAGAAATTTTCAATGGAAATGAGTGAAAAGAGTTTCAGGAACACAAAGTATGAATGAGGGAATAATTATGAGGGTTTGAGGAGTGGAGTATTTGTGCTGTGATGAGTGATGAATGGGCTTACGAGCAAATTTGATGATAGAATATAGTATTTATAGTTAAATCTAAAGTTGGAATAGTACTGATTACTTGAAATGGCGGTAGGAATGCTTATTTTATTTCATAATCTAATTTTTCTTACCTTTATTATTTAATCTAATATTTACATACATTTGGATTTATGATTCTAATGATTTTATTGACCTTTGTAGATTGTCCTTAAATGCATTCAATTGCAAGCATGATCATTCTCTTATGCAAAGATCTTCAATTTTCCCAGTTGATCCCTCTCAGTATCAGCTGCATAATTTTGTTAAAGCTGCATATTCTCAATAATTCTATAGCTTCTTATTTTGAAAAGAAAGAGAGGGTTAGAAAGAAAATAAGATTAGAAAGGTGTTTAAAAACAAAATATAGGGTGCCAAGGGTGCTTGGTTTTCATCCTAAATTTTTTGTATAAACATGCAACAATGTTGGTTTTCATGTTTATACCATTATATATATATATATATATATATATATATATATATATATATATATATATATATATATATATATATATATATATAGATATAGATATATATATATATATATATATAGATATATATATATACATATATATAGATACATATATAGATACATATATATAGATATATATATATATATATATATATAGATATAGATATATATATATATATATATATATACATATAAATAGATATATATATATATACATATATATAGATACATATATAGATACATATATGTAGATGTATATATATATATATATATATATATATATATATATATATATATATATATATATATATATATATATATATATATATATATATATATATATATATATATATATATATATATATATATATAGAGAACAAGAAATTTTGCGAGTCAAGTTGGAGAGGAATGGAAATCTTTCCTAACCAACTTCAAATCAATATTTTTTTGCATATTTTGAACAAATTCTTCCCTTGTCAATGGTTTATGATAAATTCTCAATCGATGACCATTTAAAATGAAGGTCACTTTTTCTTGATCAATGGTTCTAATCTTGACTGCACCATTATCAAAGACAGTTTCAATCTCATAAGGCCCATGCTAATGAGTTTGAAATTTTCCTTGAAAATCTTTAAATTTTGAGTCAAAAATTAATGCCCAATATCGTCGCTGAAATTTCATTTCTTTTATGAATTTGTGATGCCATATGGATCTCTGTTTTTGAACTATGTTTGTTCTTTGAATAAAATCATGTCTCATCTCATCTAGCTCGTTAATTTGTTGTATTCTTTGTTTTTGTGCTTTAGATAGATGAAGAACCAATTTGATTGTTGTCTTGAAGGTCTTTACCTCGAACTCAATAGGAAATATGACTTGCTTCCCATAAAAAATTTCATAGGGAGTATGTCTTGTGGTATTTATCCATGTGGTATGGTATGCCCATAAAGATTCTAGAAGCTTTTCTATCCAATCTCTTCTATGCAGATGCATAGTCTTGGTAAGAATTGCTTCAATTTCTTTAATGGTGGATTCTCCCTGTCCATTTACATGTGGATTATATGGAGTGGACATTCGATGTTTGATGTTGTATTCCTCCATTATATTTTATACCAACTTGGATGTAAATTGAGTACCTCAATCTATCACAATTTCCCTTGAGACACCAAACCAGGTAAAGATATCCTCAAAAAGAAATGAAACTACAACATTGTTAGTTACAGAAGTAATTTCTTTAGCTTCTACCAATTTTGTAACATAATCAGTGCAAACAAAAATGTACCTCTTTTGTCCTGATGGTGGATTAATTGGACCAACAAAATCAAGAGCCCATTGCTCAAAATTTTCAATGAGTACCTGATGTTGTCTAGTCATTTCATCTCAAGGAATGAGTTTCCCCATTCTTTGACAACTATCACATAGCTTAACATATTCTTTGGCATCGTTAAAAATGGAGGGCCAATAGTATCCTAAGAGGATTTTATAAACAATTCTTTTATCAGTGAAGTGTCCTCCACATGGTTCACCATGAAAAGGCTTTAATATCTCTGGTACAACTTCTCTGACACATCTTCAAATGATCAAATTTGCCCCTATTTTGTATAATTCTCCATTTATCCATGAGTAAGATCCACTAATTTGAATTAAAATTATTTTCTCTCAAGGAGACAAATATATTGGTCACTTCCCTATAGCAAAATAATTAGCAATATCTGCAAACTAATTAGATTTAATAGATACTGCAAAAAGATATTCATCAGGAAAATTATCTTCTACAGGAATGTAATTATTATCATTTTGAATCATAGATAGAATCTCATCAACTATATTTTGTTTTCGAGGTCGATCCAAAATAGTAATATTGAATTCTTGTAACAACAATAACCATCTTACCTGGATGCGGGTGATTAATTGGAAATTAATGAAGATAAGATAGGAGAACGGTAGGCGACTGAGTCACATGGCCACCCACGTTCTCCTCCATACCAATTTATGACACAACACCATCAACCTAAAGGCACCATTAATCTGGTTCTCAGGTCGAGATGGCTGCAGTAGGATTAAGGCCATGGAAAACGCTAGCGAGAATTCATTCTCCCTCTCCCCGCTTAGATGCTCTTGTCCCCCTCAAGCTTAGGAGCCGAACAACCGCACAGTCACAGGGTGACGTTGCTAGCTTCTAAGTTGTGTGGATTTGGGAAATGGCATCCATTTCACCCAAACCACTCATTGCGTTTTGAATGTCACCCAGAACACCTCTGCATCCAGGCTACACAACATCAGTAATCCCAAAGTGAACTCTACCTCACCAGCTACTCATTCTGAATACACCATTGTCATCCTAGCCAAAATATTTAATTGCCCACCTGCTGGACACGCAATGATGTGGCATCACCATAGGATGTGCAGCAAATGCGGTAGAAGTCGCGGTTGTAGCACTCACTCAGCCTCACCACCAACCCCTGAATCAGAGACCCCTTCCTCCTACCCTTCTTTTGATCAGTCGAGAGGTCATCTCTCTAGCAGATACCCGAATATCCATAGTGGCAGAGGTCGGGCACATGCTTATGAGGCCAGAAGAGCAAGCGGTGCCACCCAAACGATTGGTCCTCCTGACCCCCTCACTCTTCTTACCACACTACCCAATTTTGTTTTCAGAGCACGCTGCATCGACCCGCCATTATTGCCACTATCATAGTGGCATTCAATGAAGATTTGAGTCAGGAGGATGAGCAAGCTACACAAAACCAAGGACATGAACCAGAGAAAGGGAAGACCAACAAGTAGAAGAAGGCCGAGGAGACGCGAGACACAAGAGTTGGAGAAAACATGGACAGAAAGACAGCTATGCTCAAGCACAAAGATGGCCATGGAAGCACCCTACATGGCGAGGAAATGGCTAGTGGCAAGAATGTAGTTGATGGCTGCTCGAGTAGCATGTAAGAGGTTAGTGGCAACCAGAGTGGCACTTTTACAGCGGTGGCAGAGTGGGATGACTATGGTTGTCGAATCAAGGAAGATTCAGTGGATTGCGATGACTACCAATGTCAAGTTGTGGAGGAGACTCCACTAGAGCCCTTGTGGGCTCCGCTTGACAGTTGCGCAAGCCAAGTTTCAACTTTTTTATTTTTCATAGGGCTCTTTCCTAATGTTTTTCTCAATCCACGTGTTTCATTCTGATTGGATATTACTCAGGACCCCTATGTGGGCTTTACTTGTTTTTGTTTATGAATTGGGATCCCTGCATGGGCTTTGATTTTGGGTATAATTGGACTGGCTTCCCCTTGGTAGGCAGTCATGTTTTTGGGTTTTTGGTTTCATAACTGATATAACTATGTTTAGCACCATAGAGGCCAGAGCCTCGTTGTACTTTTACCTTTTTCATTAATAGAATAGAATTACTTAGAAGAAAGAAAAGAACAACAACAAACATCTTGTAATTTTTCCATTAGTGATTGGTTTATTCATTAAATACCTAATTGCATAATGATCTATATGTACAAAGGTTTCATAACCAATGATGTAATTTCTTAATTTATTAATGGCATGGAAAACAACCAAAAACTCATTTTCTGTTAGAGTATAATTTAACTCTGCAGGAGTCAAATTTCTACTGGTGTAGTAAATGACATAAGGAGTTAAATCCTTTTTTCCTAATATAGCTCCTAAAGTTGTATCTCAAGAATAAGTTGAAATGTGAAAAGGTAGTTTCCAATTTGGTCCTCTTAGAATGGGTGCTTCAAAAATATAGTATTTCAATGTTTCAAATTTTTTTTTGCAATCAAAACTCTAAATGAATTCACAATATTTTTTGAGCAATTTGAAAAGTGGAGAAGCAATTTTTGTAAAGTTTTCTATGAATCTCCTATTGTAACCAGTAAATCCAATAAAACTTCTAACATCTCTTTGACAAGTTGGAATTGATAGTTTAGAAATAACTTCTACTTTAGATGTATCCACTCTAATTCCATTCCCTGAAATATGGCATCCTAAACCAATTCCCTTAGTAAACATCGTAAAAAAAAAAATCATGGCTTATTGAGAGATTTTCTTCCTTACATCTAATGAGAACCTTTTCCAAATTTTTAAGAGCTTCTTCAAATGAATTTCTATAGGAAGTAAAATTATCCATATAAACTTCCACACAATCATGAATTAGATCAGAGAAAATGTCTAAAATGACCCTTTGGAATGTTGCAGGTGTATTACATAATCCGAAAGGAAGTACTCAATAGGCATAGGTTCCCCATGGATAGGTACAATTGGTTTTCTCTTAATCTTCTGGAGCTACTTGGATCTGGTTATATACACTAAAACAATCCAGTAATGAGATATATTTCTTTCCTACCAATGTGTCGAAAAATTCATCTATAAAAGGAAGTGGAAAGTGATCTCTTAAAGTGGCTTTATTCACTTCCCTATAGTCAAGGCATACTCTCCATTTTTTATTCTTTTTAGGAATAATTACCAATGATGAAACCCATTGGGTATCTGATATTGGATAAATGAAATTCTCATTCAACAATTTTTGTAGTTCATCTTTAACAATTTTTCCTAAATTTGGATTCATTCTCCTCTAAGGTTGTCGAATTGGTTTGGCATTTTCTTCAATGTAAATATGATGTATACAAGTATTGGGATTAATTCATTTCATGTTAGTGTATTCCCATGCATAAGTAGAGGAATGTTATTGTAACATTTTAATTAAATCTTTCTTTTAGAATTCTTTCAGATTATTATTGATATTCAAGATTTTTTTCTGGAAAGATTTCTATTGAGGAATTGCAAAAATTTTCCATATAATATAAAGATAATTGACAAGATGATAAATATTCAGTATTACATTGTTCCTTAGAACTTTGATTAGATTCACAATATGAGGAAGGCTCACTTTTTTCCATTAAATTGAAAATATGATCTTCTTCATCTATTTGTGAAGTAACAAATATTGGTCATATATCAATATCATCATCTATCCATTCTTCAATTTCTACCTCTATTGTTGTTTTTGCAGGAGGATATAATGTGAATTTCTTTGTTGAATTTCCATCATAAATAAACATATCACCAGATATACAACTTATACAAGCATCAACTGTATCTAACCATGGTCTTCCTAGAATCAATGGACGTCATCCTAAATTACTCTTGGGGGTTAGAATCATAAAATCAAAAGGATACTCCAAATAATCTAAGGATACAATTATGTCTTCTAATACACCATCAGGTTTAATAACATATATGTCTGCTAATTACAACAATAAAGGTGTATATTGAGGATTAGGAAGTTTCAATTGATTCATAGTTTTCTTACTCGTGATGTTTAGTTGCTTCTAAATCAATAAATGTGTTTGTAATTTAGATACCACTGATATGTTTTTTCACAATGGGACTTCTTGGATCAAGATATTTCTTAATTGTTTCTTTTCCCATCAGTATATCTGCAATTTCTCCAACTAGTTGAATTCTTTTGACTTATTTTCTCTTTCTTCCTGGTCTTTTAATACTTAACTCCCTGATTTTATTTGCAAACATTGGTATTTCTTTGATATCTTATAAGAAAGGAATTTGTATACAAATAATCTTTAGTTAATCTATCATATCATAATCAGGGAATAAAATATGTTTTTCTACACCTTTATCAATTTTCAATCTCTCAGGAAAAGGTGGTATTTGAATAGATACTGAAGGTTGTTATAGGGTGGGAGTTGAGTTTATTGGAATATCCTGAAAATGAGTAGGGGTGGTTTCCTTTTGATATTTTTCTTCTGAACTAAGAAGTTTCTATTTTTGAGAGAGATTCTCATTTTCAGATTCATGAATAACAATTAATGGGGACTTCTTTTCCAATACTCTACTAGATCTAAGTTGGATATTGTTTAGACCTAATGGAGTTATCATGTATGTTTGGATATTTTGTCCTTCCATATTATAAATAGGTTGTGAATTTTTATTATTATTTGGATTTGGAAGTGGTTGGGTAAGAAATTTCTTTTCTCTTTGAGGACATGGTAATGAAATTTTTGGATTTGGATTTTGAGGTTTTGTTTGTTGAACATGTTGAGGAAAATATTGGGGTGGAAAAACAGGGTATGGTTGTTGATATTGCGGATATTGAGGATATTCTCCATAGCTATTTTTCCATCCTTGTGCCGAAGGTTGAGGCCAAGATTGCCAAGGCATGGGTGTAGTCCATTTGTTTTGTGATGGTTGTGCAAATGCTTGAGTGTTAAAATCTTGGGTCATATTTTGTTGTGAATTTTCCCAAGGTCTCTTAGCAATAAAACAAAAGGGGTCTACTTGATTTCGCATTACTTCATCTTGATAAACAACTTTAAGACCTGGTATTGAAGGACTTTCCTTTGTATCATGATTTTTTACACATATAACATGGGTCTATACACTTTTTAAGTTAAGAGGGCATTCTCTCATAACATGTTTTTTATACATTTGGGCCAAAATATTGATAATGGAACATTTTCAGCCTTTTTCTTATTTTTTACTTTAAGGGTATCTATTTTTTACTAAGACTCCCCAAAATGTTTGTTTTAAAGTTTTCAAGCAAATTGCCTAATTCAACCCTACTTATTGTCCCATCTCCAGATTTATTAATCCTAGACATGAGAGGGTCTCTTAGATTTTTCTTAGTCTTGCCTTACCTCTTGAAATGTGTATTCATAAATCACAAATTTCTCCAAATGATAACTAAGAAATATCTCCCTTACCCATCAAATTGAGAAGATAAATCCACTCATCTCTGATGGATTTTAATAAGAGAGATTTCAAGGTTTTTTAATCTAATTCATGCCTTTCAACCCTTTTAACATTATCAGAAAATATTTCAATGAAATCTTCAATATTTTCATCTTCTTTTTGCCTCAATTTAAAGGCTTCATCCTTAAGATTATGGGGCATACAATAGTCCTTATATTTCTCCAAGAATTTAGTTTTCATTTCTTCCCAAGTTCTTATAAAATTTACTCCTAAGCCCATGAACCATTTTAATGATGCATCCTTAAAAGTTTCCAAAAAAAATTTCAACTTTTGAGTGTCAAGAAATTAATCATAAGATCTATAGAAGACTTCAAATTCAAAGAGAAATGCTTCAGGATATTCACTTCTTAATCCATGAAAACTTGGAAGGATGGAGGGTGAGATGTTTTTCATTGTAGTTGTTGTATCATCATCAACAATAGGAAATCCAAAAGGTTATGGATCTCCTCTACCTCCACCTCTTACACCTCCCCTATTTCCTCCTGTTCCACCTCTTCCTCCTCCAATCCTAGGTTGTTCACCATTGTACCTCTCCTTCCACTTCTCCAGCAATTATATATTTTTCAAAACTAATATAGGGTTCCAAAATTGGGTTTTCTAATTCCTCTTCTAGTTCTTTTGGTTCTTCTATCAATGGTAAGTTAAAATAAGTTTCTTCCTCCTCTTCTTAAAGGGATCTCTAGTTCTTGTCTTAGAATTTTCTCTCCAGTTGACGATAGGAAAATTACTCCTTATGTTGGGGATGTAGGATCCTCTTCTTCTATTATTGCTTCAGTCGATGAGGTTGGTGAATCTCTAGGTTGGATTTCAGATGTGAGTACCTTAGGAATTTTATGTTTACCTACAAATGATGGAATATGAGTTTGAGTGGATGGTTTGGCACTCCAAGGTCATTGTATTATAGTGGTGAGTATTCCCGCCTGTCATGTAAGTGACCTGTGTTCCATCCCCTGTAATAGCACCAAAATATTTGACAATTTTATTGACCTTAAATTGCTTACATAAATTATCGACGAGGGCTAGTAAGATAATGAAGTGTAAGTGCACTGTATGTGTTAGAAGCCTTTTATTCTAAATTAAATTGAGTTATTGAAATTCACATGCCTTTTATGAGTAAATTATATATTCCTAGAAAATAAGATTAAATCTACAATGATGATCACACTCTCTTGCTTAAAACTACTATTGCTTAAAGAAATCTCACACTCTTCTTTGAAATAAAGAAAATATCACACTTGATGTAAATGGAAATTAATTGCACACTTTACATAAATAAGAATTATATACACACAATCAATTGCAGAAGCAAAGACTACTATTTAATATCATCACACATCTATATAAACAAAAATCATACTTGTATGAAAATAAAATGAAAGAGACCCCTGCTTAAAATACATCCCACTTGCTTGAATTATAAATCACACATGCTTGAAATTTAACATCGAATTCTGCGAATAAATCCTCTCTATATAAGAAAGATAAAATTGTGTCTAATTGATTAAAGCGTAACACTATGTCATTGTTGTTAAACACTATCCATATGCATCCATAATCTATTAACAAATGAAATGATTAGTAGAATAGACTTAATTCAAATTTAGAAGAAATTAAAATGCAATTACCTAATCAAACAAATAGAAAGCTATGAAAATATAAAGGCAATTACTATCTAGTGAAAATGAAACAAAAATTCATATTGCTTGAGAGGGCCCTTCAAGAGCATGAGACAATAATGCTATTCATCAAACACTTAACCACACATGAGAAAATGAAATGATTCTTTTATAAACGGAGCATTAAAAATAGATTTTAAATATCACTCTCATGTCCTTACTTAACAAAGTTATCATTTCTGCTGAGAGACATATTTATAGAACTCACAGCAATAAATTGTTCATAGTTGTATGCCTAATCCCTATCAACAGAAACTATAATTAACTTGAAATGATATCGTAACATAATTCGCTGATGATTTTCTTTTATCAAAGAAAGTCGTGAGACATAAATCTCATTCTCGCTCACCTGTTGCAGACTACAGAGGTTGACTCCATCCTTGACCGCATCACTGGGACCTACTTCCATTAATCTGGTTTATGAGGGTAGGAGGAAGTCATTGAGTGCATCAATTTCCACCTACCAATATATTTCACTTCCCATATGGCACATTGGAATATGTCGAATCAAGAATTTATTGTATAATAGTATATTAGCTACATAATCATTTCAAATCGGTAGTTGAAGTAAACATTAAACTAAATAATAAATAACATTATCAATTCATGAACTACAAGACAACTGAATACCTGTCATGTCATAATTCCTATGATTTGATGACGAATGTGTGATTATGAAGGTCAAAAAGAAATAGATAGAGTGAAAAAGGGTGTAAAAAAAAAGGCAATTTTGAGGCTCAACACTTCCACATCTTCCTCTTTTTCCCCATAAAAACTAGCGGGTTTTATGTTTCTAAATTCTCCCTGCAACTCCATTTTCTTCTTTCCCTTCTGTGGTTTTGGATACATCTTATATGATTCTCCTGCACTTTCATACTTCTCTAACTCTATTCCAACTCTTTCCTTTTCAACCCTTCTAGTTCTATGCTTCTACAACTAGACTTCTTAGTCAACTACCTTATCATTTGTTCCTGCTCCTTTATAGCCCTCAACAGACGTTCATTTTTGTTTCTGAGATGAGCTAGCTCTTGTTGCATGTTTTCTGTAACGTCCATAAACTAAGAGTTTTGATGGAGTACAACCTCCTCCCAACTCAACATATATCTCTTCATCATCCATTATGGATGGAGGATATTCCTCTACCATGTTTTAGCGATATGATTCACTTATGTACCTTATAAAAATAGTACAACATGTTATTAGTATTTTGCAATAATAATTTTATTTTTTTTTAATTGTGATTGTCCCTTACAGGCCCAGTGCTAGAACTAGGCTTTGATACTGCATGTGACACACCTCTTCACTACTATATATATATATTAATTGTATTCACAAAAAATAATATTGTCTTCTACTATTTAATTGTTGAAATGATAGCCATCACTCCCTTGATTATTTCTTTTTGTTTTTCCATGAGAATAATTAAAACATCAAATTTCTTACTTGATATTAGACATAATATTATGATGTACTTCCCTTCCTTTCTACCTTGTTTTGGATTCCACATAAACCCTATGCCTTACCCTTAATATAAATGCCCGCTATAGCACAAGGAGAGTTTACTATGAGATTCAAATTATGTTATACCTTGTCCAATAAGATTAATACTAATGGCAATGATGTGGTTTTTTTATCTATTTACTCACCTTGGTTTTATAATGTCTACCTCATTGTTTTATTTAATTAACTTTCCTTAAATGGGTATTATGGTCATGGGGTCATAAAAAAATATTCGGCACATGTCTTTACAAAGTTATCATGGTCAGTCATTTTGTTACTAATATAAATCGATTCATGTATGTATATTGGTTAAAATGAATCCCCAACTAATACTTAACATAATACATGTATTAAAACTTCAACTGCATGAAATTTCAAATAGTGGAGAGAAATAAATGCCTAGAAAAACTAGTGCCCGATCCCCTTGGGCCAGTGCATTGAAAATCATGTGCACATCACATGGAGGTTCAGACCTAACTTTCTAGGTTTTAGTGAATGACTAGGATAGATTGGGATTATCCAATGATTCATTGTATTATTTTTACACCCTAAACCTTCTTGTCTAACTTTCTTTTTTCCATTTGTGAGTTAACCTATCCGCAGAACATTTCTCAGTGAATATAAAGGAACTCACATAGTTTCTAGATTGGGATGAACTATACTGCATACCATAGAATGGAGACTTCAGGTTATTGCATGTAGGTTTTAACCCTGTATAGAAATTACCTGCATACAAATTCTAAAATAGAAAATAACCAATAGCGAGAGCATAACACATAAAAAACATATACACAAAGATTTTCCCCTGGATCTGAAAACTAGGTCTACCAGATTGATTTGTCATTATGTTCCTTTCAATGTTACAATACATATATATACATGTTGAAGCATCAAATACCATGGATTGAAAACCATCCTGCCCAAAACCATGTGCAAAAACCATGCACAAAACCATAGGTAGGTCTGCCCACCGAATATAGGGTCAAGAAAAATAATTCCCTGGGGCACTGCCGTAGACCCCATAGAGGGAGCCTAACTGCCGCCCATAAATGCCCCATATAGGGGGGGCTCTGGCGCCCCTCTTACCACCCAGTAAACTATGGGAACTAGTTGTGGAAAGAATATAACACAACCCAACATTCTCCCACTTGTTGTTTTCTTTCCATAGGGGGCCACATGCGAGCTTAGTCATTTATCCAGCCCTGCAACACCCATTGTTTCTCTACACCAAGACAACTTCTCTAAGCTCACAGATTCTTTCAATGCATCTACAGTATTCTTCAAAGTGTCTACCTTTACCAGAAGCACCTTTTGTCTTCTATCATATCCCTCACAAAGTGATACTGAACATCAATGTTCTTTGTCTTTGAATGGTAAGCAGGGTTCTTTGCCGAGAAAATTGCACTTTGGTTGTCACAGTCTATCCTTATAGTTGCCTATACTAACCCCATACTTGAAAGCAAAATTTGTAACCAAACTACTTTGTTGCTTGCATGAGTGGCTGCCATGTATTCTGCCTCTGTAGTTGATAGTGCCACTATAGATTGTTTCTTACTCATCCAACTGATTGCACCTCCAAATAGGTAAAACAGATACCCACTTGTAGATCTTCTCTAGTCCAGATATCCAGCAAAGTCTGCATTAAAAAAGCCACGAATATCCAAAACTCTGTCCAATCCTGGTCTTCCTTGGTAGCACAAACCATAATCACTAATGCCACACAAATACCTGAAAACCCGCTTCACTACTATCTGATGCTCCTTCCATGGTTTTGACATAAACCTTCTCAATACTCCCACTGCATGTGCAATGTCTAATTTGGTACAGACCATCACATACATCAAGCTACCGATTGCACTTGTATATAGAACATGAGACATGTCCTCTTCCTCTTCTTGTGTCTTGGGACACTGTTCAGTAGATAACTTTACACCTATATGAATAGGAATCTTCATTGGTTTAGTATCCTGCTATTGTGCCCTCAAAATTCTGTTGCCAAAACATGGGGGATAACCACCAATCTGGAACTTAAGACAACTCATTTTTCGTTTAAAGTGGTGGCTTTGACTAGGGATAATGGGACTAGTTTCCCAGTGTGGGTTTTAAGATGAAAGTGGGTGGTTTATGAATGCTTTGCAATAGAGTAATGATAATCTAAGTGACCTACTCTACCATGCAATTTCTCTAACTAACTTGTTCTAATATAAACCTGGGTGTTCTTGTGTGATATGTGATCTACAAGGATATCTATTTAGCATGTGATAATAAAGATTGAACACAACTAAACAGAGATGATAACGTAAAAGATAATTCATTTGACTAAATAGTTAGTCAAAGGAATTTATAAAATATATCGCATATATGATGAGTTATATATGAAAATCACAACCTCCGCTAGCCATCATACAAAAATACAATTAACGCTTAATAGAAATAATAAATATCAAATATAATCCATGAAAGTAAAATTTTTCCACTAACTAAATGTAAACAGAATCAATCATACATGATAATAGTACCATATGTGTGAAGTCCTACTCATTTGACAAGTGACATAGACCAACTTCTTTCTTTAGATCAAATTATCTACGAAGAATAGAAAAGTGCATCAACAAAGGAAGGTAATCTGATATCCAAAGGAAACAATCATGTTCCATCATTTCACCAAAGCATTCACAAACTTACAATAGTGCATTCTTTGAAAATGTTTTTGATAAAATTCTGGACCCTTTTCTAAATGCATAAGAAGGGTATAAATTCTACTCTAACTAAATGTGCAAAAATAGATTATACAAAATTTGAGGAGGTTTCAAACAACCTTCCTTCTAATTAGGTAACTAACTAAAAAAATAAACGAAGGCTAAATAAACAAAACTAGGAGGATGAATTGCTACCTTCCAGCTTGTCCTTTAAATCACAAATATCAGTCATCTGTTGAATTTGAGGAGGTGGCCCGAAATGAGTCCTTAGCTTTCTGGTAAAGATCACATTGGTGAGTAGTGGAAACATCCTTTGAGTCATGTGAAGGGCACAATTGAGAGTCATAATCTGGCTGTGTGGGTTAACCAGATATTGCCAATACAACTCCCAGTTGGTCGTGGTCAGTTTCGCAATTGGTTAATTCAGGCATTTTTTTTGTATTTCCTTCCTTGAAGATATTGGTGGTGAATAGGATGTGATTCAGTACTTTCACGATGTTATTTGATACTCCAGCTTCCCTTGCGACTCCTAGCTTAGCCTATTTGATTCTGGCATCCAAATCTGTAAAGAGAATGTCTTTATGAGTTTTTTCAATCTCGGGTAGATTGGCCTTCTTTCCATCTTTTGTTTCCTGCCACTCAATGAAATCATTAAACTTCATTCTCTGGTCAATTGTGTTGACTGTTAGCTAGTCGCTATTAGTCAGATAGGGAGTAATATGTGACATCTTTTGGTAGAAATACTCTTGTTGTCTCACCAGAAAGGAATTTAATTCCAAGGCCTCTTTGATGAACTCCTTAGTAGTGGGAGCATCCTTGTATCTTTCCATGGATTGCTGCATTTCGTGGAGTTGCATGATTTTGGGCGATATATCAGCCTCATGGCTTATTTTCAGGACCTCCATGTCTTGGTTCAATTGCTTTAGTTGCTTCTCCACCTGCCTGTTTAAGCTTGCTTTCTCTACCTCGAGCTCTTGTTCGAGCTGCACAATTCTCTCCTCTTTCTCCCTTAGCAGAGTAGAGACCTCAGTAGCCTTGCCCATAGTGACCAATGTATATGGTCCCGTGAACTGTGATAGTCTAGTCATGTTCTCGATTAGATTGAAATGAATGTCCTTCTAGACAATGTCCATGGGCTTGTTTCCCAGTGGGAATTCAGGTGCATCTACCCTTCTCCTTTTTCTCTGCCTTCTAAATATAGCCTTGTGGAGAGGGCTATAGAAGACATCAAGTGCAGGGATTTCAGTCACTTTGAGAACAATCTCCAATGTGGGTAGAGCAGGGATAATTTTAGTATGTTGGGACATTGTTGCTTGTTCCTCCATAGGTGTATATTACTTGTCAGCAGACTTGGGTTCTATATCTTTTTGAACATGCAAAGGAGTTTTGAATTCCTTAGTTTCTTGGGAATTTGAGGCTTTGGGAGTGCCCTTCAATTTCTGATTAAATTGATCCTACTCCTGCTCCAAACTACCGCCTTTGGTCTCTGAACCGATTTTTGTAGCTAGGGTGCTCATCACTTTCTTCTCAGCTGACTTCTTACTAGAATTAGCTATGTTTTCGTCACCTTGGAGCTTCCCTGTGTATGGTGTCTTCTCAGTGTTTACCTGAGAGTCTATTTGAGAGCTAGGGCCTCCACTCTCAACAGTGACGCTTGGAGTAGAGTTGTCCTCGGGTTTTAATAGAGGCATTGGGATCACCCGGAGCCTATCATCTATGAATTTCTGAAATCATTCAAAATCTTCAGGTTTCAGATTTTCTTTTTCCCATTCGATCACTTGTTCGAAGGATACAGATGACTGTAACAAATCCTCAAAATGATTATCGTCATGATTGCATGGCTTTAGTTTTTCTCTAGTAGTGACATTGTATGCCACTTTGTTTGGATCAAATTGTGTCTAAGGCAATGTATGAAGCATGGGGGCTTCGATATGTGTTGATTCCTTAGTGGCATGAACAAAATTGGCTAAAGAAAAAGAAATGCATTTGAAAGGGAAAATGGGCCATAATGACTTCTTGCCATCTTTGAGAACTTTAGTCAGGCCCTTTCCCATAGTTTGGTAGGAAACCTCTTTTGCTAATAACTTATTAGAAACATGTAAATGAAGGATGTGTGGATCAGATGTGCTACCAAAAACCCTAATATAGGTGAACCACTCTTCAATAAAATAGTTGTCGACAGTAAGCAGGTCTGTTGTAGCTTCTTAGGAAAACCTAGGGGCTTTCTTACTGAAAATCATTTGATGAATGGGAAACACAACAACATGGAATATCCTATAGAAGTGAGGTAATGTGACTCCCATATTTATTTATGACTGAGATGGATTGGGAAAGGATATTGTAAGGTCCATTTCCAACCCATGGTTGGAAATGTTGTGCAAAAGCAGATAGCATCCCTATGTAGGCACTAAAATAGAAGGGAGCGAGGTTATCTGAATAGGAGGCTTTCTTCTATCGATATTCGGTAATGGTGGTGGCTAGTTTGTCAAATAGGATGGAATGCCAATTCATGATTTGGGAATTAATGGAGGAATCAATTAGAGGAATCCATTCTATTGAAAAATTAGTATTATTGGGTAGCCCATACAATCTACATAACATGGCTACTACTTAGTTGTAGGGGCTTGCCATGGAGGCTATAGCATACATACCTTATTTTTCATACTTGAATTTGTTGTCCAACACCCTCCAACACTGAATTAGCTTGAAGGGGTCTAAATTCTTCTTTGCGAAGTTAGCCACAAATGTACCATCGTAGATATCCTAGGGATCAGGTATGCCGTACATCTTCTTCAAATCCTCTGCTCTGAGCCACCCAATGAACTCCATATTTGAATTCCTGAACTACCTATCTTCAATGATAAGGTTTTCAATTACCCACCTGATCATATTTGTATAGAGGAGGATTTAGCCCTTGCTCCTATCCTATGAAGGAATGAACAGGAAGCATCTCTACATTGATGTTGTGAAGGTGTTTTTGAGTCAGTTGTTGCTCTCGTAATAGTGATTTTAGGACACTTTTCCTCCAGCCTATTGTAAATTACTTCCCAAGCCGTTGCACCTCTAGCAGCATCACAAACTGTATCCGCAAAGATAGGATCCATCTCTGTAAACTTATCTTCAACAATGGTCTTTTTTCTTTATTTCTGCATCACCTTTCTTAGGGACATGTCTTTTGTCACTTTCCTGAGATATGCAAGATATATCAGCACAGACGATATCTAGTAATTATATTGAAAGCTTATATGAAACGATTTTGGATCATGAGAAAGGTTTTAATGAGATACTCAATTATAACTACCCATAACCAAGAAAATTATTATCCTTCCTCAGGGTGCTAAATATTTAATAACCTGTCAACTCGTTTGTTTTAGCATTTCAAACGTAATTATTCCACACATTTTACCAGACTTAATCGTGCATTGTGGTCTTAAAAGGGATACAGTATAACATTACCATATGTATTAAGCGAAATTTGATTGTGGAGATCACAATATCGCATTCCGTAAATCATTTGTGGTTGTTCTAATGGCTTGGTCAAGTTTCTCATGAACTATGCAAAGTGCGAAATGCGATTGCGAAATGACAAGGTGATGCTACCACAGTGGATGAACTAATCGCATGTCGCACTTTTGTAAATGTTTTTTAACATGGTCATGTGGAAAAGTGTGATTTTCAATCTATGATATGAATTTGATCCTTAGTTAGTTTTGCAAGGTTCTGCTAGGAATTTTCTTAGAGTTAGGGTTTTAGTATCCTAAGCCTAAGAATTTAAAAGGGTCCCCATCTACAATTCTAAGCCTAGCTATAGTTTGTTATAAATGGGGGCAATTTTTTGTAGTACAACAATTGGCAATTCACTTGGGAGAACTAGTTATCTCTGAGTAGTTTTATGAAATTCCTAAAAACTTTCAAAGTAATTAGGGTTATAAGAATAATGATTACATGAGTTATAAAGTAAACAACATGTCTCTGGAATCATCATTACTTTCTCAGCTTATTTACTCAATTACTTTACTCTTGTAATGATAGAAGTATAAACATTTGCATCAGCCAATAAAGTTTAAAGTAATATAGTAGGTGTCATTCGAAGATTAGTTTTTTGTAGTTTACTCATTTATCACAGATAGAGCCTCTGTTGTTAGCAGGTGTTTATAGCCTCATTAGGGTTATTTTTTAACCAACAGTGATTCATTGTCCCATCTATATGAATTTTCAAATTTCAAAATGATATTCACTTGGATTGAATCTCACTTGGACCTTGTCCCTTTTCTCCTTTTTTGAATGTAATATTGCTCTTTTTGGTTTCATAAAAGACATTCTCTAGGCATGGTAACCTACTAATGACAATGCCATTCACTGGTTGTAACTAAACTGAACAAGATGGCTCTTGATGAGACCCCTTGTCATCTGATCGAGGAGACCATTAACTATTACCCTGTTTGTAATGCAGTATTGGTAATATCAATTTAATCACTTCCCTATGCACATGGTAAAAAAGCTCATAATGAGACTTTTTATCTTTTAATCTTTTTATATTTTAGAATTACACTCCAAAAAAAGAAAATTTTAACAGATGGGGTGGATCATTGGCTGTTTTGAGAGTTTTGGGTGATAATGATAGAGGTTTTTAAGATGTTGATCTGCAAAAATCCTTACTATGTTAAAGATTATTTTCTGGACTAATAACAAAACCCTCATATTCTATAAATATAAGAGGTTGTTCGTAAAATAAATGTTTTGAGAAAGGTCAATTTTTTCCAAAGAAATCAAGTTTACTTTAGTAATCAAATGTCCTAATTATTCCTTTTAACTCTTACTTTCTTATAAAAGTGAAAAATATAAATGTTATTAAAGATTTTATTTTGAAAAACCAAAAGTAAATACTATTTTGACCATTATTTTTCTAGAAATCAATATGTTACAAAATTGGAAGAGGCTAGCTCCTTAGATAAGTACTTTTTAAAATTTCTCCCATTGGTGGGAAAAGAGTCTTTCTTACCTCACAAGTCTTGTAGAAGAAATGTTGATTGTCCAATTTTTTCAATGATCTAAAAAGGGCCAAGCCATAGTCTTTGGAAATTGGTATTTTTATGACTGGGAGAAGTTGTGCCAAAAGAAGCTTTGACTAATTGTTGATGATGGAAGTGGGTTGCTATAGCCTTTTCTATTTCTTCTTCAAGCTTGAAAATTTGAAATTGTCTGGCCTGGAGAGAATGTGAAGGGTTTTCATCAATAAATTTCACTAGGGAAAGAGATTGGATTGCTACATTTGTGGTAAGAACAACTTCTTTTTCATAAACTAAAGCGAAAGAAGAAGAACCAATAGAGGCTTTCTAAGTAATCATGTCTGCCCACAGAGAAAATGTTAATGCTTTGTGCCAATTCCTGTGATTTTGATTAGTAGTCCTTTTGATAATTCTAATGAGGTTCTTGTTTGTTGATTATGCTAATCCATTACCTTGTGGATAATAATTGGCTGAATATTTCAACTTGAAACCTCGCTTAAGAGTAAATTCTACCATTGTATTTCCAGAAAAGTAAGATGAATTGTCAAACATTAAAGTTGAGGGTAAGTCAAACCTGGTAATTATGTATTGATCAATGAAGTCTATAATATTTTATGTAAGACCTACCTTTAATGGGATGACTTCTACCCATTTAGTAAAGTAATCAATAGTTGTAAGGATGTACCTATGCTATTTAGAAGAGTTAGGAACAATCTCACCAATTCTGTCTAATCCCCCATTGTTCGAATGGTCATTGGATATTAACTGGTTGTAAAGGGAACGATGGCTTTCTTTCTCTTCTGCATGTGGTTTGACAAGTTTTGCACTTCCTTGAATATTCATGTGCATCTTTAAATACTATTGGCCAATAATACCCTGCATGTAGGATTTTGTGAGCCGTGGTATTTCCTCCAAATTGTCCTTTAGTTGGTCCATCATGTAATTCCTGCATGACCTTTTTTCCTTCAGGTTTCTCTAGGCATCTCATCAATACTTAATCATAATTCTTCCTAAAAAATACATCATTGACTTGTTCATACTGATTTGATTTCAATCTTAAAGCTCACTTTGTTTTATAATTAAAATGCATAGGAGCATATCCATTTTTTAGGTAAAGTTTCAAATCAGCATATTGTGATTGCGTCTCGTTGGGTCTTACCTCTGATACTTTTACTTCATTACCTTGATCTTCTTCTGGTGGTAACTAGGAATCTCCTATTAACATCATGCAAATACCTTAGCCCTTGACAATTTTAGTTGGCCGGTGCAGTTACCCAATTAGCTCTTTTCTCCCCTACCTCCCTTTGGATCAATAGTTGTCTTACTGCAGGGTAGGGTACAATTATATTTGTATTGGTTTTAAGAAGAAAAGGTCTGAAATGTTTTAAATTTTTAAAAACAACAAATATTTTTTCTCTACAGCCGAATAATTTAATCTAGTGCCTTGTAAGTTAGAACAGAAAAAGGAGATAGGTGCCTCAACATTTTCATCTTTCAATTGTGTCAAAACTGTTGCATATGATGTACCAGATGAGAAAGTATATAATACAAAAGGTTTGAGAATGTTCAGGGTTGTCAATGAGGGAGCATTAATAATAGATTTTTTAATCAACTCGAATGACTCTCTTTCATCCTTGTTCCATCTGAAAACTACATTTTTTCTTATCATCGCTTGAAGAGGTAGAACAATTTGTGAAAAATCTGGGACAAATCTTTTTACAAAATTTATTTGGCCTAGGAATGATTGCATGTTTTTCTTGTTGTGAGGGAGGGGAATTTTTTCAATCTATTGGACTCTATTAGGATCAATGTAAATTCCTTTCTTGGATACTACAAACCCAAGGAGCTTGCCTTCTGGTAAAGAAAAATAGAATATTTTTTTTGGTATTTAAGGAAATGTCGTATTTTTTGCATCTTTCGAAAATGTGTTTCAGGACAGCTAAATGATTGTTCCTATCGTTGGAATAGACTATGATGTCATCCAAGTAAATAACTTGCAATTTATTAATTAGACCTTTGAAAGCAATGTCTATAGCACGTTTATATGTGGCACCCGCATTAATAAGTCCGAAAGGCATCTTCTGATAGGCATATGTTCCCCACCTGGTCCTGAATGTTGTCTTTAATATGTCATCTAGATGGACAAGTATTTGATTATATCCTAAGAATCCATCTAGGAAGGACATTAATTCAGAACCTGTAACTAATTGCAATATCTGTTCCATGGTGGGTAAGGGAAAATTATATTTTTGGCAAGCTTGATTCAGGTTTCTAAAATCATACAAATCCTGATATATTAGTTATTTTCCCTACAGGTAACATAGTTGATACCCACCTAGAATGTCTAACAAAGAAGATTATTTTGGCTTTCAGAAGTTTGTTCAATTTTGATTTGACTTGACTTTCAAGGTTTGGGCAAATTTTGTGAAGCTTCTATTGAAGTGGCTTTTCATTTGAAGTCATGGGTATGGTAAGTTGAATTATAAAGGTGTCATAAGTTTTGAGATCTACATAATCCCAAGCAAAAATGCCTTTATATGTCTTCAAAAACGTGATGAATGATATTCTTTCTTCAGATGATAGGCCTAGACCTAGGTTGAGATTTTGAGGTTTTTCGTTTGACCCTAGGTTTACTACCTCAAATCTCAAAGTAGAACTTTGAGTTTTGGATTTAGTAATTTTCTTAAATCTATGCTTTAGATCATAAAGATCTTCCATTTTAACCACAAACTTTGGAATTGGGTTATGATCATGATTAAGCTTTATTTCTAGATCATGCTTATGTTCATCTATAATGTGTTCTTCATATGATCGCTCTGATGTAAGGAAATTAACTATATCCACATCATTGTTGAATACTCTCCAATTTGTTATATTTTCGGGGATTGATGGCCTAAATATTAATTCTATTGAAAATTTTTCTAGACTAAAGTCTTCTGAGGGTATAAGCTTCGATGCCACATTAGCTAGTAAGTTAGCACTTGCGTTTTGTAATCTAGGGACTAAAGATATTTTCAAAGAAGAAAAATAATATGTCAATTTTTGAGCTAAAGATTGATAGTGTTTAACGTGCCCAAAGAGATAATGAATTGTATTTCTCACTTGTTTCATAATTATCTTCGAATCACGTAGACTTGTAGCTATTTGACATTAAGATCGATGGCTTTATACAGTCCTTGGATTAGTGCTTCATATTCAGCCACATTGTTTGTGCACTAGAATTCAAGTCTGTAGGCCAACATGTTCTTCTTTCCTTGTAGATTGATCAAAATGCATCCTACACCAATGCCATCCTCTAACTTAGAACTGTCAAAATAGAGAGTCTAGAATGAAGAATTATTAGAAAATTTATCTACTAAATTTAAACATTTGGAAGTATCCGTTTGTGAAAAAAATTTGATTTGAGAGACTACAACTATATCTAAGAAGGGAGACGTCTGAGCATTAAAGGATACTAAAGAGGACTCAGTTGAGTAATTTTCAATGATATTATTAGTGAAACCAATAGGTTAGTTTCTTCCCTCGAGGTTGGTAACCGTATATGTCATGAATTTCTCTCGGTCTACCCTGGTTTGGTTAGGTTTACCATTGTGTGGCAACAACATGTGAGACCAATCAGTTGCGAAATAACCATGTATATTTTCACACCAAGCCCTACTGAGAATTATAAAATTCAGGGATATCGGCTAACAAAATATCAATTATTTCGGAAAATTTTGGATTAGAGGAAAGCCTGATTGAAACTAATGTTATTTCTCGGATCACCTCAAATTTTGTCCTATCTAGCTGAACTATGTGCACTACAGATTTTTGAGGTGTAATGTTCAATTTGGTACACACAGTCCTTGGCATTATATTGAGAAGGCTCCTGAATCCATAAGGCAGTTGTGAATGTTCCTGTTGAAAATTTCATAAGTGAGCAGAAAAGGAGGAACATGAGAAATAGACCTATCACCAATTAGAACTAGATATTAGGGATCTACCTTGTTCGAGGATGAGGGAGGTTTTCCCATATTGTACGTAGCTTTAGTAACTACAACAGATGGTAGAGGGGATACTAGAACTACTTTCAATTACCTTAATAAATTTTTTTGTTTTTTTTCGAGTTTAGTGAGGTCATGCAACGAGATGTTAGCTCTAGTGTTTTCCATGTCTTCCACTATATTGTATTCGACCGTGTATGAGATTACCAATGTTTTTCAGGAATTTGGGGAATCTGGAGGGATAGGATCAATTTGTATAGTCCTAGAATTCTTAGCTATTGTTTTCTCCTTTGCAGGAGTAGCAACTTTCTTCTTGTGATTTGTTATAGACATGTTAGGAGGATTTTTGCTTCTTGAAGTCACTAGCACTTCTTGTGCCTCTTCTTTAGTTGGGAGAATAAAATCCCACATCTCATTTAGTTCAATTTCTTCTTCCATTTTGGCTTCCTCTTCATTTGGAAAATATTCTTCTACTTTTTGGTTAGATTCAGCATTTCAAATGGTGTTTGGGGGTTGTGACGTAGAATAAGGGTTCCTTTCGAATGATCGAAAAGGTTTCTTAGGAGCAGAGGATTTTGCAACTTGTTTTTTAATTTCAACCATTTCATTGGACATTGTCTTTAATAATTTCCGAAGGCCTTCATGATCAATAGGGTATTTTTAAGCCTTCTTCTTCGAGTCATCTTTAAATGTCACTTTTTTGGTCTTCCTTTCGTCCATTTGTGATCTCTTTTCCAAAGCTATGATTCTTCTTTCTACAGACAAAGCTTCTTTCATGTTTTCTACAAGGGTAGCCTTATTGCATCTATCTACAAAAATTTTGATATTAGAAGGGAGCGATGATATATACCATTCTATTTGTACATCCACAGCAGGTTTTGAGGTAGTTGGGATTTTGTTTAGCAATTTGTTAAATCTGGAGTTGAAATCTTTGATCTTTTCATCTAGATTAGCTTTGAAATTAGAAATATCATTGATCAAGGATGCTATGGTCCTACCATCACCAAATTTTGCAAGAAACACTTCTTGAAAAGTAGCCTAGTCTCTAATTTAACCTACTGGGTGGGAAAAATACCAAGCCCTAGCAAATCCTTGGAAAGTATAATGAAAAAGTCTGATTACAACATCTTCATGTGCAACCCCATTGAGATTCATGCCTAACATAGAATTATTTAGATGTTCTTTGGCCAGGAGAGCATCATCAGGATTATACTTAGGCGACCAATACCATTTTTATGGGTTTTCTGGGAGTGCATTTGGATTTGCAACTACGACAGCACTAGGATTTGTCCAAGGTTGGTTGGCCATAAATTGAGTGGGGGACTGAGAAAATGGGAAGGTTAGTCCAAAAGTAGGTATAGATGGCGAAGAACATACCACTAGATTAGTACTCATAATTTTAGTACTAATTGGAGAAGTGGATGTTTGAGGAATCATGGATTGGATAGAAGTGGATGGAGGAGTAAATGGATGGTAAGGTGATGTGATCTCGCTAGTGTCTGATTCAGATTCTGACGAAGTGACTTTCCTACGTCGTGGAGGAATGGGGAACTCGAAAGGGGTAACCCCAAGTCTCTCATTTTGCAGTCTAGTCAATACACCAGTTTTCTGTAATAAGGAGGTAACACTCTCTTTAGATACTTCAGGTCTCTATGGTTTTTCTGCAGAAATGGATATCTATTCCAATTTTTGTATCAAAGAATGAACTTCGGGAGACTCCAGAGTGTAATCTGGGGAAGGTGGTCTCCTTACTACTTCAAGATATGAGGGAGATGTTTCTACAACTTCAAACTTCTAATCAAGAGATTCTGAATGAGTTTGAGAAGGGATAGAAATTTTGGAGGGATTTTGACTCTTATGAATGCTTTTCGAATGATTTTTAGCTTCATATGCCATTCACAGTTTAATTCCCTCCTTCTAGCACCAAAATGTTGTAGCCTCAAAATTTTCCTGCAAAAACATGGGGGATAACCACCTAGTCCGGGCATTAAGACAACTCCTTTTCCATTTAAAGTGGTGGCTCCAACTCGAGATAATGGGACCAGTTTCCCAGTGTGGGTTTTAAGATGAGAGTGGGTGGTTTATGAGTGCTTTTCAATAGAGTAATCATAATCTAGGTGACCTATTATACCATGTAATTTCTCTAACTAAATTATTCTAATATAAACCTGGGTGTTCTTGTGTGATATGAGATCTGCAAGGATATCCATTTAGCATGTGATAATAAAGATTGAACACAACTAAACAGAGATGATAACGTAAAAGATAATTCCTTTGACTAAATAATTAGTCAAAGGAATTTATGAAATATATTGCATATATGATGAGTTATATATGAAAATCACAACCTTAGCTAGGCATCATACAAAATTGCAATTAACGCTTAACAAAAATAATAAATCTCACATATAATCCATGAAAGTAATTTTTTTCCGCTAATTAAACGTAAACATAATCAATCATACACAATGATAGTACCATATGTGTGAAGTCCTGCTCATTTGACAAGTGACATAGACCAACTTCTTTCTTTAGATCAAATTGTGTCCCACGAATACAAAAGTGCATCAAAAAAGGAAAGTAGTTTGATATCTAAAAGAAATGATCATGTTCCATCATTTCACCAAATCATTCACAAACTTACAATAGTGCATTCTTTGCAAATGTTTTTTATAAAATTATGGACCCTTCTCTAAATGCATGAGAAGGGTATAAATTCTACTCTAACTAAATGTGCAAAAATAGATTATACAAAATTTTGGAAGGTTTCAAGAAACCTTCCTCCTAACTAGGTAACTAACTCCAAAAAAAAATAGAGGCTAAATAAACAAAACTAAGAGGATGACTTGCTGTCTGCCAGCTTGTCCTTTAAATTGAAAATATCTGTCATCGGTTGAATTTGAGGACATGGTCTGAAATGAGTCTTGAGGTGTCTGGTGAAGATCACATCGATGAGTGGTGGAAACATCCTTAGAGTCGTGTGAAGGGAACAATTGAGAGTCATAATCTGGCTATGTGGCTTAACCAGATACTGCCAATACAACTCCTAGTTGGTCATGGTCACTTTCGCAATTGCTTCTCTCTGAATCCTTGCCTTTTCTTGCCAGTCTTTATAAAGAGCAGTTAAATCACGCATTTCTTTTGTATTTCCTTCCTTGATGAGATTGGTGGAAAACAAGATGTGATTCACTGTTTTGACAATGTTCTTTGATAATCTAGCTTCCCTTGCAACTGCTAGCTCAGCCTGTTTGATTTTGGCATCCCAATCTGTAAAGAGAATGTCTTTATGAATTTCTTCAATCTCAAGTAGATTGACCTTCTTTCCATCTTTTGTTTCCTGCCACTCAATAAACTCAGAGATCCCGATGTTTAAATCATTAAACTTTGTTCTTTGGTAGATTGCCTTGTCTATCAACTGGTCCCTAGTAGTCAGATAGGGAGTAATATGTGACATATTTTGGTAAAAATACTCTTGTTGTCTCACCAGAAGGGAATTTAATTACAAGGCCTTTTTGATGAACTCATCAATAGTGGGAACGTCCTTATATCTTTCCATGGATTGTTGCATTTCCTAGAGTTGCAAATTTTTGGCCAATATATCGGCCTCATGGCTTATTTTTGGTACCTCCATGTCTTGCTGCAATTTCTTTAGATGCTTCGCCACCTGCCTGTTTGCGCTTGCTTTCTCTTCCTCGAGCTCTTGTTCGAGTTGTGCAATTCTCTCCTCTTTATCCCTTAGCAGAGTAAACACCTCAATAGCCTTGTCCATAGTGGCCAATACGTATTCTCCCGTGAACTGTGATAGTCTTGTCAAGTACTCGACCAGATTGAAAGGAATGTCCTTCTAGGCAATGTCCATGGGCTCGTTTCTTGGTGGGAATTTAGGTGCATCTACGCTTCTCCTTTTCCTCTGCCTTCTAACTACAACCTTGTGGAGAGGGCTATAGAACACATTAAGTGGAGATATTTCAGTCACTTTGAGAACAATCTCTGATGTGGGAAGAGCAAGGATAATTTCAGTATGTCAAGACATTGTTTCTTGTTTCTCCATAGGTGTAGATTGCTTGTTAGCAGATTTGGGCTCTGTGTCTATTTGAATATGTGGAGGAGTTTTGAATTCCTCTATTTCTTAGGCATTTGAGGCTTTGGGAGTTCCTTGAAATTTTTAATTAAACTGATCCCACTGCTACTACAAACTACCTCCTTTGGTCTTCGCACTGATTTCTGTAGCGAGGGTGCTCATCACTTGCTTCTCAGCTAACTCCCTACTAGACTCAGCTATGTTGTTGGCACCTTGGGGCTTCCCTTGTCTGGTGTCTTCTCATGTTTACTTGAGAGTCTATTTGAGAGCTAGGGCCTCCACTCTCAATAGTGTTTCTTGGAGTAGACTTATCCTCAGGTTTTAATAGATGCATTGACATCACCTGGAGCCTCTCATCTCTAAATTCTAGAAATCTTTGAAAATATTCAAGTTTGAGATTTGCTTTTTCCAATTCGAATGCTTGTTTGAAGGATACGACTGACTGTAACAAATCCTCAGAATGATTATCGTCATGATTGTATGGCTTGAGTTTAACTCCACTAGTGACATTGTATGCCACTTTGTTTGGATCAAATTGCCTTTTAGGAAATGTATGAAGCCTGAGGGATTCCATATGTGCTAATTCCTTATTGGCATGAACAAAATTGGCTAAAGCAAAAGAACCACATTTGAAAGGGAAAATGAGCCATAATGACTTCTTGTCATCTTTGAGAACTTTAGTCAAACCCTTTCCCATGGCCTGGTAGGCAATCTCTCTTGCTAATAACTTATCAAAAACATATAAAGGAAGGACGTGTGGATCATTTGTGCTACCAAAAACCCTAATATACGTGAACCACTCTTCAATAAAATACTTGTCGACAGTAAGCAGGTCTCCTGCAGCTTCTTGGGAAGACTTAGGGGCTTTCTTTTAAAAAATCATTTGATGTAGGGGCAACACAACAACATGGAATATCTATAGAAGTGAGGTATGTAATGTTACTCCTATATTTGTTTATGACTGAGATGGATTGGGTAACAATCTTGTAAGGTCCATTTCCAACCCATGGTTGGAAATGTTGTGCAAAATAGATAGCATACATAATGTAGCCACTAAAATAGAAGGGAAGGAGGTTCTCTCAAAAGGAGGCTTTCTTCTATCGATATTCGGTAATGGTGGTGGCTAGGTTGTCAGATTGGATGGAATGCCAATTCAGGATATGGGAATTAACATAGGCATCAATCAAAGGAATCCATTCTATTGAAAACCTAGTATTATTGGGTAGCCCACAATAATCTACATAACATGGTTGCTACATAGTTGTAGGGGTTTGCCAAGGAGACTATAGCATACATACCTGATTTCTCATACTTGAATTTGTTTTCCAACACCCTCCAACCCTAAATTAGCTTGAAGGAGTCTGGATTCTTCTTTGGGAAGTTAGCCACAAATGTATCGTCGTAGATATCCTGGGGATCAGGTATGTGGTACATCTTCTTCAAATCCTATGGTCTTAATGGCCCAAAAAGCTCCAACTTTGAATTCTTGAACTCCCTATCTTCAATGATAAGGTTTTCAATTACCCACTTGATCATATCTGTATAAGGGAGGATTTTATCCCTTGCTCCTATCCTATGAAGGAATGAACATGAAGCATCTCTACATTGAAGTTTTGAAGGCCTTTTTAAGTTAGTTGTTTCTCTCGTAGTAGTTATTTTTGGATGCTCATCCTCCAGCCTATTTTAAATTAATTCCCAAGCCATTGCACCTTTGGAAGCATCACAAACTGTATCAGTAAAGATAGGAGCCATCTCTATAAACTCAGCTTCAAAAATTGTCTTTTTGCTCTATTTCTACATCATCTTTCTTAGGGACACGCCTTTTGTCGCTTTCCTGATATAGACAAGATATATCAGTGCAGACGATATCTAGTAATTAAGATTGAAAGCTTCTGTGAAATGACTTTGGATCATGAGAAAGGTTTTAATGAGATACTTGATTATAACTACCCATAACCAGGAAAATGATTATCCTTCCTCGGGCCGCTAAATATTTAATAACCTGTCAACTCATTTTCTTTAGCATTTAAAAGTAATTATTCCACACATTTTACCGGACTTAATCATGCATTGTCGTCTTAAAAGGGATACAGTATAGTGCTACTGGATGTATAAAGCGAAATATGATTGCAAAGATCACAATATCACATTTCACAAATCGTTTGTGGTTGTTATAATGGCTTGGTCAAGTTTCTCGCGAACTATGCGAAGTGTGAAATGCGATTGCAAAATGACAAGGTGATGTTATCGTAGCGGGAGACCTAATCGCATATCACACTTTTGTAAAGGCTTTTTAACATGGTCATGTGGAAAAGTGTGATTTACGATCTGTGATATGAATTTTATCCTTAGTGAGTTAAGCAATGTTTTTCTAGGAATTTTCTTAGAGTTAGGGTTTTATTATCCTAAGCATAAAAATTTAAAAGGGTCCCCATTTACAATTCTAAGCTTAGCTATTGTTTTTTATAAATGGGGGGGAGGGGGGTGGGGCGTGGGTTGTTTCGTAGTATGACACCTTCATATTAAACCTCTACAATTGGGTGTTCAAATCCTGGATAATTTCTTTGTCATTTCCAACTAGCAACATATCATCCACATACAAGACTAGATAAATAACACGGTCACCAATTAACTTAAAATACACATAGTGATCTACTTTGCTTCTCGTGAAGCCATGTCTCGATATAAATGTATCAAATTTCTGATACCACATCCTAGGTGACTGTTTTAACCCATACATAGACTTTTTTAATTTGCATACCAACTCTTTCTTACCTTTCACCGCAAAGCCTTCAGGTTGCTTCATGTAGATCTCTTCTTCGAGATCCCCGTGAAGAAATTTTATCCTCACATCCATATATTCTACCTCAAAACCAAAAGTAGCAACAATAGATAAAAGTAATCTAATAGTAGATACCTTGGCAACAGGAGAAAAAATATCACCAAAATCAATTCCCGGCACCTGGGAATAACCTTTTGCTACCAACCGAGCTTTGTATTTCTCCACCTTTCCTTCTACATTTATCTTCCTCTTGAACACCCATTTGCTACCAATGAGTTCCGTTCCAGCTGACAACTCCACCAGATCCCAAGCCTCATTTTTGTGGAAATATGTCATTTCATCAATCATGGCCTCTGTCTAGAGTTTTCCATCCTCTGGATCTACTACTTCCTTCACAGTTCTGGGATCATCATCAATAATAGATATAGAAAAATTTGAACAAAAAGCAGATGGACTATACCTTTTTGGCTGCCTTATTTCTCGAACTAATCTTCTCACAACCAGAGTTTGTGGCTCTTCATGTTCTGATTCCTCTTCTACTGTAGAGTCCTATTCTTCCTCCTTTAGCTCAAATTCTATCTTCTAAGGTTCCTTTGGTTGGACTTCATGTTTAATAGCATCTTTCACCTCTTTGAACACCACATCTCAGTTGTACACAACCTTCCTTGTTATTGGGTTCCAAAGCTTATAACACTTTAAACCATCCTTATACCCAATAAATATGCACTTTTCATATTTACTATCCAACTTGGTTATTTTCTCCTTTAGAACATGTACATATGCATCACATCAAAATACCCTCAGATGTGAAATAGAGGGTTTCTTAGTAGTCCATACCTCTTGCGGAGTCTTATCCTTCAATGTTGATGAAGGTGATCTGTTGACCAGGTAACATGTTGTCTCCATCGCCTCTGCCAAGAATTCTTGTTCTAACCCGGCACCACTGAGCATGCTTCTTGCCCCTTCCATCAACATCTTATTCATTCTTTCTACAACTCCATTTTGCTCAGGTGTGTATGGAGTAGTCTTCTACCATGTTATACCACACTTCTTACAAAATTCTTCAAATTACTTCTTACAAAACCCCCCACCATTATCTGTCCTCAACACCTTTATCTGCTTCTCTATCTAGTTTTCCACCAGAGCATTAAATTATTTAAACCTATCAAAGACTTCATATTTCTTCTTAAGGAAATATATCCATGTATTCCTTGAGAAGTCATATATAAATGATAGATAGTACATAGACTTACCCAGTGATGGAGCCTTTACAGCTCCAAACACATCAATGTGCACAAGCTCTAATATCGGTTTCGCCCTCTTACCACCAGAGGGGAAACTCACCCGATTCTTCTTCCCAGATACACAGTTTTCACAGAAAGCAAAATCTAGAGAGTTATTAGTCATACCTTTTACCATACCTTTACCATGAAGATTCAAAGTCCCTTCTCTCCAATATGTCCAAGCCTTTGATTCCGTAGCATGGTCTTTTCTCTAGAGACCACTAGATTTTCTACTCCAGTTTCAGGAACCATGCAACCGTTGCACCTATCAACAATAGTGCTACCTTACAGATTGTATAAAGTTCCAATCCAAACTCCTCACATCAGTACTAGTATTCCCTGAGCCATATTGTAGTTATCTTTCTCGAACACTATTTTTGCACCTGCATCATCTAGCTTGCTTATAGAAATTAGATTTCTGGCTAATGCAACAATATGTAGAACACCAAGAAGTTTTATAATCCTTCCACCTTGCAACTTCAACTTGACCTTTCCATGACAAGCAATTCTAGCCTTCCTGTCATCGCCCAAGAAGACACCACCACCATCATATTTCTCATACTTGTAGAGCCACTCCCTATGGGGAGTGAAGTGAAAGGACGCACCTAAGTCAATCAACCATGCCTCATGATCTACATGTGTACTTGAAGAAGCCAAGTACACATCTCCACCTTCATCTGAGGTGGTTTTTGCCTCTGCAGAAGGAGCATCATCAGATCCCTTTCCTTTGTCAAGAGCTTTAGATTTACATTCCCTTTTGTAGTGCCCTTCCTTTCTACATTTTCAACAAACCTTTACAGGTTTTCCTGGATATTTAGATCTCCCTCTAGATTTAGATCTCCCACTCAATGACTTATTTTTGTTTTTGTTCTGGGACAATCCTCATACAGAGAAGGCATCACCATTCTGGCTCTCCATATTTTTCCATCTCATCTCCTTCGTTAGTAAGGATGAGACTATTTCATCAAACTACAAGGCAGTTGCATTGCTACCTATTACAATAACTAGACTATCCCATGAGTCTAGTAGAGAACACAACAAACTGATGCACTTACCTTCATCTGAAATTTTAATATCAATAGATAATAACTGAATTACCACAGTATTAAATGCGTTCATATGCTCTGTCACCGAGTCTCCATCTTTCATCCTCGGGTTATAATTTTTTTCTGTACGAAAAATTTATCCACCAGAGAGTTAGATTGGTATAAATACCCTAACTTGTCCCACAAAGCCTTAGCTGTAGCTTCCCCTGATATATTCACCAATATTGAATCTGAGACACACAATTGTATTATGCTCTTTTCCTTTCGATCCAACTTCTTTCATTCTTCATTGGACACTCCTATTGGTTTAGCACCCAAATCTACCATGATTTTTTGATCTTTATCTACCAACAGATCCTCCATCTTGATTTTCCATAACTCAAAACTCTGACCCTTAAATTTGTCAATATCTATCTTTCCACCGCTCACCATCTTCTTTCACTAGCAGAATCGATCCCATAGATCTCCCACTAAACGGGGTCTACCATAGGCCCAAGTGAAACCCCTCAGCAAAAAAGGGTCTCTGCTTGAAGCCAAAACAACTCTAATACAAAATGTAGATTTTAACCCTGTAAAATAATAACCTGCATACGAATTCTAAAACAGAAAATAAACAATAGTGAGAGCATAACACATAAAACAAATATATGTAGAAATTTTCCCCTGGATCTCCAAATCGACACTACTAGATTGATTTTTCATTATGTTCCTTTCAATGTTACAATACATATATATACATGCCGAAGCATCCAATACCATGGACCGAAAACCATCGCGCCCAAAACCATGTGTGAAAACCATGCACAAAACCATGGGTAGGTCTGCCCACCTAATATAGGGTCCAAAAAGGTTTTCCTTGGGGCACTACCCAGGACCCATAGAGGGGAACCAGTCATGGAAAGAATATAACACAACCAAACATTGCACCTGACACTTCTTTGGATTCCTTGGTGTCAAAACTTAATAGTGCCACCATGAGAGCAAGAAGATAGGTAGTAGCTGAGCTTTCACTCCATCTTGTCATGGCCACCTCTTCAATACATTCTCACCCCTGTCTACCACTAGTAAGAAAATAGATACCACACCTCTTCTTTTTCTCCCCTTCTTATATGAATTTTCTTGGCTCAGGAAATTATGTTTGTTTTTCCTCTATGCTTCCATATGGCCAAAGATATACCTAGTCAAGTTGATATGGTCAGTTCGTGTTCCATCTAGTGTTTTTATGGCATGCATTATTTTTATACTCTTACAGGTAAAACCTTCTATTTAGTCCCTTCACTAGAAATAAACCTAATAGTTATTTTGTAATGATTCGAAAGCATCAATTTAGTTTTTTCTTCCCAATTCAAAATTTTTATTATTCGAAACATGATTTACTTTGCAATTTGGGGATTGTCATGGGAAGATTCTCTATGCTCGATGCATGTACAGGTACCCCTGTAAATTATTGTTCCAAAGTGTTATTGTGAAAAAAGTTGGTTACTCCCACAACTATAGCATTGCCTCTGCAACCAGAGATAGAGTTGCTAATCAACAACACACTTTCAATAGGTGATCTATGCAATATATATGGGTTCATTTTGCTTTTTGTGTACTTTACGTTCCCTAAATTCTCATGTAATATTTGTATCAATCAATTACACTATGTTAGGTAATGTTGACATTTTCATATGCTCTTCTATTCGAGATTCAAGGAAGAACAAAATTTATCTCTGACCTACTAATTCCCAACAGTTTTCTCAGGTCAGTTCTGCATACTCTTGCTTCTTGAAGAGGTCATGCAAGCATAAGAGGAATATTTTCATTCTGGTTTTTCTCACCGCTCAATTCATGTTCACTATTGACTCATATAGCCACAAAAGCAGGAATTGGACTTGTTATTATTGTCGAATGTAATACGTTTTAGCAATTTCATAGATTTGGGAAATGAATTGAAGTTATCCCTTACAATTATGTGATGTACTTGAATCACATAGTTTTATGGTCAATATAAAATCTATCTCTAAGACAAACGTTTATCAGTTTAGTACCTAATTTCCCAATTTTAAATTTGGTATTATAACTACTCATTTTATTTGCTTATGATTGAAATAATTCCATGTATATATTCTAGCTTCAATTGTAGTATAGTATTGTTCAGAGTATAAGCAACATCAATTTAGTTGTTTGATTTATTTATATACTTTAATTCTACATCTGACTTCACATTTTCATAGAACAGTCGAATGAGGGGAGTTTCATTCTAATTTCTTAGAAAATGTTGCTAAGGGTTATTCCTTCAAACCATTTGAGGATTTTGCCCCTTTCTATGAGCTCTTTACGAAGGATTAGTTATCATTCTCGTCACAATTTTCCCTTCAATCCATGCTCCAATAACCATTTCATTTAAATTCATCTTTGATTATTTTCTCATGCCTAATATGAAGAGCAGAGGAACCCTTAGAAAAAAATTATATAAAAGAATAACATTTCTTTTTAATAATGAAAAAAATATGTGTCCTCTGAATCATTTTTATATAAAATGGAACCCTCTCCAAGTCCATTTTTCTCGATATTTTGATTATGTCAAAGTTACATCTCTCCGGGTTTGATCATCACAATTTAGAAACTAATATATCTATCCTAAAATAAAACCTAATATAACTTGTATGAGAAAATATTTCCTTGTACTCATTAAGAATACATAAATGCATAGATAACCATGTTCTCAATAAGATTACAGAGGAATGCCCTCTAACTGTAATTTAAAATATTTGTATCTTTGGCTTCAACGTGAACGTAATTTGTTTCATCACAAACTCTTCCACATGTAGGTGTTTTTTTCTTTTCTTTACAATAAGCCTCTATGTCTGGCCAATCATGATCAATCAAGTATTTATAGATTCATAGTGTGTATGTTTTTTTCTATAGAATAATAGAAAACTATAACTTGTTTCCTTCCATATATTTAATGATTCCTCTGGAATGATTCCTGTTTTTGTTTTTTTTTTTTTTTCTTCTCTTTTCCAGATTATCTGGAATCATCACAGTTCTATATTGATGTTTTACCATTAAAAAAAATAAGGAATCTATAAATTAAAGTGTATAAGTACAGACATAGTGAAATGCATTGTACTCCATATTTAACCTAACTAACTCATGAATAGAATCATTTTTGTACCTTAAAGATGTCAGTACATAATCTAGAATTCACAACTTCTACATTAAATAATTTAGGAATCTCATTTGTCTACTATAATAATAAATTTCCTCTTTTATGCATGTAAGAATTTACTTTTGTATATATTAAATCTTTTTTTTTTTCGTTCCAGATATCTACGAACTGTTGTGAATAGTATTGATAGCAATGAGTTTGTAATGTATAACTACACAAGTCAATAAATTTGTCATGAGGTATTTCCCTAAAACCATCTATAACTTTTGTGATTTCCCCTCCCCTGTCCCAACAAGATCCAAAAATCGTAGGTCAACTGGATCTGCTTGGGATGAACAACTTTCCACCCAACCTTGAACCTTCACCACCAGTTCCCCTCGAGTTGATATCTCAATACCCTTGAATCAACAAGCTCTTGTGATTCTAATCAAGGTATTTTTAGGCCTTTCTTCCCTAGTAGACTTTCGTTAGTGGTGTCCCACTTTCTAGGGTCTGCCAACATAATAGCCTAGGATTTTTGCTATATTTTGAAAAAAGTATCTTCCCTTTATCCATTAAAGACCACCTTTTTCTCCCACAACACTTTATTCACCCTTACTCAATTTCCTTTCTATACTAAGTTATTTAATAGATTTTTTTTTTCTACAATGATATTAAATCTCATCGAACAACCCATAGGAATTTTTGGGAGTAAAATTTAGGGAAGTTTGTCTTGATCTCATTCATCCACATTAACTCCTTATATGGGTAATTATCTCTTTAACTCAAGTTTTCTTTCCTAGATAAATCTATTGTCTTTTTTATTATTAAAATTTAATGTATCACATCATCATACTTTATTTCAAATTGAGTTCACTATGGCTTTCTAGCCATCACAACTAAAAATAATTAAATCTAAACAAAGAATATTTACTTAGGAACAGAGGGGTATTATAGATCAATTGGACCAATACAACATTCAACAGCATGGTTGTACATATTTTCATCTCAAACGATTATGCATGTAAGGGTCATATTGAAGATATTCAGGTCACTGTAACTACCATTTCTTCAAACATAAACAGTTTCTAGTTTTCCTTACCACAAATACAAGAAGAAACTAGAGGACTTAAACAACTTACACTAGAATTGAAATAAAAGATAAAAGAGCAACATGAAGAACTAGAGGAAGGATTGGGAAAACATTTGTGCTACACAAATGAGAAAATATGGTAAATAAGAAAAAACCTTGAAAATATTCAGCATGCCAAATCAGATATGCATATTCCCTTGGCTTATTCAACTAGCCATCATGTCTCCATGGTTGAGCCTCATAAGTGGGTAGTAGCCTTTCCCCACATCTTTCCATAAGAAAATTCAGAGAGCTCTAAGAAAGAAGAATCCTCAGAAAATGAGGAACCCCAGTCTCATGTCCTTCCCATCCACGAATGTTTGCCTCATTACATTTCTCGACCCCTAGCTCCTGACCTATATCAAAAAGGAAGACCACCAGAAGTTCAATGGTTTGTTGATGAATGATATTCTGAGTGAAATATTAATAACATGAGTACAATTGAAATTATATAGATGATAGATCAAGTGTACACATCCCACAAAATTATGTGCATGAAAGGGAAATCTAAAGTTGAGGCATGTAAAGTCATTATTCAGTGTTTCACTGGTAGCTTGGATAGGTGGTGGTAGGCTGAATCATCACCATACATGGTGGAAAAAATGTCACAAGAAGTTTTGAAATATGAAATAGGTGATATTATTGATCACACTAATATAACTAATACAATAAAACAAAATAAACCATTAAATAATTATTACAATAGAATATTATGCCCCGCATATCCATGACTAGATTTTCACACATACATTACAATTAATTCATCTTCAAAATAGAGAATGAAAATAGATTGTAGAAATGTAGATAAAAACAAAATATTTATGTTTTAGAAACTGTATTCCAAGAATCTTTGTGTATAAGTAATGTTCCAACCAATTATAGGCATTTACTGTACATATCACTGTTAATCTAAGCTATAGGCATTTATTGTACATATCACTAGTAATCTAAGCTATAGGTCAGTGAGATAAAAAAAAAAAAAACCAATCTATTTTTTTGGTCAAATTCAAATAATTATTTCACTACAAAGCATTCCTAATAACAAATCCAACCATAAATTAAAAATTAAATTCTCATTCACTTCCCCACAATAAACACAAAATCTCTTCTATCTTTAGTTACTAGTCTCTTGAGAATTCTTTTCACTTTTCGTGCTCCTTGGAATAGGCATAATAAATCCATTTGTTGATTTCCATTTATGAATAAATATAATAGATGAGTGATTTAGCCCTAATACTTTCTTAGGGAATTAATTAACGTTAAAATAGAAGGTTTTGTAAGTACCTTGACCTCTGTGATCCATATCTCTACTCGAATTACTCTTGATAAAGTTGATTCGATCATTTTCAAGTTTTTCAATATTAGTTCCAACAAGGGAAGCTGCCACGCAGCAAGTCCCTGCATTAAGTTCAACCTGCACCTGCATGAAGAAGGCTATGTTGGCGAGCAGAAAAAATCCATAATATCATCTACATGTTTGCCCTGACCCAATCCACCTAGGCACCTCTCTGTATCAGTGAATTCGACATTTATGAGATAGCCCATAACACCGCCCGCCATACAATCTCATAAATCTGAATAATGAGGCAAACACTGGCCTTTGCTGTACCTGCATAGGGCCGCAGAGTAACTGAGCCTTTTGCATGCAGATTTCTTTGTTTCCAAACAACGTAGAAGTCATGTGCATTTGACCTGTAATTAGTTGTGGGATGAGAGCAGTCACGACGGAGCTGCTTTGTTGTGTTTTGGTACGGGACTATAGAACGGAAGCAGTCACATTGGATGGCTCTCGGTTTGCCAGTTAAACGTTCGGCCCCATTTGCTTACCAGTAATGGCAGACACTGAGCGACGGAGGTGAGCGATGGAGGTGGCGTAAGATAGCTTCGTGTATTGGTACCAGCCGCGTGTGAATATATCGCGTGTAATATAGACCCGCGGGCATAACAGATTTCGTTTGGTAACAAGGTGATTCGAGAACTGAGGTAGGGACTGGGCGTGAATAAAACTACTGTAACCTTACCTTGAAGATAAACATTAAATATTAGCGCTAGTATCGCTGTAACATAAATCGAAACTGCTAATATTCTTGCCCCCAATCCAACATCCACCAGTAAGTAATTAAAGACAACTAGAAATCAATGCATCACAAGGAAGGAATGAAAGTTGATGTTGTATACCATAGGTGAGACTCTTTATATATGCGGGGCTAGGTGTTAGGGTAGCGAATACCACACTAAATTCTTATGACGGTTTACACACCCCCTCCCCTAGTTGGATGATGTGGGAAATTAATTTGAGTGTGATGTATAAGAAGGCGTGCTAATCACTCCCAGACATCCTGGTCATGTCCCTTTATTGTTCTAGATGTTTCGGGTCGTCTTAAACTAGCACTCACGAATATACCAAGAAATGCTTATCGAGACTGACAATGTGAAATATTTACTAAAAGTGTGACATACAATAGGCCATGGCAGTAGCTACTAAATAAACTAGCGTGGTAAAATTCTGAAGAAAAAACAAGAACCAGAGTGGAAGGAAATTTCCTGAAGATAAAACAAAGAGCATAGAGCGTCATGTAGAGAGGAAGTTGTAGGTAGATTTCATATATCTTGGCACATTTCATGCATATTTCCGAATACGATCAAGCAAGGTTAAATAATTAATTTTGGTTTTAATCAATTTTTAAAATACTCTTAAAATCTACATTGAAATTGAAATTAAAATTAATAAATTTTAATTAGTTTATTATATTTTTCCATTTTATCAAATTCTAAAATACTCCTAAAATGTACATCTAAATTAAAATTAACACATCCCAATTACCTTAGCTTATACTTACGGCTTAAGACGGAAGAGCCCATTACTACGGCTAGTTTCTCGTGGAGAACTTCAACAACTAGGAGACATGTAAAGCTTACCTATCCATCCCAATTAGCTTATTCTTATGATGTTATGCGTCACCATTAAACTGGCAATTACAACCTTTGTCCCCCCTTACTGTGTGAAACAAACGATTTAATTCTTATTTCCATATTCAAGACTGATATTTTCAGACGCTTTACACCACCAACGCTGTAACCACGGGGGGCTCAATACCGCGGGCCAATCCAACGACGTAGAATAGTAGTCGCTCCAACACACAAATATTGCCTTTTGCATGGATTTCACGTGTCAGTGCATGCATTTCCCACTAGGCCAGAGTAACCACAATTACGTGTTATTGCATTCGAATAGCTCAGTTAAGAGGGAATCGCTCTGGAATTACAGTGACCGCCATTACTGGTAAGCTGGAATTTCAGCAACTGCATTTCTTGCCTTCAAACCCTGATAATATTTGCAAGTCGTTCTCAGCCTAAAAGGCGCACAGTTTTAGGCGATGTCACAAATCTTCATGCTGCTGCTACCTATTGCTTGTCAACAGCGAAAGACCAGGTTTGGTTTCGAAATGTGATCCTCAAAATTACTTTTGCAGAGATTTTGATGCATGATTTTAATTTATTCTTATAATTTGTTTAGTCCTCAAAGGCAAAGCAGGAGGGAAGCTCCAATTCACAACGCTGTTCGAAGCACACAGACATAGACAAAGACCACACAGATCCTCAAATGTGTACTACTTATGTCGAAGATATTTACGAGTATTTACGAAATGCAGAGGTGTGGATTGCATGCATTTCACCTGTAGCTTTAAAACACATATTAATACAGATAAACCCTTGCATTGTGATGCATCTTTTACACAGACCATCGTACTTACATTATGCCCACATCATATAATATCAGTTGACCAGATGGATCTAATTCAGAAAAGAAAAGGGGCATTTGTCGACTGACAGTTTAAAGGATACTTCTTTCAGTTGAAGAATAGGCCTTCGGCAAATTTCATGGAGACTGTACAGAATGATATCACCCCAAATATCCAAGGAATTGCAACGATGATGGAGAGGATGCGGAAGTAGCTGATGGAGCCGCACTCAATGCTAATGGCGCTGTAAAATTGTAAAATTCAGTAAATACCAGTAACCCCAAAAAAAATTAAGATGTTGTCTTTACGGTTTTGAAATTTTGATTTATAGTTTTGAAATTTTGATGCTTTCAACAATTATGTAAACTTATAAATGGAAATTGATCATTCTGCAGAAAATTAGAATTCAAAATGTTGTGAATTAATATCCTGGAAAAATGAGATGAGATATATTACATGTAGAAGGACAAAAATATTCGTGAGTAATTTCACCTTAAGAAGCAGGCCTCCATCTTGGAAGCAGACCTGCGTCTTGGAGATAATCGTTCATGCCTCATACCGTTTTGAAGATGGGGCCGCTTTGTGATTCAGGTTAATTCGGCTCACTCCAGGGTATGCAGCGTCAAATGATGAGGCTGGTTTCGTTGAGAACAGTCTCAAATTGATTAAAGGACCAGACTCAGTGGAGAATACGCATAAGCATACGCTGATGGAGCCGCACTGAATGATAATGGAGCTGTAAAATTCAGTAAGTACTAGTAACCCGAAAAAAATTTAAGATGTGTTTACGTTTTTGAAATTTTGATTTACAGTTTCGAAATTTTGATGCTTTCAACGATCATGTAAAATTATAAATGGAAATTGATTATTCCGCAGAAAATTAGAATTCAAAATGTTGTGACCTGGGTCTTGGAGATAATCGTTCGCGCCTCATCCCCTTTTGAAGATGGGGTCGCTTTTGAAGATGGGGTCGCTTTGCGATTCAGGTGAATCCGGCTCCTCAGCAGGTTAATCAGGTCCAGGCATGGCGGAAGAGGGCAGCCATCAACTTCGAAGCGGTCTATGGGTGTAAGTAGTGTGAGTTTGTATGAGTCTGTTTGTGTAAGCTGTAGCTGTGCTACTTGTACCAATACTTGTATCAGTATTTATAGCTGTAGCTCTCTATCAGTCCCTATCAGTCACCAGTCAATATGCATCACCGGTTTTGTTGTCGAATTGTCAAAGCTAAGCAGCGCAAAAGCTGGCAGCTGTTGCACCACATGCAAGTTCAAAGCACTGTGCAAGTTCAATGCACAAGAGCAACTAGAACATGGGAACTTGCTCACCACTATAGCATTTAATATCTATGAAATTATGAAACTAATGCTAGCATTAGTTCCCATTATATTTTCATTACTTTCAAATTTCCGAAATAAATACACATAACCTATGATTTTTGCCTCTCTGCCTCGGGAAGAGGCCAAACCCGAGGCCAAATAAGATGGCAAAATGATATGTCTCTGGAAACTTTGGTTTATTAAAATAGTAAAACTATATGACTCTAAAAACTTTAGGTTATAAGTTGCAGCGACTAATAACAAGCATGTAAAGCATGTAAATTAATGTAATGACATCGCAAACCGAATACTATAGTCCCTGGCCATTGACAGATGGCAGGGACTAATAAGAGAAAAGGCAAAAAACAAAGAATTTCAGAAAATACAAGAATAAAGAATATGAGTGATTCTTATACTTTAGAATAATGACGATGATAAAGAAGTCCCCCGCACTCATCGCTGCCACTACGATAATCGTCTCCACAACCAACTAAAAATAAAAATAATGGAGGGTGTGAGTTCTCATGAGGGTGGAGGAATCACAGTTTCACAATTGATTTTTTTATACAATTGATTTTTATTGAATTGAAAAACATAAATATATTGTATTAATTTAAAATAATAATTTAAAATTTAAAATTATAATTATTACTATTTTTAAAAATATAAATATATTGTAGTAAATTTAAAATAATAATTTAAAATTTAAAATTATTATTATTATTATTTTTAACTATTGTGATAAAGACTCTACATTAACCATTAGTGGTTAATTTTTTGTTTTCTTAGAAAATGTGTAGACACTATTGGTTAGATATAAGTATTTCAATATGTTTTAAATGTTGTTTACATTATACATGTTCAACCCATTTTATCTAATATCTTAACCTTTTCAAACCGTGGTTTATTGTATCTATGGCTTATTGCATCTCAGATTACTTGCCGCAGACAATGCGATCATGTAAGCTGGAAGGTGGACTTACATGGGAAGCAGGCAACCACAACCTGTTTCACGTACCGCAACTCTATTTATAGGTTTATATTATCACACATAACATCCTATGGTTGACAACGAGCGTAATAAAAACATTGAGAAAATTTGAAGATATTAATTGTGGTGTTCATGAATCCTAAAAATGGTGTTTGCAACAATGACGATTCTTTTTCCAACCAAGCGTGTAGTTGTTGATTTTAATGTTATTCGATTGCTTGCACTAGATGAATTGATTTCATTGTAGATGTTCATTTCTAATCCTATTTTATTTATTGCATTAGATGCATTGATTTTAATGTAGATATTCATTTGTAATCATATTTGATTTCTTGCACTATATGCATTGATTTTAGTATAGATGTTGGTTTATGATTTCATGTAACTAGATGTATCATGTACATTAATTTCACAGTAATTAATAAGATTAATAGTGTGCATTCATTTCAGTGTAATAACAAAAAAATATTGATGACATACATTGATTTCTATATTATAGTAATTCAACCATAAACAAAATACTTGAATTTTCATGTTAAATAAAATGTTCATCTACATAAAATGTTTGCTTCTTGAAACATGAAACTATTTGTAATTGACTGCATTCTTATTATTCCCATTTCCCATTATTCAGCTTTTTTAGTCACTTTGTATTCAAACGAGATAATAGAAAACAACTACCAATGAAAATTACTTGGGGTTTAACACTCTATAAGTTACAATGACTAACTTTGAAGAGAGCTACTATTAATATTGTAGAGCAAGAGAGACAAAGAATGGTGTTTACTACAATGGCTCAAGATAAATATTTGAATGGTATATGATTTCAAATGACCTTTTCATATGATTGAAATGAAAATATGAAAAAACCAAGAGGTGTGACAATAAGAGAAGTAGAAGAAAATAACTTGAGATTGGTCACAACAAAGACAATTTGTAACTGGTTACATTCTTGTTATTCACATTTTCTATCATTCAACACTATTACATTGTCACTTTGCATTCAAAATTTGTATTTTTTCATTTATAATTATTCAAGTTATTAACAATCTCTATCATCTCAACAAAGTAAGGTGTCACACGGAATAAGTCGATCTTGCGGACAAGATAGACCTTCCTAGAATCTAAAGAAGACCTAATGACAAGCAAACCAACCAGACACTATCTTTCTCTAAATATGCTTTAATAAACAATGGCAAACAAGTGTTTTTAGGGCCTACCTTAGGTCCAACGCAAGTTCGTGGATGCCCTCACTCCTTCGATCCAAATGGGCTCCTTTGTCGCGAATATGCAAACACAAACAAGGCAAACAAATTAAATAGCACCTGAAAATCCAAAATCATAAAACATATTTAACATGAAAGTCAAGGAGTCCATGAAACAAATAACATGAGATACTTGTTGAGAAAAATGAGTTTGATTGTATTAATTCAAAAGAAGAATAACTTTACAACCGTTGCCTTGACGCTGTACAAGCTCCTCCGAGGGTCCAGCAAGAAGTCTCCTCTACTTTGACAAGTTTCACTCACTCCCCAATGAAGCCAAAAGGTATGCGATCTCTCCTCTTAAGCTCAACTAGGAAGTCTTGATTTCACCAGCATTTACCCTAAAAAATGTTCAGCTTCTAACCTCCCCAGCAACCAGCCCAATGCCTGTATTTATAGTGGAATGGAGGGAGGTTACTAAGTTGTCCTTCAAAGGGATAAAGCCCTCCTTCAAAGGGATAGCTCCTTCTCTTTTGGGATGCATGAACCACCTCAGAGTGAACAATCCATGTCAAAATTCCTTCTAGAAACCTCTAGAATTAACCCAAAGTGAGTTTTTTAAGATAAAACTGGCGCCTTTTGACTTTCACAGGGGTCCACACCTACACCGTTAGGGACAGAGTGGGCAGTTCCGTACTTTTTGTACACAGAAGGTGCGGGACCGCAGGTGACAGTGAGAGAAAGTGTGGAACCAGAGTTACATTGATTTTTAATGTCTTTCTCTCATTTCCAAAGCTTGACTTGAAGAGCTGAGGTCTGAGACTTGCTTAGGAGGACAGTACAAGTGATGATAGACCCATACTGATTGCAACTAATCATGGTGACGATATTTTTGTGTAACAGATTGCCCCCTAAAGTGCGAAGTCTATAGTAGATGAGGATTTCATCGATCATTTAGGAAGAGTGAAGTACTTTATCATTTCGAGTCATCTTGTGGAGAGCCCGGTTGGAACCTGTAAAAACATTCAATGCAAGATATATATATGAGATCATATCATCACTGAGGTAGGCATTCCCATACTCAGATCAAAACTGACTAGAAAACTAACTACTGCTCTGATATAGGAATGATCTTGTAAAACATCACAAGTATAGACTCAGGTGGACACAGTATGGACGCAACCATCTGTTTATGAATAGTCCATTATATAATGAATACAAAATTCCTCGCAGCCTAGATTGTGGAAACTAGATCCAGGGTCTTCATTTCTACTTCCCGAAATAGTACGATTCTATCCATGCAAATGAATGTGTTGATGTCGAACATGGTAGAAACCACTTGATTACCAGTCAATGATGTAAACTGTTAACAAGTGTGAGAGAAGCCACCAGTGATGTCAATGGCTCTCAAAGTACCCAGTACAATCCATGAGATGCGAATAAATGTGTTGATGTCGAACATGTCACGGAATCCTTTGATTGAAATTCAATGATGCAAACTGTCGTCAAAGGCGAGAAATCTGCCATTGAGGCATGCAGATCTCAAGGTACTGACGATTTCTAGATCATCTTTCTAGATAATGAGCTGATGTCGATAGAAAGCGATCCGTCGTAGGCAAGCCCACAACAAGAAATCATAGATCAAGTTGAAGAAATTTAGTTGCAAGGACTGACTCAGGGATTGTCAATATGGATGACAGATATTTTGCAGATGAATGGCTTATTGGCAGTGACCTCTTGAACACATAACGACACAACAGATGGCTTGGTGACAATTGACCCAAAGTTAATACCCAGAAACCGGTTGAAGACTTTCAATGTGGTTTGATCAACTGTTAGGCAAAGGATTTCCCAACCCAGGTGAATAAAAGTGTCGTGTTCAAGAGTGGTTACAAAGTATGACAAACAGATTAATTTTTCTCTCTTTTCCCCCACCATTTATGGAAAGTACCTCTTTATTTTTGACAAGCTTGAGGAGGATAACATTTGCTTGATTATAAGCTCATCCTTTGGATGAGTCCAACTTAGTTTAAATTTGAACCCTAAGAAGGAGTGGTTCGTTCCTGTTTGCAATTGAACAGGTCATTTATTGTGAAATTTTAATGAGTCCAGTATAGGAGAAACTCGGCGTTTTTCAATTTTAGAGAGTCTGAAAAAACTTAAGAAGACTCCAGGGTTGACCTTTTTCGTAAGTTTGTGTCTCCCAAGCCCGAAAAAGTATAAAATAATACTTGAGAGAACCGCTTGATCTTTTACGACCAAGGAGTACTTTTCGTTATTAGTGCCCTTGGACCGAAAAAGTAAAAAAGTGATCAACGACACGTCATTTTATAACCGATATCGAATTTGAAACGAAAAAAATCCGGCAATCTTTTCATGTTTTTACGGTCAGAGAAGAGCTGTAAGTGGATCATCTTTTAATTCCATTTTAATGAGTTTAAAAGAAACACTCGGCAATCTTTTAATATTTCAGGAGTCAAAAAATAGCTTCAAGGTGACTCTAAATGTTTTTCATCAAAAATGATAGATTTCGCCTGAATAATCCATTATCCTGCACAAAAGCACAAACATTACTCATACCTGTTTGAAATGGATAAAAATGACGCAAAAATACCTTTCCAAAGTGAAACATAAACAAATTTGCAATTTATTTACTCAAAAAGCTTATAAAAAGGGCCTTCGTCAATTCATTTTTACCGTTTGAGTTTGGGTGAGAAACTAGTGCTTTTGCTCAGAAAACTTCCTGTGAAGATTGCGGAAAATCCAACCGTCGGAATCGAACGCCGTCGTTTCCAGGTAATCCACATCATCCTACTCTTCATTTTTAACCATTTCAATTTTTGTTTTAGTCATTTATTTTCATTTTTGGGAGGGTTTTTAGGCATAAAACCCACGTGTGGGGGCCCACAGGTTTACCACTGTTGGCCTGCGGACCCCGACTTTTTCTCCACTGGGAAAGAGCTCGGGGTCCACACCTTCCATGTAGACAAAGTGTGGTCCCATGCACTGTGTCTAACTCGAAGGGTGCGGTCCCCGTCGCAAGGGTTTTTAACCCAAAAATTCTCAAAAACAGACCAATCAAAATAATTTCTAGCAATTTAATTTATCCTTATACCTGATGCAGAGAGTACATCATGCTAGATTGGCATGAACAAGAGCATGAGGACATGGATGTTGCTGCATGGAATCATCAGCCTTCACTTGATGCCTTAAGGGCGTGCGGCTTGTACAAATTCTGGGCCATTCCTGGCATGAGGGTTCAGGTGGATTTCTTACAGTGGATGGTTGACAGATGGAGCATACAGGACCAGTGCTTCTTCATTGGCGGCCACCAGCTCGAAATCGAGCTGGTGGACATATATTTCTTGACTGGTTTGCCTAAGAGAGGCGAAGACTTGACTCTGTTTGGGGCTAGGGCAGGTGGCCAGTCTGTCGATAGCCTCAGGCTAGAGTACTACAATAGCCAGGCTAGAGACAAAGGGATAGACATAAAGACCATATCCCGTCCTGAGCTCATGGTGATTACGTTCACTGTCACCAGACTTTGCGGAGCTGTTATAGACATTTTTGTGCCCTACAACTCCAAGCATGAAATGTCCATAAACCAAGGGCTCCTAAGTCCCTAAAAGTGTTGTTCTAACCCCTAAAGGAACAAGGTCAACAGATTACAACTTCTCCCAGAAGTTCTCCACCAGAAACTGGTTAGAATTGGTCAAAATAGGATCATTTCAGCTGCTCCACTAGCCAGGTGCATTGCATTGCACCTAAATACATTGTGAGGGTGCGTTGCATTTCAAAAGTCCCTTTTGTGGGGTGCGATGGGCGAGAAATGACAAATGGCAGTGTCATTCCGCGAGGTGGAGAGACAATGGAAGCTTCCATAATCTTCTCCTGTGACACTTGCCTCACTAAATTCGACCAAGGATGAGTAAGAGGCCTTCAGTCTCCAAGTGGAAGCAGGAACTGACAGAGAGAAGACATTAATCAAATCACAAGATGACTCATCCTCCTTACATATATCTATATATAGATCCCTCATCCTAGAGATCCGAAGGCTGGAATTTTGCATATTGTAAGGAATTGTTGTTGGTTTCTAGAGATAAACATCAGATTGTTGGGTGATTTATGCTTTGTTTGAGGTGAAGAGGGGCTTCTTTGCTGGGAGGTTGATGCTGGGTCGGAACTACTGGTTGTAACTCCTCCTGGATCTTTTCTTGTTTATCAATAAAAACTATTTGAGTTTTCCTCCATGCTTTTGTATCATTGATGCTTGTTACATTTCGTATGGTTAACTTAAATCTAATCCTAAGTTGTTTATGAATATAGATCCATGTCTTTGTATAGTGCTCTTCTTCTGTGATCTTACAGGTACTTTGTGAAGCTGGGCAAGCAAGAGAATAGGTAGCTGGAGACTATCAAAGAAGAGAAGGATTGGATCAAAGGATTAGCGCAAGACACAGGTTGGTTCTTTCTATTCTTCTCTATCTATAATTCATAAAGGAAATACAAAAGTAGTTTTTCTCTGTTTATTTCTAAGGCAACTGTCACACCTTAGTGGGATAGAGTAGTTCTAAATAGACACTTTTCCCGGTAACAAAATGGCGACTCCACTGAGGACTGTCTAATTAGTTTGTTTGTGTATCATTCTTTGTTGTTTGTTTCATAAAATTATAAGTAGCTTTCGAACTGCATTTGCCATAACGAATGCAAAGTAGATAGTTGCTGCTTCAATCCATTCACTGGATCTATTTATGATTTAAACAACTGATTCACAAACTGTCTGATTGCCCTTGTGATAGCTCTTAGACCCTCCTTAGATCTACCCCTGATTGTTGCATTACTGATTGCTTTTTACTCGGCCAAAACCAAGGACTGAACTGCAAACTGTGACCCGAAACCCGAATAGAGTCTCGTTTCTGGCCCAGCGCAAGTACTGTTAAGAGATTCTAAATTTCAGCGTACTTCCTGAAGGGGCAACCTGTGCTGCATTTCAGATTCTCTGTGTTACAGGTGCGCTGATCAGACTAGCTCTGTGCAGCTGTGGTTCTTGTGCTTCATTCTTTCCAGTTCTATCCCTGGATTTTGCTGCCTGTGATTAGTATATGTCTGTTTGAAACCTCTTTTCCTTGCTGTTATTCCGCCTCCTTTGTACAAAATAACTGTAGATATTTTTGTGTGTTTGTTGAGTCGTTTACAGTTTTCCATTGCAAAAGTAAAATAGTCGTACTGTTGTCCTTTGATTTGGATCTATCACAAGTGTCGATTTCGATCATAGGAGAAAGTTTGATTGTTGTTGATGGTCGATTATACTTTTACTATTTCCTTTGGTTTGAATTTGTGATTTTCTAGTGTCAAGAACGAGTGTTCATTTCAAAATCGTAAGGTGTCATAATCATCTCTTTTTTTTTATTTCAGAAAAAGAGCTTGTTTATATTTGTCGCTTGAAAAGAAATTCAGATTTGTACATCAACTTTCTTTTTAGCATCAATACTAAGAAAGTCGAAAACAAATACATGCATGTGCATTTGCATATAGACAGTCTGTTTGGCTTGCTTTAGGAAAGTGCATTTACAGTGTGCTCTTTGCTCTTTGTGAAAAGATTGTGTCTTTCTTTTCCCCTTTTAGCTAGGATTTTCATTGCATAAAAGAGATAAAAGTTTGTTTATCATCTTTAGATTGCATTTTAGGAATTACATCTACATCTCGTGGTGAACCCAAAAGGAAAACTTCATAAGAAAGATCAACTTAAAATAAATTCAATGAATCTAACAACGCTTTGGAACTTAACGCACAACATTTAGAGGTCTAGGCTAGAGACGTATTCCGGCGTCGTAAAGCTTGGTAACTGTTGTCCTCACTGATGGTTGGGTGATTCCTCCACTTTGAGACGATAAGTGCCAGTACGGACTTGTGCTCCCACGTACCGTCAAGTATATTTTGGGAGACCCCTATAGGCTTAAATCCTTTATCCATAGGAAGCCGTGTCTGCCGCCCTATCGATCGCAATGCACTGAACATAGCATTCGGGAAGATTGACTGTCGTACCGTAAAAATTATTCTGCAGTTTTACGATTGGTTTGGTACTCCCTCTACCTAGACTTCCAGAGTAGTCCCTTTCGTTCCTTTTCAGACTCCTTAATGGAAAAGGTCCATCTGAGCACTTGTCACTTCAGGCTCATTAAAAATCGAAGGAGACTAGAGTCATCTTTTGTTTTTTCTCGACTCTTAAAAACTGAAAAAACAAGTTGTGTCAAAGCGTATAAAAGTTTATTTTAAACGGAATATTCATTACCCCTTTCCTACGTTGATCTTGGGTTGAGAAAATGGAGTCAACCAACCAAGGAATTCCCCTTGGAGGAAATCCCAGTCCCTTCTCCTCTTGGGGAGATGTTGGTGCACCCCATATGGCCACATTGTCGCTTCCAGGACTAACAATTGGTTTGCCTGTATGGCTCTTCTCAACCTCTGTCGTTCAAAACACCACTATTCCTGAACAATCAAATCAGCAATTAGACGAGTCCAGGGTTGCCCACCAGCCTTCTACTTCCTCTGATTCTTCCTCTCCTCCTTCCTCTTCGCTTGATGGGGCTGGTAAAGCCAAAAGTCAAGTTCCTAAGGAGAATAAGGAAAAGAAGAAGAAAGAGAAGAAGAAGAAGGAGCCAAAAGCGAATGGGGGCAAACGAGTGTCGTCTAATGAAAATCCACACACTGCACCGACTAGGCCTAAATCGCCATGTGTCTTTTGCAAAGGAGACCACTTTCACAGAGATTGTCCTTGCATCCCTCGGATCTTAAGGGACTGGTCTCCTCATTTGCATAACCCGGTGTCGTCAACCTCTGATGATCATGTTGAAAACACACCGTCAACTAGTGATAGTGAAGCCCAGGACAAAAAGGGAAATGTAGATTTCCTTGTAAACTGTGCGAAGGCGATCATGCCGTCCACCGTTGCCCCTTCTTAGACGAAGCTAAAAGAGTTTTGGATGATCGTTCAGTTTCACCATTACGACTTCCTCCTGGATATAAAAAACTCTTGCCGAGTCCGTCACTAATTGAAAATCCGGCTGACCCGCTCAGGTGGTCGGCCGAAGCATCTATCATTGAAGATGAACCATCTGAATCCACACCAGACGAAAGTCAAAAGGTCGAGGCGGGAGTTGACCCAGTCTTGCCTTCAGAAGTTCCATCCTCGGATGATACAATCACTGAAGAGAACAAGGATGACACCGTCCAAATTCTTTTCATAAGCGCAGACTCCAACGAACATGGGGACAATTTACCCATTCCTTTACCGCAGGAAGGAAGTTCGTCAGAGTTGTACCCGGCCGTCTATTCGGTCCCACCTCCAAGCAACCTAGTTGTCTCCTTCGACTGGAATCAACTAGGCATACCCCATTTGCCGGCTAGTGTACCATTCCGAATTATTGTTCAAATATATAGAATGGTTATGGCTGGTACCATCATAGATGAGGGGGCTTCTGTGAGTATCCTTTCCTCATCTGCTTGGAAAGCGCTTGGTTCGCCATCGCTTTTGCCTGAGATGAGAAATCTGACAGGCTTTGATAAAGGAACCAGTCGATCGTTAGGGATCCTTCCCGATATGCCCATAACATTGAGAAGGAAAACAGTTCACATGAACGTAATGGTAGCTCAAGGACCCCTGGATTACAATCTACTCCTTGGACGAGACTATATTTATTGCATGGGAGCAATTGTCTCCTCACTCTTTAGAGTAATGTGTTTTCCGCACGAAGGAAGAGTGGTCAAGCTCGTGGACCAGCTTTCATTTCCTGGATCATATAGAGAAAATAGTCATATACCATCCCTGAATGGTCTTTTCACACAAGAAATGTCTCAATTTCCAGTCTGTCCTCCCAATGAGCGCGAGTGATTTGGAGGGATATGACTGAAACCCAGGGGGCATGCACCCTGGTCTGCTTCGGCAGGAAAACTTCGGGTATAGGATAGGTTTCTGCGAGAGAATATGACCTCCGTACTCTCGTCCGTGATTGGAAGAGGGAGTTGGACTGGAACAAGATTCTCTTGTCAAAGTTATGTGAGTTGGCAAGCACCGCAGCTCACCTTTGTTTATCTCAGTAGACATCGCCGAAGAAGTGTTTTGTTTGTGCTGTGAATAGAACAATCTTTGGGTAACCTGTAAGAGGTAGGACTCTCTCGATAAAACAAATGTTTTAACAGACTAAAGAAGGGGTAACCTTGAAACTCTGTTTTATACCTGGAGGCATGCAAACCTTTTGGAGTGCAAACAAAGAGCGATCATTTATCTATTTTTTGAATTGGTCATTTCCTAACTTGCATTAAGAAAGGATGTGGGTCAAAACTCTAAAAGTTGTCGTTTTTATATGGGACATTCTTATCACACGACTGGATTAATCGAGCAGTTTTAGCACAAAGTTCAAGCTCGTTAAAAAATAAACATAAGACATGAGCAAATGTTTCCACACGCGTTTAAGCTCATTAAAAAATGAACTATTCCCTGGTAAATAACCATCGTGAATGTAGTACTTCAGCCATTAAAGCCTTGGTCGTGTTTGCACCGTCACCTCCACTTTTCATTGCCCGATCATTCACCTCCATTTGATTGTTTACCCATTTTTGAGGAACAGCTGCGAAGAGTGATTTCACTAGCCATACTTGTGACACTGCCGTGATTGGAAAATTCCAAACCTTACCTGGAATCAGCTGCTACCCGTTTTATCACTCGTTCCTCAAAAGACGAGTCTCCTCTAAGCTCTTTTCAACTGACTCGTAAAATATGAAAATATTGTCGAGTCCTTGGCCTTTCCAGCTCATTAAAGGGACAGGAAGTGCTATCCCTCCTCTAGATTTTAATCTTTTTGGACCTGAGGGATTATTACACAAAAAGATCGAGCGCTTGTTTTGTTCGGCTCGTTAAAACTATCGAAAATTCATCCCTTCTGTATTGTTTTATACCTTTTCGGACTTAAGGCATTAGATGACGAAAAAGGAATTTTGGAGTTACCTTTATGTCCCTTTTCGGACTCTCTAAAAATGAAAAGGATCGAGTTATCTTTGTCGTTAAACTCATTAAAAAGATTAATAGCGACAAACTTGTCTATAGGCGAGAACGAGTTTCACTATCACTAGGCTCGTTAAAACATAGCGACGGGTTTGCCCGAAGGGCAAATTATAGAACAACCATATGTCATCCTCCTCAAGCTTGACAAAAATAAAGAGGTACTGGTCAGCAATGACTGGGGAAAAATTGGGAAGAAAACTCAAAGAAACTTTGTTGGTAGCAAGTCGCTCTTGAACATGACACTTCCACTCCGTGTCCGAGTCGGGTTGGGTTGTTTCATTCACCGATCACATCGCCATGGTCACACCATACCATCCACATTTGGGGTTAATGCTACCAATCCATCACATCAGTGTCGCCGATATGTTCAAGAGAAGTCATCCAGAGAAGTCACCTGTGTCTCACCCACTACCATACATTATACTCCATTCTTTCATGACCGCCGCCCTGAACCTTATATCACCAGATCGTTTTCACCTCCATCAAAATCATTTGCTTCGTTCCGTGTCATTGATGTGGGATTCATTAAGGTCCTCCGGTGACGGATCACTTCTTGTCGACATCAGCTCATTATCCAAGAAGTTGATCTAGGAACACCCCATTCAGTACTTTGAAGCTTGCATGCCTCAATGGCAAGTTTCTCACTTCTGGCGACAAGTTTACATCAATGGCCTTGGACCGAATGTTTTTGCGTGGTGTTCGACGCCAAGTCCTTTATTCACACCACGTGAATTGTACTTCAGTACCTTGAGGATCATTATCATTATCGGTGATTCCTCTCGCGCTTGTTAACTGTTTACATCATTGACTGGTAATCAAGCGATGTCTTTCCATGTTCGACTTCAGAACATTTCTCACATGGATCGACTTGTACTTCGAGTGAAGATCAGACAAGATTGAAGACCCCGGATCTAGTTTCATCCATCCGGGCTGCGATATATATTCAGGGAAATAAATACATTAAATGTACATCATTGCAGCACAGATAATCATCCTACCAAAAGGATGATGGCTCTACCAGAATCATCAGTCTACGCTCAGACGATTGTCTGTCCTATGTACATGGAAATGAATTTATAAAGCTAAGCATGGGAATGCCCACCTCAGCTAGATCATGAAAAACAGTATGAAGATAATGTATTGTATTGTATCTTATTACAGGTCTCCTCCCAGCATTGAAAGAACTTTGGATCCTCATAATAAAGCATTTCACCTGACACCAAAAGGTTAACGGCCTCATACTTTAGGGGGCAACTGTTATAGACATTTTTGTGCCCTACAACTCCAAGCATGAAATGTCCATAAACCAAGGGCTCCTAAGTCCCTAAAAGTGTTGTTCTAACCCCTAAAGGAACAAGGTCAACAGATTACAGCTTCTTCCATAAGTTCTCCACCAGAAACTGCTCAGAATTTGTCAAAACAAGATCATTTCAGCTGCTCCACTGGCTAGGTGCGTTGCATTGCACCTAAATACACTGTGAGGGTGCGTTGCATTTCAAAAGTCCCTTCTGTGGGGTGTGATGGGTGAGAAATGACAAATGCCAGTGTCATTCCGCGAGGTGGAGAGACAATGGAAGCTTCCAGAATCTTCTCCTGTGACACTTGCCTCACTGAATTCGACCAAGGATGAGTAAGAGGCCTTCAGTCTCCAAGTGGAAGCAAGAACTGATACAGAGAAGACACTAATCAAATCACAAGCTGACTCATCCTCCTTACAGATATCTATATATGGATCCCTCATCCCAGAGATCCGGAGGCTGGAATTTTGCATATTGTAAGGAATTGTTGTTGGTTTCTAGAGACAAACATCAGATTGTTGGGTGATTTATGCTTTGTTTGAGGTGAAGAGGGGCTTCTTTGCTGGGAGGTTGATGCTGGGTCGGAACCACTGGTTGTAACTCCTCCTGGATCTTTTCTTGTTTATCAATAAAAACTATTTGAGTTTTCCTCCATGCTTTTGTATCATTGATGCTTGTTACATTTCGTATGGTTAACTTAAATCTGATCCTAAGTTGTTTATGAATATAGATCCATGTCTTTGTATAGTGCTCTTCTTCTGTGATCTTACAGGTACTTTGTGAAGCTGGGCAAGCAAGAGAGCATGTAGTTGGAGACTATCAAAGAAGAGAAGGATTGGATCAAAGGATTAGCGCAAGACACAGGTTGGTTCTTTCTATTCTTCTCTATCTATAATTCATAAAGGAAATACAAAAGTAGTTTTTCTCTGTTTGTTTCTAAGGAAACTGTCACACCTTAGTGGGATAGAGCAGTTCTAAATAGACACTTTTCCTGGTAATAGGAGCTGCCGCATTACATATTGCCACCAGATCCCAGATGCGTATGGCAGTTGATTGCTTCCAAGGCACCATCTTCAACTGGTGTGATGCCATGTTGGCCAATGTGAAAGGCCAACTGACCAGGGCCAAGAACGGACGACTAAAGACCTTTGGTTATGGGGCTTTGGTTGTGAGTTTTGGCCTGGAGAGGGTTCCTATGTTGATCCCACAGCACCTTACTGTTGGAGCTGGGCTTCCTCGAGAGCCCAAACTGATGCGATGGGTTGCAGTTATGGCCCGTCACCCGGACGAGAGGACAGAGGTTGCTTGATTCAAACCTGAGTATTTCCAATGGCTGGAAAACCAGGTCTTTTCTATTCAAGACTTCCCTTACGCTGGGATATATTTTCGTGGTGACCCAGAAATGGTTCTTCCACCAGGAGAGCAGTGGGATGAGTCAGGTAAAATACTTTTCAACATTTTTCCTATTTTATTATTTTTTTTGTTATTTTTCCATCGTCTCAAAATTGATAGTAAAAAACTTCAAATGCAGATGTGGGTCCATAGTGACCAGCCGCTCTCCGGCCTTACGAGAGGAAGCAACCAGTTGCACCCGTGCCAGCCCCATAGGACGAATCGGCAGAGGTTTTGGCCAAGTTGGAGAGTCATCTCGAGCGCTTGACAGGAGATATTCTAGATACCACCATAGATGACATTCCTTGTCGACTTCAGTGCTATGTGATTGGGGTCCTGGGACCTTTTAGGAGGTTCCTTTGCAAGGTAGCTCGTGCAGTGGTTTCTTATAGAGATCATCACCAGTGATAGGATGATCGCCTATTGTGGGCACATGTGACATTTTTGTTTTTTGTACTTATCATTTTTGCCGATCATAAGGTGTTTTTCAACCTATGATCAAGGACGATGTATTTTTTGACACACTCCTATATATATCACTATTACCGACTTATCTTGTAAATCATGTTATGGAATGGTTTTAAATTTACATGTATGATTATTGCAAATGTCTATTTAACATTCGAGAAGCAATTGCATCTGCTAATGTATTTAAAGATCTTGGAATATGTTGATATTCAATATAATCAAATTCACGTTCCAAGAGACGCACTCTCAAAAATAATTTAATAACACTGGATTTCTAATGGTATACACTCTATTAAGTTGTAATACAACGAGTTTAGAATCTAACCTCACTATCAAACTCCGAATCCCAAATGAAATAGATTCAGATAATAACTCAATCACTGCACTATACTCGGCAATGTTGTTTGTTGTTTGACCGAGGCTTACCCCATGCATAGATACTAACTCGTCAGAGGGCAAATAGATAACCCAAGCTGCGGAAGAGATGTTCCGTGTATTACAACAAGCACCATCAGCAAAACCAATGTATGTTTGGAGAGGCATCGACATCTGCAATATCAAGAGTATAACCAAGATAAGCAGGAATAATGACGAAAAAACACTCTCTAAGCTAAGCACACTGTTTAAACTAAAACACACCAGCTAGAAAGAAAAACTAACCTAACTAAAAATCTCCATACCCATCCGTTAAGCATAATACCTCTTCAAGTAAAGACCATTTCTGGGTTTACCCAAAGAGTCCCCGTCAAAGTCTACCAATTCATAGGCCCCTTTGGCTAGCTTTCGCTTGACAACATAGGGACCGTGCCACATAGGAACGAATTTTCCAGCGCCTAATTTATCATTAGCTTGATCGTAAACTAAGACTAGATCTCCTTCCGAAAAATTTTGAGGGGTCACATTTCGATCATACTGAGCTTTCATGCGTTTTGCGTGAGTCTCGATTGCCAATGCAGCATCGCGTCGATTCTCATCTAATTGAGCCAAGTATAACAAATGGTTTTCCTCTTCAGAAGTGGTTGGAAGTAACTCGATGGCCATTTGCAGTGACGGGATTTTGCATTCAATGGGTAACACAACTTCCAAACCATAGACTAGTTGGAAAGGAGTGAACCCTGTTGATGTTTTTACTGAAGTTCGGTACGCCCAAAGCGCTGAAAATAGCATGTTATTCCAATTTGACCGATGAATCCCAATGATTCTTCGGATCATGATAACTAAAACTTTGTTGATGGATTCAACTAGGCCATCCGCTTGTGGATAATAAGGGGTTGAACTATCGTGACGTAAACCAAGCTGGCCTGTAAGTTCGGTCATCATAACGTTTCGAAAATGACGCCCATGATCAGTGATTATTGCTTGCGGGACACCAAACCTAGCAATTATATGATTGAACACGAAAATTGTAGCTGTCTTGCCATCTGCCTCAAATGTAGGCATCGCCTCGGCCCACTTGGTAAAATAATCTACCACAAGGATGATATACGCATGCCCCCCCAGCCGAGTGAGAGTTACATGTAATAAAATCGATACCCCATTTGGCAAAAGGACCAACGACAATTATAGGGTGGAGAGGAACAGGTGGAGCGCACATCTTTCGATCAAAAATTTTGTAGTTGTGGCATTTTCGGACCGTCGTAATACAATATTTAAATAAAGACAGCCAGAAGTAGCCAGCGCGCAATATCTTTTGGGCTGTGGAAAACCCAGACATATGACCTCCACACGCTTGAGAGTGACAGTCATTTAGAACCCTTTCAGCTTCCGCGTGAGTTAAGCAACGTCGAAAAACAGAGTCCGCCCCACGGCGATAAAGAGTATCTCCAATAATCCTGAATTGTTGGGACTGGAATCAAATTTTTCGACGTTCTAACCATGAAATTTTTGGCCGAAAGGATTGGGTCTGGCGATAAACAAGGACTCGTCTGCAATGGGCTCCTCCGCCACAGTTTCCATGTCAGCACGCGGGAAGCCACACATTAACTCCGCAAAAACTAAAGATTTCTTAGACTTGGATTTCTCAAATTCCAAGTCGAACTCCTGCAGGATAACAATCCATTTAGAGTACTTGCCCCCTAGCAATTGCTTGGTCAAAATGTAGATCATAGGGTTGCAATCCGAAATTACTGTAGTTTTACGTAGTAAAATGTAGTGACGAAAACGTTGGACAGCTTGAACTGCTGCCAATGCCAATTTCTCCACATGTGAGTATTTTAGCTCAGTTGGATTTAAAGTTTGACTAAGGTAATATATCACATGTTTAGTTCCGAATTCATCTTCCTGAACTAAGACCATTCCAATGGTGGAATGAGAGGCGGCGAGATACAAGAAGTAATCCTGGTTGTAGTTGGGAGGATGCAACAACGGTGCATGGGTCAACACGTCTTTGAGTGCATCAAAAGATTTCTGAGCTATCTCATCCCAATAGAATGGAATATTTTGCTTCAACAACCAGGTAAAACCCTTTGTAACCTCAGCATAGTTAGGAATGAATCGTCGTAAAAAGTTTGCTTTCCCTTGCAAACTTTGGAGTTGGCAAAGACTCGAAGGAGGAGGCAATTTGATGATAGCTTTGACCTTCAAGGGATCAACGTGAATGCTGACTTTCGAAACTACAAACCCCAGCAATCGACCCATTTCTATATAGAAGACACATTTGTGTGGGTTCAACCGAATCCGATAATGCCTACACCTCATAAAGATTGCTCGTAAATAGACGAGGTGGTCAGCTCGATGTAATGAATGAGCATGCAAGTCATCGAGATAGGGTTGCACAATGTGCTTGATGTCATGAAACGCATAAGACATCGCCCTTTGAAAAGTTGCTCCGACATTCTTAAGCCCAAAAGGTAACTTGCAATAAGATAATGTCCCCCATGGACAAATGAAAGCCATTTTTGGTTGATCGGAAGGTAGAATATTGATTTGATTGTATCCGGAAAAACCTTCCATGAAGGAAAATATTTCGCTGCCGGCACAATCATCAATGATTTGATTGATATAGGGAGTTGGGTAATTGTCCTTTGGACAGGCTCGATTAATGTCCCTATAGTCGATACATATTCTTATTGTTCACTGTTTTTTGTTAACCGGAACAATATTCGATACCCAATCCGTTAACGGGATCGGATAAATGAAACCTGCTTTCAATAATTTTTCAACTTCTGCTTTAATTGCAGCAGCTTTTCGTAGGTGAATCTGACGCAAACATTGCCGGATGGGTTTAACGTCCGGGTAAGTCTTGATCTCATGAACAACAATCGCAGGATCAATCCCTGGCATTTCCTCATAGGACCAGGAAAACACGTCGCGGAATTCTTGAAATAGGGCCTTATATAGCTGAATTTCATCATCTGTACACGAGGCACCTATATGAATGTTCTCAACAATTCTAGGCTTAACCGAAATGTCAATAGGAATAGTTCGAGAGATGTTTCCCAAATTTAACTCTGAATCGAGAAGTTTCATTGGATTCTGAGGTTCCTTGACATATTCAGTTGTAAAAATTGATGAGAAATCATTTTCAAAACAATAATCCTCAGGTAAAAATGAAGATCTGTGATGGAGATCTTCCCATGGTAAATTATCTACACATAGGATTTCACGAATTTGCTCATCAGAGTGAACAAGTTCAGAAAATGTGATTAAATCCGAGCTTGATGTGAAAAGTGATTCCTCACGGACCACATTCATGAAGTCAGTTTTGGTTGAAGATGGGTCGGCAAACGACTGCACGACCTCATAGGTAATTTCATATGGACTCAAAGGCATGGCATTACCAAATGAGTCTATCTCAGATTCAGAAGGAATGATCCAAGGATCATCATAAATAATGGTGTCTGATGTAATCATATGGATGGTTGCAAATGAGGATGATGCGTTGATTGGAGGAAAAGGAAAAGTTCCCAGTAAACCAACATCTTTAACTAGTCCTACTCCAACATCCTTATATGGGATAGTCGTTTTACCGACATGTTGAATACCCTCAGAAGAGGCTGGGTCGGATGAAAAGTAAGCTAGCTGGTCTATTGTTATGATCTTCCCGTTATGTGGAAACTTTATTACTCGAAAGACCGATGAAACGACTGCTGTCATAGCGTAAGACCAACTTCGACCCAAGAGAAGGTTGTAATCTAGAGGGGCATCAACCACCTCCATGTCTAGACTAACGATTTTTCCTTCAAGCCCTATAGGCAAATCCTGTAGAATGCCAAAAGGATGAAACCCATGGCCATCAAAGGCCTTTAGAATTGTCGGGGATTGATTTAGCGAAGGAGAACCAAGTGATCTCCAACACTGTATCGACATAATACACATTGAGGCTCCCTCATCAATTACAGTCTGATGAATAGGCCTGTTTTTGACTATCACTGGAATCTAGAAAGCCATTTGATGAGGCAAACGCAGTGTAGTATTTTCTAGATCGAAAATTATTAGGTTCGAGTCCTGAACGTCAACAGCTCCTATAGCCGACAAAAGTAATTTACGTTGTGCTGGACATGATTGCTGCACTTCCAAAGCTGACATTGTTGAGGGTGAAATAGCTAAATCCTCAACAATGTTATAATTCTGAGCCGCTCTCGCATGTGGATTGAAAGCAGACTTTCGAAGTATACCCTTGGTGGGCGGTTTGATTACCAAGTCTGGATTAGGTTTCTCGATCTGTAGTGGATTGGAACCGGGAGCTGAGGTTGATGGATTAGAATGAGAAGATTCTGCTTCTTTACCATCAACAGGACTTTTACTACCATAATCTTGCGATCGAGTCGCAATCCTAACATGGGACATCATCAGTATGGGTTCTTCATTGGCACTCGAGGACGAACCTATCATCTTACTGTCTTGAGCCGGAAAAGGATCCTTCAAAACAGCAGGAGTTTGGGAACGCTTGACAATCTTCGCAACCTCTGCATGATGAGGGTAGTCTCTTGTAAAATGTTCATCGTCACAAATGAGACAAGGATAACGAGGTTTGCGCTTTTCATCATTAGATTCCGCCTTTTCAGGTTTCTCCTTTGAACTTTTGTCCGTTTTATTCTTCTTCTTTCCTTTCTTCATTCCACCGGATTTTGATTTGGCTGTAGATGACTCTACAACGTGAATATCGGCGGAAATCTCTGCAGAAGAATCTCATGTTGGGTAATCAGGCAAGGTTATAATAGGAGAAGAATTCTTGGAAGATTTCTTCTTACCTTTAGTGTTAACCGTACCAATCATACCATTGGCGGCATGAGATCCGAAGGAGCTGCAGCGATTTGATTTTTCTTGGGAAGATCGGGGATTTTCTCGTGTAACGTACCTGACTGAGTATAGACCAAGTCAAGGTACTATTCTTGAGCAATTACTTGCTCCTCAGTAACAACTCCGGCTTTAGCTACATCTTCAGTGATCTTTGGCAACAAAGTTTTTACAAACCACTCGGCCAAGATCTGATCCGGAATAAATACCTTCACTAAACGCCGTCGACGTCTCCACTCATGGATATGATCTGAAATATAAGTAGACGTCGATTGTTTTATTGAAGTTAGCAATTCTGTGCCATTGTCATATCAGACTGGCAGCTGAAAATGAGTTAAAAACGAGGTAGCTAACTGACTAAAATTATAAAAAGTGCCTCGCGGTAACTCAATGTATGATTTGGCCACGAGACCAATTAGAGTGCGTTGGAAAAGTCTAAGACAGATTGAATCATCTGAAATGGAGTTAGACGCACACTAGAGGTGGTAAGTCATCACATGGTTCGACGGGTCCTCTCCTGATTTACCTTCAAACTTGGGAATGTCACTAGGAAACTTATTCGACATTGGAGGCCAAAATGGAAGATAATTAATGGGATCGTTCGTTAGGCGCGACAAGTCAGGCAAGTCAAAATTTGCGATAAACGGTAACTGCCGATTAGGATCCCTAAAACTCTGGGTCATGAGACTAGCCCCAGGAGGAGGATATCTAGGATAACTAGGAATAGTAATTGCGTTTGGGATATTGTATCCTCCCGGAAAACCAGGATTAACCGGACCGTACTGGGGTTGTTGAGGTTGTTGATAAGTGTACCCAGGATACGGTTGATACTGGTAGACTGGCTGCTGTACAACAGGACCGAATTGGTACTGTCCCTGGTACGGTTGATAAGTAAATTGTGGTTGACTTGTGACAACCATACTTGAACCAGGTTGTCCTACAGGCATCTAAACCGAAGTTTGAATCGTAGATCCAGACGGTGGTAAAGATGTCTGAGGAGTAGATACAGGAACAGTAGAAACCGGAGCTATCGATACTCCAGAAGTAGGTGGGGTAGATTGAACAGATGTTGCGGCAGTTGTAGCAGTCATTTGAGGCGGAGTACGAGGTGTACTAGGCCCAGGCTGAGAAACTACCGAAGGTACAGAAGTTTGAATGTTAGACTGGACTGGTTGCTGGGGTGAACCAGAAACTAAGGGTTGTCCAGTTGGTGATGACAACTGTACATTTGGCTGCAACACCTGTTGGGTTTGCGATGGATCCCACACTATATTCATTCCGGGGTACTGACCCATAACAGGTTGAGAATACTGAGGACCATAACCAAGTTGAGGGTAGGATTGATAATTGAAAGGTACATTTCCTACTTCTTGAACATACGTTTGACTGGAAGGTGGTTGGAAACCTTGGTTCGAGTACTGACCTTGGGGTTGATACCCTTGAGGCACGTACTGATACTGGGGTTGACCTTGAGGTATAAATTGATACTGGGGTTGACCTTGGGGTACATATTGAGTCTGGGGTTGACCTTGAGGAGCGTACTATCTCGTAGGTATGTACTGTCCTTGAGGTTTCCCCCCAGATGCAAATTGTGTACCTTGAGGTTGCCCCCCAGGCGTTAATTGAGGCTGCCCCCCAGGCGGTAACTGGCCCCCTTGAGGTTGAGGATTAGGAATAGAACCTGGCATCATAAGAATGTCTTCTACGCTCAACGGCTTAGTACCATTGCTTTCAGTTAATAACCCTTGCTCAATGGGTTGAGGAGATGCTCCCGAAAAAGTACCAGAAAGGGGTTGATACCCGGAGGGAACAGAAGGACCGCCGTACAAAAAGGATTCAGGCGATTGAGTAAACATGGATGACTGTCCTGACATATTTACGGGAGTATAATAACCTCTAGGTGTTGGGTGATAAGGAGCGCGAGGTGGTGAAAAACTTAACCCTGAGTTTTCTAAGAAATTAGTCAAAGAAAGATACCAAGAACTGCTCCTAGGTGGACTGTAAAAAATTGATTCACGCTCCCTTAGCTCAATAACAGGTTGATTTTTAGGGATAGGGATGCCTACTTCTTCTTCCGAAGCAAGTTCTTCAATAGCAATAAGTCCAGAAGGAAGATCTTGGGTGATTACTCTTTCTACCCTAGGTGAACCAGGACCACTAGAAGTTGGAGAAACAAACCCCGATGTCGGAGTAGTAGCAAATTCACTTTCAGGCTAGGATATTTTAGGTTCCTCACCTATATCACTAGTAGATGAAAAGCTACCAGTAACATCGGAAACAGACACTGACTATGGATTATAATTTGCCACTAACTGTTGAAAATCAGGATGTACAATGAAAGAAGATTCTCCTTCTTCTGGTGACCCAACTCTACTGTCTCTAGGAGTTATGATGACTTTCAAGCCTTCAAGCTGGCTCGATATTTCCTCAAGAGGTTGGCCTCGAAGTCTATGGGACTTCCTCAGTAACTCAACCACGTTTACAAACTCAGGAGACTGGCCCCGAAGTCTACGGGACTGCCTTGGTAATTCAGCCACAGTTAAAAACTTTTAACTACTTCACACGCAAACAAAGTAAAATCTCAATGAAAGGCACCTAAAGTCTCTAAAGAACCAAACAAATTTGAATCACACACCTAAAGAATCTAGGAGATCACACACACACAAACAGTAACTTTCCGTACTGAAAACACTAGTTGGTGATGAAATCCAACGTCACAGAGTTCAATACAGAAATGGCGGTTGGAACAGTTACCCCAGCAACCTGCTTAATGAATAGACTGGAACAAGTTCCTCCAATTATCCGTCTCAAGTGAAGAGAACCCCCCAGAAAATCCAAGTGAGTCTAGCCAACGTCTGCTCCAGGTACAGTGGGATCTTCCCACCACTGTCACCTCAGGAAGAGTCCTAAAGAATATGGCCACTAAGGTTACCAACTGAAACAAATATACCTGGGGGAACAGTCTACGATCGATACGCACGCAAAGGCAGATTAGCAAGCTCAATCCCCTTGAAGGCTCCTTGACATAATCCAAGGTTTACCAACAAGTGACCCCAGGCTCCTCGACAATGGTTAATCTGAGGTTTACCATTTTTAATATGTGAATATCTGGCGTCGTTCCCAATGAGGAAGGATTGATTCCCACACTAGTTCGAACATGATCTCATGCTTCTCCTTTAATAGGAGCTTTCCCGGAGCATAAATGCAACAATTGGATTTCTTCCCTACCACAAGATACAGCTACTTGTTTTTTTTTACTGTCTTGGAGAGTTAATTACTCTCCTACTCCAAGACACTAGCCTAAGCTAAGTTGGTGTATCAAAGCCCTAGAAATAAAAATGTTACTAGATGAATTTTACTTTAAGCGTTATTTTTTTATTGGTTTTTGTTTAAGTCCAAAGGTGCGGAGATGAAACTTGTGGTATGAAGACTCAACTCAAAATCACTAAAAATGCACCTAAGATGATTTAAGCAATCTTTTTCTCTTCAATGAACTTCTAAACTAAGAAAGAGTTTGAGAATGCAAATACTTTTGTAAACACAAATATTTCCTAATCAAAAAAATTTAAAGAAAAGCTTTTTGTCCTTTCCAATGCACTCAAAACGAGACAACTAGTTATTTCACAAAAATTTCCCTTTTTCATTTCAAAGCACTCAATCACTACAAAACAAACTTTTTCAAAAAGAGATCTTTTTTATATTTTTTATAAAACACTCAAAACTAATGAAAATGACTAACTTTGAGATCTATAAATTATAAAAACCTATTTGAAGTCAAAGCCTACTAAAAGTCTTTTTTAAGGATGTTTTACTTAGCTATATGTAAGCTAAGCACCAATTTATGCAGAATCACAAATAAGTCAAGAACAACCAATTTTGTTTTCTTTTTTATTTCCAAGCATAACTTAAATATAATCAACAATGTCACGTAATCCAAACTCTTCGTCCTCTAGATTTTCATCATTGTCTTCTTCCACAATATTTTCTGCTTCCTTTTGCGCATTTTCCTCTTTTAATGGATCTTTGATGTCTGTGAATCTCCCAATGTATGTCTTTCCAAATATTCCATGTAATGGTGGTTGGGGTTCCTTTACCTTTTTTTTCACATGTGATTCACTAAAGTCTCATTTCTTCAACCCAATTTCTTGCATTGCATCTGGAAGAAATTGAAGGGCATTAATTCTTTGCTGAATGAAATTGCATTGTATTGGATCTTTTTCAATTGCAATGCAATTTCTTCCTTTTTGAAGGCAACATGCTAATGTTGTACCTAATTATCAAGCACAAAAGAAATAATAAAGTAAATTAGTACAATGACATATTAATTAAAAAATAACATATTGAAATTCAATTCCATATAATAAAACTTACTTGAGCCAGAAAATAAATCCAGAACCCAATCTTCTTCATTTGAACATATGTCTATAAGATAGTTAATCAATAATTGTGGCTTTTGATAAATGTTAAATATCTCTCCTTTTTCTTCTTTGTCTTCATATGTTAGTTTTCTCATAACAGCATCGTGAGTCAGTATTTCGCTATGACTCTTTCTGTCTACCTGATTAAAAATCATAGACATATAGCTATCATCTTTTGCCCAACTATCAATATGAATGAACTCATAATCATTTATAAATTTTTGATCTTCATGGTTAAGAAGATTTGACTTTTTCCTGTAACATGAAATAGTAAAAGTTCAACTAGCTTGTACATAAATGGATTTTTCAACATTAATCAAATATAGATTTTAAACGTCTTACCATGAAAGTTGCATCCTTGAATTTGTTTTTGTTAGGGTCCCACCCTAACCCCCTTATTTATGTAATGGGATTGAGTCATATTCAAGAGTCAATAAAGCCCATATTAATAATTGTAAGTGGTTAACCCGCAATTAATGACGGGACCACAATTAGTTGCAAATGGGTCGTAGTATTAGATAGATGGTATTAATAAAACCCATGGTATTGATCCTTGGTATTGCATGTATGAGTCATATATAAAGGATAGAGACTCCCTGCGAGGAGCAATTGTGTCTTATTTTTGTATCAAGATCTACTCTATTAAAGGTTGCCCCCTCGAAGAGGCCAGTGAACATTGCTTTCTGATTAATAAAATATTTGTTGTTGTCTCTCACTGTTCTATGTTCTGGGTATCTTTCTTTGCATATTCCGTATTTGGGTATCTTTTGCAAGTTAAGAGCATAACAAGTGGTATCAGAGCTATAACAAGTGGTATCAGAGCACTTTCTAGGGCCGGTGGGATCTCCATTTCGTAGCAAATTTTTTTTTTTTGGCTAGAGACGTGTTCCGGCGTCTTTAAACCAAGGGATCTGTCATTGAGCGCATAAACCTACGAATTTGGGGAGGCATGCACGCAGGAAATACAAGAGGTGGTCATGCTTGTTGGACTCCCTTGTAACCCCTGTGGGTACCCCTTTGAGTAGTAGTGCATTAGACAGAACCGCGTACGGACTGTCTTCCAAGTACCTTCTAGGTATATCGGAAGCCTCTTAGCTCCTCTGCAACCTTGACATAGATAAACCTTCGGCCGTCTTGCTGCTACAATACACCGAGAATAGTACTCGGAGAGATTACTCGCCCATACGATAGGGTAGTTGGGTTGTACGGCTAAGGGTACAGGTTGATCCTCCTTAGTTAGAGCCCTAAAACATTGGGCCAAGTACTACTGTCAGACCCTTATGTATATTGCGATCTGTAGTACCTGACACTCCTCGAGACCATAGTTCCATTTTCTATCTGGGGATCATGCATCATATCTGCCAGATCACCGTGCAAAGAGGTGCAGCAGCAGCAGACATCAATCCCACAATTCTGAGTTAGCAGACCAGCCATTCCGATCTATTAGATCCATCAAATCCGTAGCAGCAGTTTGTTCTGCCGCCCAGAACTATCTGATCCGCCATTCAGATCTCTCAGATCCACCAGATCTAAGTAGTTGTGTGGGGTTCCTATACTAGGGTATAATTTTCGAAGGACTTTTGGCCGCATTGACATTTTGAGGATTTGGCAACTGTAGTATTCATAAGGAAGGAGTAAAACTCCGTTAAGATTTTTCAGAGAAAAAAAAAAGTCTAAGATCTTCCGGGGCACTTATTGGTGATCTAGCCCATCAGAATTAGGACGGCGAGGTGAGCACGGTGGTACCATTCAATTCTTAGTGAAAAAAAAAATTAGGCAGTCCCAATTTTCAAAAAACATCAGGTCAGTGCATGGTAGAAACTAGAGCTCAAGCTATGGCAAATGAAAGGATGGACAAACTTGACGAATCCTTGCAATCCATCCACATTCAGTTTGAACGACTAAATAGCCTAATCACGAGCATAATCCCAAAGGGCAAGGAGGCAGCCCACGAGGAGGAGTATAATGGCAATGGACACAGTGAGGGTGAGTGTAGCCACTCTCCTCACGTCTGGCGCACCCAGCCACCACCTGGTATCCAACAATCTCGTCAGCGACCTCCCATGTTGGATATGCATAAATTTGATGGTTCTCACCCGGCAGCATGGATAGCACAAATGGAGCAGTATTTCAATCTGAATAAGATCTTAGATGATGTGACTCAGCTTATGGTGGGGAGCATGTACTTGGACAATGAAAGATGGAAATGGTGGGAATGGCATCAACGTTCCAATGGACCTTTTCTGGCTTGGAACAAATTCAAAAAAGCTCTTTCAGACCGCCTTGACCAGGAATCTTCTTTTTTGGGTCGTCTTACTAAGCTCCGACAGACTGGCATAGTGGATGAATATATTACAGCTTTTGAAGCCTTAGCCTTCCACACTTGGGGTCTCTCCGATGTGTTCTACATAGAATGTTTTATCAGCGGTCTTAAAGAAGCCATCAAAGCCCAATTCCTACTGCACCACCCTCCCACATGGACGGAGGCTTGCAAGGTAGCCCGTAACGTGGAACGTGTATTAGTAGCCCAGTACAGTCGCCCAAACTTCTTCGCTAAAGGTTGCCCCCTAGAGGCTCACAACACGACTCAAACACTTAAGGTGTCACCAGTGGAAATGGTCGAAAGAAGAAAGAAAGGATTATGTTACTACTGTGATGAAAAATACTCCCCAGGTCATAAATGCAAGGAGCCCAAATTTTTTCAAATTGATGCCACTGACTACAGCTCAACAGAGGAAGATCCACCACTTGAGGAACATGAGGCGCTAGAAGAGGACAACCAAAAGGACAATGTCTCTGACGAACCAGTTATTTCGCTGCATGCTTTGGCAGGGATTTCTTCACCTCAAACTCTCAAAATCAGAGGTTTTATTAAACATTGCCCAGTAGTAGTCTTGATTGATAGTGGAAGTACACATAATTTCATCCATCAAAAAGTCGCAGAAGCAGTGCATTGTTTTGTACGAGAAATTTCTAACTTCCAAGTCCAAATTGCGAATGTGGGCACAATGAAATGTGAAGGCCGCTGTGAAAATGTCAAACTTCAAATGGGGGTTATCAGTTGAAAACCCACATGTTTGCCATACACATCGGAGGTTGCAACATTGTCCTCGGTGCTGAATGGCTCCGCACTCTTGGGCCAATCACAATGGATTTCCAGAGTTATATATGAGTTTTAAGCAGAACAACTACACACATATGCTCCGTGGACTCCAAGCGGGAGCTCCCTTTATAATCAGCTCGCATAGGATGGAAAAAATTGCTAAAAAAGGGCCATCATGGAGTTATAGCTCAATTTAATGCCATCCAGGCAGTCGAAACCCAGTCTCTGCCAATTCATCCTGAGATGCAACAGATTTTAAATAACCATCTGCCGGTCTTTGACAAGCCTCATGAGCTTCCACCCTCGAGAGGGGAACATGATCATAGCATCACCTTGGTTCCAGGGGCCCAACCCCCAAATGTGCGCCCATACAGATATCCGTTCACCCAAAAGAATGAAATAGAAAAAATAATCAAGGAACTTTTGGAAGCAAGTGTCATTCGTCCCAGCATTAGTCCTTATTCATCACCGGTGGTCATGGTGCTCAAGAAAGATGGGGAGTGGCGGATGTGTCCAGACTTCAGGGCCCTCAATAAGTTGACAATCAAAGATAAATTTCCCATCCCGGTGCTTGACGATTTGCTGGATGAACTCAATGGGGCTCAATTCTTCACTAAGCTAGATCTTCGCTCAGGCTACCACCAAATTCGAATGAAGGAAGTCGACATTCCAAAGACCGCTTTCAGAACTCATGAAGGCCATTATGAATTCCTGGTCATGCCATTTGGTCTTTGTAATGCCCCCTCTACTTTTCAGAGCCTTATGAACCACATTCTCAAACCATATCTCAGGAAATTTTTCCTTGTCTTCTTCGATGACATCCTTATCTATAGTTGCACTTGGGCCGCACATCTTCACCATGTAGATCTACTCTTGCAACTGCTCCGCAAGCATAAATTATTTGTCAAGATGTCCAACTGTTCGTTTGGCATGGAAGAAGTTGAGTATTTGGGCCACATTGTGGGGCATGAAGGTGTCAAGGTGGACCCCAAAAAGATCCAGGCAATGCAGGATTGGCCTCAACCTAAGACCTTGAAGAGCTTGAGAGGATTTTTGGGTCTCACAGGCTATTATCGTAAATTTGTCCGCAACTATGGTCGCATAGCGAAGCCCCTCACTCAACTGCTAAAGAAAAATTCATTCTTTTGGAATGAGGAAGCACAACAGGCATTTACAGCTCTAAAAAATGCCATGTGTTCCACTCCAGTCTTAGCACTACCTAACTTCACCAAATCTTTTGTCATTGAATGTGATGCTTCGGGTACAGGTATTGGGGCGGTCTTAATGCAGGAAGGGCAACCTTTGGCCTTCACAAGCCAACAACTAAGTGGGAAGAATCTGGGCCAATCTACCTACGAGAAGGAAATGATGGCCATCTTACATGCGGTAGAGACCTGGCGACCTTACTTATTGGGGCGACGTTTCTAAATCCGGACAGATCATCAGAGTCTTAAATATTTTTTGGAGCAATGCCTATCCTCCCCACAACAAAATAAATGGCTCACCAAAATACTGGGATATGATTATGAGATCATTTACAAGAAAGGGAAAGACAATAGTGTAGCAGATGTCTTATCTCGCCAATTTGAGGAGGAAAGTACTCTACTAGCAATTTCCCTCACCATTCCAGAATGGATTGAAGAGGCTCGCAGGGAATGGTTTTCACATCTCAGGCTCTCTCAACTCATTTCTCAATTGCAGGTAGATCCAAATTCCACCAAGGGCTACTCGTGGCAGGATGATATTCTTCTCTACAGGGACAGAGTCGTAATATCACCAACATCCACCCTCAAAAGTCGCATTTTGGTAGAATTGCACTCATCCCCCATTGCAGGACACTAAAGCTTTCAGAAGACGTATGCTTGCACTAGAAGATAATTTTTTTGGACAAGCATGAACAAGGACATCCTTACTTTCGTAGAAGAATGCGATGTCTGTCAACGCCACAAAGGGGAGACAGTCAACACACCAGGCACATTACAACCGTTGCCCATCGTGGCATCAATTTGGACAGAGGTTTCTATGGATTTCATTACAGGTCTTCCAAAGTCAGGAAACAAGTCAGTCATCATGGTAGTTGTGGACCGACTTTTGAAGTTTGCTCATTTCTGTGCCCTACCCCACCCATTTACACCAACTTTGGTCGCTCAATCTTTCATGGATCAGATCTTCAAATTGCATGGCATGCCCACTTCTATTGTTTCCGATTGCGACCCGATCTTCAACAATAATTTTTGGCAGGAACTCTTCAGGATACAAGGCACTCAACTACAACTCAGTACTTCCTATCACCCACAAACGGATGGTCAAACTGAAGCCGTCAACAAATGTCTGGAAACCTACCTTAGGTGTTTCACTTCAGAAAAGCAACATCTTTGGGTACAGTGGTTAACTCTGGCTGAATGGTGGTATAACACCAACTATCATGCCACCACCAAAATGACTCCCTATGAAGTAATACATGGTCAACTCCCTCCTTCCCCTACTTCTTATCTCAAGGGGTGCTCAAAAGTACAAGCAGTGGATCAACTCCTACAACACCGCGCAACCATGCTCGCCCATCTTAGAGATAATCTTCATCAAGCTCAAAACCGCATGAAGCAACAGGTAGACCAGCATCGCTTAGAGCACCAATTTCAAGAAGGGGATCAGGTATTTTTGAGGCTGCAACCATATAAGCAAACATCACTCAAAGACAAGGGTTGTCAGAAACTATCTCCAAAATTCTATGGACCATATCAAGTACTTCAGTGCATTGGAGAAGTGGCTTACAAGTTGGCTTTGCCACCTACTGCAAAAATCCATCCAGTTTTCAATGTCTCATGCCTCAAGGAAGTGATTGGGAACAATTGCAGAATTCAAACTAGTCTACCTGAATTAGACGAAGAAGGGTCCATCTGGCTCCAACCTGAACAGGTCCTAGACACACGAGACCGGCACTTGTGGGGCCGCATGATTAGGGAAGTCCTCGTCAAGTGGAAGGACACCTCTCTGGAAGATGCAACTTGGGAACCAGCCGCTATTCTTTAGTAGTTTCCACAGCTTCAGCCTTGAGAACAAGGCTAGTCTTAAGGGGGAGGGCATGTTAGGGTCCCACCCTAACCCCCTTATTTATGTAATGGGATCGAGTCATAGTCAAGAGTCAATAAAGCCCATATTAATAATTGTAAGTGGTTAACCTGCAATTAATGATGGGACCACAGTTAGTTGCAAATGGGTCGTAGTATTAGATAGATGGTATTAATAAAACCCATGGTATTGATCCTTGGTATTGCATGTATGAGTCATATATAAAGGATAGAGACTCCCTGCGAGGAGCATCATGTCTTATTTTTGTATCGAGCTCTGCTCTATTGGAGGTTGCCCCCTTGAAGAGGCCAGTGAAAATTGCTTTCTGAATAATAAAATATTTGCTATTGTCTCTCACTGTTCTATGTTCTGGGTATCTTTCTTCACATATTCTGTATTTGGGTATCTTTTGCAGGTTAAGAGCATAACAAGTGGTATCAGAGCTATAACAGTTTTCCCCTTGAAGCTTAACAATATCATTGCCAATTATGTGTCTGAATGAAATGTCACGAATCTCCATAATGGTGATGACGTGACTTCTACAAATCCCGCAACCACTTTACTAAGAGCTTGATAAGTATAAGGGTCACTATCATAGTCAATGTTTGGAATATTGAAACCATGGGGAATATCTGCAATAACTAGGGCATAGTCCCTTTTAGTTATGGGTTTAGAAATGTCTTCACAGTTGCCTTGTATTACTTGATATTGAATAGTGTCTAGCCCATTCCAAATGAAATGAGTAAGATTTGGATCAAGTTCAACATTCTTAATACATTTCTTCGTTATTCTTTCGATCTTTATTTTTCAATAAAGGTTCTAAAACTATCTAGTGCTCCATTATCATCCTTCTTCATCTTTTATAAAATAAACAAATATATGTGTAAATTATAAATTAAAAATAGTACACAGATGAATAAAAATGAATGTATGAATCAAGATACCCTTTTAAATGCAAGATAAAAAGCTTTTATTGTTGATGTAGAACTTGAATCTAAATAGTTGCATACAACATCATCCCAACTATCTTCATTCAACAATTTAACCATTTGTTATTGAATTTTTATGTAAACTTAGTGACTGCATAGATAAAGTAACAAAAAGTTAATATAATGATATGTATAACAAACACTACCAAGAACAACATGTTTTATTTTAAAATAAATTATAATCTAGAAATAAATAAAAATAATTCAACAAATTTAATTTGAAATTCCTCGGACATTTCCTCCAATGATAATTCCTCTAACCTCACATGAGATAATATTGTTTTGACAATTTTTTCATCTTTTACTCGCATTTCTATCCAAGGTGTGATAGTCATATCTTCTAGAAGCTGCTTCATTTCAGGAGCTAATTCACTACTGCTGCATATCAATTGTTTAGACTTTTTGACCTTCTGGTTTTTAATGCTAATGTTTTCCCACATGCTAAAAATCTCATCAATCAACTCCTAAACATCTCTAGTTCTAAATGCCAATTAGAAAATGTTATCCACATGTCTGAATAAATCACTAATTTTGTTGCCTTTTCCACCTTTTGAATTGGTTTTCTCTTCAATTTGATAGCCTATTTCTATACAACATTCCTTTCGGAAATCTATAGTAACATTTATCCTATCCCCACCATATTTTTCTTGAAATTCACTATGAATAAATCTAACCCTTTGGATGAAAGTCATAGACATCCTATATTCATTATCTGAATTATGATCCCATGCCACTAACTTTGCTTCTGTATCTGATAAACCAGCATAAATGATACATTTCATTATTTCAAAACGTGGGTTATTTGGATATTCCTCCATCAATTGTCTTTGAGCTTCTATAGAATGGTTCCCCCCAAGCACATAATAATTGTATTCAAAACATTTTGACTTATCAAATGTTTCTTTGTTGGGAACTTGAGGTGGATCAACAAGAAGCACATAACTAACCACATGAGCATATGGATTGTACCTCATCAATGTCTTCAAGTTGTGAACATGCAGATGATTTGGCTTTCTAACTTGATATTGACATTTTCCTTCACTTTCCTTATAGGTTTGTCTGACATTAAGCTAAAATGTACAACCACCATCAATTAAGTTTCTCTTTGTCAAATTCTGTCAAATGGAATTTTTTTTTGTTTTGATAATGTCGTCCTCTAAATCAGCTCCTGGTGTAATGATTTATCTACTTTCTTTTGAAGTTTCACTAGGTTCTTGACTGCTAGTAATGACTACTTCAAAATATTCAACTTTACTTTTCTTCGTCAAAACATTCTCAACATATTTATTCTTAGGCATTGTTACTTTTGATCTTTTACGACACTTCTCAGTTCCAATGTCATCTTTAGTAATGGCAACATATGCTTCACTGTCAATTTCAACTTCATCATCCTCAAAAGGAACTTTTCTACCCTTGCTAGATTTATCCACTAGAGACCTTTTTTTCTGATCCTTTGGATGTGGTTTTGTAACATCATCAATTACTACATTTTTCTTATTTTTCATATCTTCTTCTGACACTACGTAAAAATTGCTGACAACTTTCATAATATCATGCTCTATGAAATGAATGCCTCCCAACCTAATTTAACAACTTTCAACAAAATTCTGCCGAACAAAATATCATATGTCAAAAAAAAAAAGTTAAAAAAATATAGCGAGACACTTTCACGAATGCAAAATACAAATATAAATAACAATACTTATGATGTTTTCTTTCATCTCATTTATGATATGTTTACACAACTTTGTAGATACCTCTCTCATGTCATACAATGAATATGATAGTCGGTATTTAATCCTTTCATGTGACTTGGGAGCTTTTGTAAGTATGTAAACAACTTCAGTGTCTGGTACTGAACACATATCTATGACTCTTCCCATCACCTCATAAATTCCATTATCATTTGGTATATCAATATAATATAGATATATATTAACATTTTGGCTTTCTCTTTCTTTCACATAGCAGATTCTTGATGGTCATTTCACTTCTTTTGAATTCTTCCAGTATGAAATCATCTTCTTATAATTTGAAGCACTTGAAATATTTGTAGCCACGAGCTCAGGTGGAGTTTGTTCACCAATGTTTTTCGAAGATGTACCTTTAAGAGTCTTTGGTTTAGAAAGATTCATAGAAATCTTCTTTGATGCCATTTTCCTGAAAAATAGAAACACATAAATTAGTAAATAAGGAAAACATAATAACTTAAATTAACAATGAAAATATATCATAAATTTTTAATTTGTATAATCATAAAAATGAAATTAAAAAAATATTAACACTAACAAAATCGCCTACCACCCCGCAGGCAAGCAGGTTGTCGAGGTGGCATGGGGGGAGGTTGTGGCAACAACTTCTACCATTTCTTCCCACATTGATCTCCTTCTCCATCTTCAATCTACCCCTTAAGGGGGAGGCTGAGGGCTAGACTGAAGATAAAGAATGGGATCAATGGGGCGAGAAATGGTAGGATTTGTTGCCACAACCTCCCACCACGCCATCCTAGTGGCCCGCCTGGCCGCATGGTGGCTGCCAGTGTGGTACGGGGGACTGCCATAGCCTTCCCTCTATGACACCCTGGCAGCCTGCGAGGCGGGGTGGCATGAGGGGGCCTGCGGCAACAACTTCTACCATTTCTCTGGATATTGATCCCCTTCTCTGTCCTCAATTTACCACTCAGCATCCCCCTTGAGCAATATATTGAAGACGGAGAAGGAAATCAATATTAGGAGAAATGGTAGAAGCCCCCTGACACCACCCCACCCATCCGCGAAGTGGCAGGTGATTCTCAGAATCGCCCAACCCCTGCCGGCGGACAGGCAGGCCGCCATGGTGGCGAAGGATGGGTTAGCAGAAGCTCCACACCACGCCACCCCAGTGTCTTGCTACCACCCCGTGGGGGTTGGGCAATTCCCGGGCCACCCCGATGGCCTGCTCGCCTGCCTGCCTATGGGGGTTGGGTGATTCTCGAAATTGCCCAACCCCCGCAGGTGAGCGGGCGAGCCGCTGGGGTGGCGCGAGGTGGGGCTGCAGCACCCAACCCATGCCACCCTGGCGGTCCACCCACCCATCCATGGGGGCTGGGCGATTCTGAGATGGGGCTACGACGCCCACCCAATGCCACCCCAGCAGCCCACCAACCTGCCTGTGGGGGCTAGACGATTCCCAGAATCGCCCAACCCTGCAGGCGGGCGAGCGGGCCGCCAAGGTGGCACGGGCTAGGGTGCCACAAACTTACCTCACACCACCTCAATGGTCCACCCACCCACCTGCGAGGTTGGACGATTCCCGGAATCGGCCAACCCCGCAGGCGGGCTGCCGGGGTGGCGCGGGGTGTGGCACCGCGGGAATCGCCCGATCCCTAGGGCAAGCAGGTGAGCCACCAATGTGGCATGGGGTGGGGTGCAACAGCCCCACCCCGCGCCACCCTAGTGGCCCGCCCACCCACCCGCGGGGTTGGGCAATTCTAGGAATCACCCAACCCCACCAGCCGGCCGGTAGGTGAGCCGCCGAGGTGGCATGGGGCGGGGCTGCGGCACCCCCACCCCGCACCACCTCAGTAGCCCACTCGCCCACCTGGGGTGGTTGTTGGGTGATTCTTGGAATCGCCCAACAACCACCTTGGGCGGGCAGGCGGGTGGGCCGTCGAGGTGGCGTAAGTTCAGCCCCACCCCGCGACACCCCGGTGGCCTGTCTGCCCGTCCAGGGTGGTCGTTGGGTGATTCCCAAAGCTCCACCTTGTGCCACACCGGTGGCCTACCCGCCCGCTCGCTCAGGGTGGCTGTTGGGCAATTCTAGGAATCGCCCAACAGCCACACAGGGGGGCGGGTGGGTCACCAGGGTGGTGCGAGGCGGGGATGCCGCAACCCTACCCCTTGCACGCTAGCGGTCGGCCCGCCCACCCAAGGTGGGTATTGGGCGATTCCAGGGATCACCCAATAGCCACCCAGGTGGGTGGGCAGGCCGCTAGGGTGCTGCGTGGTGGGAGTGCTGCAGCACACCCCGTTCCACCCCGGCGGCCCGCCCACCCGCCTGGGGGTTGTTAGGCGATTCTAGGAATCACCCAACAGCCGAAATCACCCAACAACCCCTGGGTAAGTGGTCAGGGCGCTGGGGTGGCATGGGGTGGTGTGCCAGAGCCCCACCTCGTGCCACCCTAGTGGCCTGCCCGCCCACTCTGGGTGGTTGTTGGGCGATTCCCTGAATTGTCCAGCAGTCCACCGGGCAGGTGGGCGGGCCGCCGTGGTGCCACAGGGTGGGCTGCCATCGTGAGCTTTATTAGGCCCACCATGCTCACGATGGACATATTGGTTAATTTGGCTTACAAAAAGTATTAATTTAAAAAAAAATCTACTTCATTAAACTAATTTAATATGAAAATTTTCAAGGAAAAAATTTAACTAACCTTTCAATTACGAGAATTCTTCATTGAATATGTTGTTGATAGCAATGTAGCTGCTCCACAAATTTGCTCCAAGTCTTTCAACGAACCTCAGAAAACCTTGATGTGATGTTTGTAATAGTGATAATGGAATTTAGTATATAGGTGAAATTAAGGAGATGTTTTACTGTACGGTTAATGTGGGATTAATTTGTTTTAAAAAAAAATTAACATGTTAATTTTTTTATTGCGACGAAGGAAAATATGATAAAGAAAATATTATGGAATTGTTTTATAGCGAGGTGAATGTGGGATTAATTTATTTTAGAATGTATTATAAAAATTTAAAAAAACATTCAATTGTTTAGTAAATATTATATACTTTAACTATTAAAATAATTAATGTAGAAGTTTTAGTCTACAATTTTAACTTTAATGATTTATTTCATAAAAAAATTTAGTTTATATTTTTCAATACATTGTAGAATAAAATAATGAAGGGAAATAAATCTAACTAACTTTTCAGAGGGAAATATTTTCGCGAAACTTTTTGGAGGGAAAATTTCATTCTCTAAGCTATATAATATCTTTAGGAGACTCTCCATTTGTATCATTCAACATCTTCTATTTGAAAGGGATGGATTGTCGTGATAGTGAAGTTTCGATTTATACAGCATCAACATCTTCATCGCATAACAACTCTATTCATATTGATGAATATAATGGGAATTCTTCCACTATGAATAGAAAGTCAATTCTTCCACTTAGTCATAATCCTAAGGGCTATGAGAGTAGCACTGATGAAAGAGGGGATGGAGAATTCCAAATCAATAAAGAGTCATAGATTCCACTTATTCCTAATTCTAAGGACTATGAAAGTAGCAAAGATGATGAGCTTGATGACAAATTTCAAAAGAATGAAGTGTCACGGTGTCCACTTAGTCCTAATTCTAAGGACTATGAGAGCAACAATGATGAAGAGCACGATGGTGAAGTTAAAAAGAATGGAGTGTCACAGTGTCCACTTAGTCCTAATTCTAAGTACTATGAGAGCAGCAGTGTTGAAGAGCATGATGACGAATTTCAAAAGAATGGAGTGTCACGGTGTCCACTTAGTCCTAATTCTAAGGACTATGAGAGCAACAGTGATGAAGAGTGTGATAATGAATTTCAAAAGAATGGAGTTTCAAAGTTTCCACTTAGTCCTAATTCTAAGGACTATGAGAGCAGTAGTGATGAAGAGCATGACGATGAATTTCAAAAGTATGGAGTGTCATGGTGTCCAGTTAGTCCTAATTCTAAGGACTATGAGAGCAGCAGTGATGAAGAGCGGGATGATGAATTCCAAAAGATTGGAGTGTCACGGTCTCCACTTAGTCTTAATTCTAAGGACTATGAGAGAAACAGTGATGAAGAGCGTGATGATGAATTTCAAAAGAATGGAGTGTCACAGTGTCCTCTTAGTCGTAATTATAAGGACTATGAGAGCAGCAGTGATGAAGGACAGGATGATGCACTTAGTCCTAATTCTAATAATTATAAAGGTAGTAGTGACAAAGGATAGGATGTAGCATCTTCAATAAGTAAATAGTCACATTTTCGACGTAGTCCTAATTCTATGGACTATGAGAGCAGCACTGACAATGCACATGAGGAAGAATATATGTTAAACATCGAGTCAAATTTTCCATTCAATCTGAATTTTAAGGACTATGACAGTAGCACTAAAGAAGGGGAAGATGAAGAATATCCTCCAAGTTAGTATTTGAAAAGCACAGCTGATCATCGTGTGGATAACATTCCTATTAAAGATGATGAAAATCCTTATACAAATGATGATCCAATGATGGAGATGTTGCCAAGAAATATTGTATCGAGGAGTAGGATTAGTCCTTTTTGTATCAATCCAAGATGTTCTAGTTATACAAGGGGTAGAGCAGAATATTTGACGAGAAGAAGTTCTATCAGCATTCTCCTTTCAATTGAATGTTGCCAAAAATATTGCTTGAAACATATGGATTTCTAATTTGCATTAGAGTGCAGGAAGAGATATTTCTCAATGAATAAAAGCATGCAAAATTCATTAGTTGGGTGCATGCAATCTACATTGTCGGGTTATGATTATCATATTAGGACTTTATTTATCTATAGAAAAGCTTTCAAAATGTTTCATTCGATTGGGAATTTTTGTCTCTCGAGAATTCAAGAAAATTTGGAAAAGGATCCCACATTTTATTCAGAAGTACGTCATAAAAGACAGTTTAGGCCATTATCAAATACTGCAGTGTCATGGATGAAAGATTTTTTTTCAGAGCATGGAGAGTGTATGCAAAATAGAGAGACAATACATATTCCAAATAATTTTTCAAGACGAGAAATCTACAACTTATACAAAGAATATGTAGAAGGTGCTGAGGGACATGGTCGGTTTATTACATATCAATATTTTGTGAAGGTATGGAAGAAAGAATTCAACAATGTCCATATTCCTAAGAAGACAAGGATGGGGATTTGTAGTACATGTGCTTCTCTTAAATAAAAAAGGGACAAATGTGAAGGGTTAGAAAGAGGTAAGCGTTCATAACTTTAACTTTTAAAATTGTAGAGTCATCAACTATGAAAACATATTTCTTAATTGCTTTCTTTTATGTTGTGTAGACTTAATTTTCAAAGAACTTCAGGAGCATCACGAACAACAAACAAACAAAAGGAAAAATTTGTACAAGCATCGAAGGAAGTGTTATGATAATCCAAATAAAAATTTGGGTTTGATAATTGATGGTATGGACCAGAAGAAAACACTTTTACCACATTTTGTTCGCATACCCAAAAATTTATAGGAGGAAATTTTATTTAGTATCACTTGGTCGATTGTATGGTATTCAATGGGAAAATGTTGCCAAGGGTGTACTTCACAGCTCCAAATATTCATAATGATGCAAATCTGACCATAACCATAATTCATGATGCACTTTCTCATTGGTCTGGTAATATTCCTAAAGTTTTGTATCCACAATTGGACAACAGTTGCCGTGAAAACAAAAATCAGGTTGTTTTTGGATATCTAAACATGCTTGTTGAATTGAGAAATTTTCAAAAGGTAAAGGTTGGTTTCCTTCTTGTTGGGCACACTCATGACCATATTGATCAGATGTTCAGTCGTTTTTCAGCCACATTGAGGAGGAAGGAAGTTGGGAGCTTGTCATCATTAATTAAATGTATTAAGAAATCATACATGCCAGAGCCTACTTTTGATGTGTTGGAAGAAATTGTTGACATGCAAAGGTTTATTCTAGGATCATATGGTGAGGGGAAATGCATTGAACAACTTAATGACATTAGATTCCAACATCAATTTCATATCAAAAAAATTGATGGCAAAACACTAATATGGGGCAAGAAGTATTTAGCTACTGCACAATGGGCACCATCATCAGGTTTACAGTTTTTGAAGTTCATTCTAGATCATCCAATATTTGTATTAGATATTAAAAAATTAAAAAATGTATTAGATATACATATGAGTACTTTGACATTGCTGATTTAGTTTGGTGGGAGTCATTTTTCAATAATCAAAGTGATATCATTTCAACAAAAACAAATGAAGATATACCTTTGAAAAATCCATTTATTTGGCCACAAAATGTGTCGAATGAACATGAGGAAATAAACATTGTTGAATAGCAACAATCTCAAGGTATTATTAATTCTTCACAGGCAGAGGAAAGAGAGATGTATATTGGTTCCAGAAGATCTCCTCCACAACGTGAAGCCATGGAAGACCTTTACAGGGGTTCAGTACAGGATATTAAGGAGGGTTGTATGATCGCAGTGCTAGCAGATGGAGATCCTAATGGCTTTCCATTATGGGTTAGTAAAGTTATAAAGGCCTTTATAGAAAATGAGGTTGTTACAAGTGTTGAAGTACAATGGTATGCCACAAATATACACCCATTCAATGGTGTGTATAAGCTAGAGATGATAGTTGACAAAAAAAATGGCAGAAAGAGAAAAATAAAGGGTACAAATATAAATCACCACCGCACAGACATATTAAAATTGGAGGATGTTGACATACTTGTATATGACTTCAATTTAACAAAGAGAGGAACTCTTCGGTTCAGGATGATAGAGATTCTGAAAAGGTTGTTACCAGAAGGAACAGTGTTGAGATGGGAGTCTGTTGAAACTAGTCATAGATCTAGAAGAATTTTGAAACCTGAAATGGTCGGCATGCATGTGGACTCAGATGGGGCACTAGTTGATGAAAGAGAAGAATATGGAACATCGTTGTCAACATCCAGTCACTCATCTGAAGATGTGAATTCTGATTGTGTGCAATAAAATATGAGTGATTTTGAATAATTGTTTAAGACAACTTATATAAATGATGTATGCATCGTATCTTGAAATAAAATTTTTGATTTCCATATGGTGTTAAATGAGAAGTTATGAGGAATTTTTATGTTGTTGGATTATATGTCTTAGTTATGATAATTTTTATTGTTTAAAATATCTACAATGCAACATTAAATTAGAGATATAATGTATGTTTTATTCAATATACAAATAATGACTTTTGAATTCGTTTGGTGGTGTAAATTGTTCATAATGTCATGGTTTTTTAATTTTATAGTTCAAAAAAATTCAATCTCTTTTGTATCTAGCATGTTATGGTTGAGAACATGTTGAATTTTAACTTAGGAAAGAAAAATGATATTCTACCAAAAACATTAGTGTGTTTATTTCCTCATAAACAACTTTGTTTGGCACATAAAATTTGGTTTTACTAGAATTTATTTAAAATTTTGAAGATTTACCCTAAAAAAATTCATTGTTCCAGTATCATCACTTTTTCGTTTTCAAGTTGTATTTTGCACAAAAATTTCGTTTTCACTACCATTTTTAAAACATGTTCAAAATTGACCCCCCAAAAAAGAAACATTGTTCCAGTATACACACTTTTCGTTTTTAGCAATGTTTTTGATGTTTTTTCGGGGTTTTTTGGCCAGACTTCCTATTTTGAGTTTATAGTTCCAGTCTCAAAGTTTACATTGTTTATATAGTTTTTCAATCTCCATTTTTTCCAAAATTCCTTTTTATTATTATTATTATTATTTCAAACTATTTTATTAATTATTTTTATTTAATTTTCTAAATTAATTCATTATTAAAATATATACATATAAGAACTTCTTGTTAAATTCAATATTTTTCTAAACTTTATCACAATTCAATATCTGAATTACCATTTTAAACATTAATAATTGAATTTCGTCAATATAATTATAGAAATTTTGTGAATAAAATAAGAACACTTAAATGTTTATTCCAAGAGATCGATATATTTAATATCATCATATCATAATTAATCAATTAAATTCTTATGCTTGGTAGAGGGGAGCTTAATATATACCTTGCAAAGATGGAGACCACCATGAAATGGCCAATTCCTATAAATGTTTCTAAAGTTTGGAGTTTTATTGGAACAACATGGTACTTAAGGAAACATATATATTCATTTTCTGTAGTAGCTGCAACATTCAACACTATATTAGTGAGGGGAAACTATTTCTAGTAGGGGAAGTGTGACCAAAAGGCCTTTCAAAATTTGAAAAATAAAATAATCCAATAATTGGTTCTTGCATTACCAAACTTATACCATACCTTCGAAGTGGAGAGAGTTGTGATGGGTATGCCATGGAAGTGGTCTTTATTTTGGGAGGAAGTCTTGTATCTTACCAATTTGAAGTATTTCATGGGATAGTTCTCAACTACCTTACCTAGAAAAAGGAGCTCTATGCTTTGGTGCAAGCTGTTAAAAAATGGAAACACAATTTGATGGGTGAGGAGACAACGATCAACATAGATCACTAGATGCCATAACACCTATAGTCCTAAACTAATTTACAAAAAATAGACACTACAAGTGGACAGGGTTCTTATAGTAGTTTCATTTAGTAGTTAAGTATAAGAGGGGAATCATATACAAGTTGGTAGGCATACTTTCAAGGCCACACATAAAAAATTAAAGCTTTTTGAAATATCTTGAACATGGGGTCTTTCACCCACAATGCATATAGAAAGGCATGTATAGAGGAAGAGGACTTGTAGGCATTTCTATAATTGTAGATACATTCATGCAAAAGATGTAGAAAACATATTTGGTTGTCATCTCCAAAATGGGCTACTCTATAGGTTGGATAAGATTTGTGTTCCTAAGGTGAGAAAATACAGCTAGTTAGAGTGGTTCACATCTTTAATGTCACGGGGAATTTTCATAGAGGGAATATAGTGGAAAACTTACAATAATGTCTTATAGTAGTTTCATTTAGTCATCATGTATAGGAGGATAATCATAGATAATTTGGTAGGCATGCTTTCAAGGCCACACATATAAAAAAATATAGATTTGTGAATTCAAATAAAGATGGGACTTTCACCCATGAGAAATCTAGGTGAATAAACATATTTCATTTGAGGAGTTTCCTCCTAGCTTGACAATACAAAACAACTTTGAGGCTCCTAGGATGGCCAATCCAGAGGAAAATTAGATTCCTATGAAGGAGACAAAGATTTAGAAGCTAAACATGTCACCAATCTTCATTATTTCCATCAATACAATTGCATCCCTACAAAAAATGAAAGTGGAGCTACAAAGATATGAGTTCTCTCAACAATAAGGCTAATAAAAATCAATCCCTAGAGGCAAATTCGACTTGGTACTTATAAAAAATGATTAGGAATCATTCCCCATGAAAGGAGGAAGCTTTCCCCACCAAAATCCCTTGATTAATGGATCTAGCTCCCAATACTAAGAATCAACATTAAATGGCAGGGAACATATTCCTAGATTTTCCAAATTATTGAAGCTCCACAATTTGTGCCATAATTTCATAATATCTTGTTGACTTATTATTTGATATTGATCCTCCTATATTAGGGAGAAGGTCCCTAGATTACCTTCTCCTCCAAATCTCCATAATCTGCCCAATATTCTCACAATATTCCACAAAAATAAATAATATTAGGCACAAATATGAAATTATCCATAAACCTTCCTAATGAACACATTAAATTTAAAAATACATTATCTAATGCAAAGAGAGATGTTTAATGTGCTGAAGGATGGTCAGATCAGCCTTAATTTATGTCTAATTTAGAGGCACGGGCCTTAATTTATTCCCAATTTAGAGGCCCATCATACCCTTGTTGAAAGTGTTGGTCATCCTCTGAGCAACTTAGTGACCTAACTGTGCCTCATTCATGGCCTTGGTGGCCTCTCTCTTATGCAATTCTCAATCCTTTCTCTTAATAATCTTGGTTGTAAGTTCTGCAAAAACAAGCACAAAGATGTACTTGTTCTTTTCATGATTATTTAACAATCTTTCAAGCAAATAAAAAAACCAACTTTCCTCTTTGTAAGTGACCTTTGTTGTCTTGTAGATCCATTTCATTCATATCCTCCCCATTGAAACCTTCATTCCATTTTCACTCATTTTTCCAAAATTGTTTGTGCATAGACAAAATCACAGTGTTTCTTGAGACCATCAGTGTGACTTCTTTCCCTTATTCAAGATGGTTTCTTGAATATTTTTTAGTTTTGCAAGGTCTTCCACATCATTTTCCAACCTTCCTCTACCTTTTTCCACCATTTGGACACTTATGAAACCTTCAAAATGCCTATACATGAGAACTATGACATCTTGTAGTAATTCCTATAGTGGTTCAGGTAGTACTATAGGAAACCCTATAGCAGTTCCTTTAGTACTAGAAGAAACCCTGTTTAAATTTGTTTTGAGCAGAAATGATAGTCTGAGCCTAGGGTAGGCCTTAAAATTGGTTTCCATGCATTTCTCCCATTTCTATAACATCTTTTAGGCCTTAGACAAAAGATAGAAAGATATTAGAGACCTCTTGGAAATCCTCTTTTCATCACTGCAGTTTGAGTTCTATTTTGATGATGAATGCCTTTTTTCCTTTCGTTGCCTTATTTTTCTCTTTTGTGGCCTAGATGATTGCCTAATGGCCTTGGAGTTCTCTGTTTTGATTAGCTCTCCCTTAGGCACTTCCATTTTGTTTTTAACACAATTTGTTCCTTTCTTCCTTCTTGTAGCAACATTTTTCCTTCCTGTAGTAGTCATTCCTCCTCTTTCAGGGTCTTCTAGCTATATGGGAGTGATGACAAATGATGTAGAGGGTTTGGAGGATGATGCTAGGACTCAGAAGGAGTAGTGTAGGTTTTTGAAAATGTGCTCTATCTGTTTTTTCAAGAAATTTTCAAGGTCAGACAGAGTGTAGGGTTTGTTCTTGAAAAATATTAATATTTTTCTTATGAAATTAGATGGATGAATGATGGATAGGTATTGGATATGAAGTGGATGGAGGGCTTTGAGAGTTGTGGTGACTTTCCCTTTGCAAAAATTTCTTCTCTTAGCTATTTTTCGCATTCCTCGAAATCATCACCCTTCCTAATTTTGCTTTTCCACAGTGCATGGGTGAAGGAGTGAGCTGCAATTAGGCTGAAACTGTTGACCCATCCTTAGCTTATAAAACCTCATCTCTCATGCACTAACAAAAAATTTATAACTATAATATGGTCAATAGAAGAGGTCAAGAATATTGCATACTTGTACCTACCTGATGGTTTTTGGAGAGGCATGCATGCTATTGCTAAGTTGATGATCGATCCATGGTCCTTAGGAGGTGATAATTTCCTTTGTTTTCTTCTACATAGGTCTTCATAGCTTGGTGATTCTAAAACTCTCTCTTCCAGTTACCATGAGCATGTTATCTTAATGAATCCAACCTTCTTGGTGTGTTTGTCTTATCCATGGGTGATGTTCACCTTCCCTATAACTAATTCCACCATTAGACACCTTTCCCACACTTTATTTCACCTTCTATACCTTCCTATATTTTTCAGCCTATTTCCTATAGTAAACTAGGACTCCTGTAGTACTACAAGAAACATTGTAGTGATCTTTTTTTGTTCATATCTACCAAAAGTTAAAATGGATTGACCTGAAAATTTATGAGCATGTTGCCATCATCCATATGCACCTCCCCATAAAAACAATTTGGCTAATGGATGCATTAATCTCAAGACAAATTCAAATTGGTTGAAGTGACGGAGGGCAATTTATTGGATGTCGTGCACTGGAATTTGATGAAATTATTTGGGCATGTTACGATCATCCATGTGCATCTCCCCATGAAATAGATTTGTAAATGGATGCACAAATATCGAGAAAATTAAAAGATGGTTGTAGGTGATGGAGATTGATTTCTCGAAAATTGGGCACTGGAATTTGTTGAAATCACTTGAGCATATTACCATCATCCATATGCATCCCCACCTAAAATATCTTGCCAAATAGATGCATTGTTTTAAAGATAATAATTTTCTTCTCTATGTATTTTTGTTTCTCGTAGTAAAACGGAGCCTTCCTGTAGCATTTTAGGACAACAAGGAAAATGAATGGGAAAACTTGGGGATGATGAGCGGATGGTGTAAATATATGAGGGTGATGAATTGGCATGGCCTTGGTCCTTCTAAAGAATCTAATCAAAGGAGACGAAAGTTCAAATTTGACTTTCTCTGACTTGAATTTTGACCAGTTTTTCTTTTTTTGGTGACAACTTGTTTTTGTTGCTTGCATATGTTAGAGAGAAGTTTCACTCATCAGAGAGATACATGGAGAAAATATTTTTTATTTTTTAAATCTTTTTTCTTTTAGGCCTACTAGTTTCCTTAATGAGGTTTTCAACTAGTATGTCTGCCTAGGCACCTCAAAGGAGGTTTTCACCTAGGATATTTTTTCTCTTTTTTCCAACCCATTGACCACTTCATGGAGATTTCCAATCAATGAGCCAATCTCAATCACCTCAAAGGATATTTTTACCTGATATTTTATTTTTTCTCTTATTTTTCATTTTTTATTTCATTTCCTATCCTACACTAATTGAAAAACAAAATCATTTTCAAGTGTAGGAATACTTCCAATGGAGCCATGTGCACATCAAGGTGACAGATAAACCGATGTGTAGGCTTGCAATATATGATTTGAAATGTACTTGAATTTCAAAGACTAGATGCTTTGGCTTTGAAAATATCAAGCACAGTTGAAGAAGAGAGTATTGCTGCAACTTAGTGACTGTCTGGAACCATATTTCAATATAGTTGTGATGCCCCTCGTCCACTTGCTGATTTGGATCATCTTGGATGTCATATTCTTCTATGAAATTCAAATATTCTTATTTTTGTCGATTATTCTTTCGAACACATAGAGGATCTGATGGTAAACATGAGGGCACTTTCCCAATCTTTAATTCCAATGTCTACTCTTCGTCAAGTGCAGCCCATGATTCTTTGGTCTTATCATTTGAATCTTCTTTTTTTGCATGTTGTCCTTCAATGGCATCAAGTTAATCTTCCTGATCTAAGATATATACAATTTAGACCAAGAGGAGATTTTTGGAAGTTTTGTACCTCAGCATTGTAAGTGGGTTGAACTACTTCCTTGTGTGGGTTTGGAAATGTTGGTACAAGTAGTTGAGTGGGAGTGGATATTTGAGATGGAACTGGTTGGGGTTGTGGATGTGGTGGAGGTGGATGATAGGGATAACATGGAGTTGAGTATGGAGAATATTGAGGATACTGTGGATGGCTTCCAAGATTGGTTGGATGTGGATAAACTTGAAATCTTGACTTAGGTTCTTGCATCACATTGGGTTGAATAGGCTACCATGGTCCTCTTGGAGCTACGTAACATAACTGCAATGGCACTTGACTTGCTCCATTGTCCTCTTGGTAAACATCCTTCAACCTTGGTAATGATGGAAAATATTTAACATCATGTGATTCTGCATGGACAACACAAATACCAACATTTTATTTTTCTTCATCTTGCATT